>PVHT021183553.1:7135195-7356092 GCA_004024745.2 Catagonus wagneri
GTTAAGGATCCGGCATTGTCGTGAGCTGTGGTGTAGGCCACAGACGGCTCGGATCTGGTGTTGCTGTGGCTGTGGTGTAGGTGGGCAGCTGTGGTGTAGGTCGGCAGCTGAAGCTCCGATTTGACCCCTAGCCTGGGAAACTCCACATGTTGCAGGTGCAGTACTAAAAAGACAAAAGCCAAAAAAAAAAAAAAAAAATAGAAAGACAATCCAGAGACTGGGAGAAAATATTTTCAAAACACAGTTCTGATAAAAGAAAGGTAACCAGAATATAAAAGATCCCTCACAATTCAGAATACAATAAGAAAACAATCCAGGTAGTTCCTTTTGTTGCGCAGTGAAAACGAATCTGACTAGGAAACATGAGGTTGTGGGTTCGATCCCTGGCCTCGCTCAGTGGGTTAAGGATCCGGCGTTGCTGTGAGCTGTGGTGTAGGTCGCAGATGCGGCTCAAATCTGGCGTTGTTGTGGCTGTGGTGTAGGCTGGCAGCTGTTGCTCTGATTGGACCTCTAGCCTGGGGACCTCCTTATGCCGCGAGGGCTAATAAGAAGATACCCAAAACAATTAATCCTCAGGAAAACACAAATTAAACTACCCCAAGAGACCTCTGCACACCTATTAGAATGTTTAAAACGAAAGAGGGAAAACTGACAGTATCAAGTGCTGGCAAATATGTGAATCAGTTGTAACTCTCATCCTTCTCTTGTGGCAATGTGATGTGGTAAAATCAGCTCGGAAAACAGTATGACAGTTTCTTTAAAAGTTCATACAAAGGAGTTCCGTTTGTGGCTCAATGGAAACGAATCCGACTAGTATCCATGAGGATGCAGGTTGGATCTCTGGCCTCACGCAGTGGGTTAATGATCTGGCATTGCCTTGAGTTGTGATGTAGGTCACAGACATGGCTCGGATCTGGCATTGCTGTGGCTGTGGCAAAAGCCAGCAGCTACAGCTCCGATTCGACCCCTAGCCTGGGAACTTCTATATGCCGCAGGTATGGCCCTAAAAAAGCAAAAAAAAATTCATACAGATACATCCCGCTGTGTAGCCCAAGGGAACTGTAGCTAATCGCTTGTAATGGAACGTGATGGAGGATAATGTGAGAAAAAGAATGTATGCATATTTATGACTGGGTCACTTTGCTGTACAGCAGAAATTGAAAGAACATTGTAAATCAACTATAATCAAAAAAAATTTTTAAGGGGAGTTCCGGTCATGGTGCAGCAGAAACGAATCCTACTAGGAACTATGAGGTTGAGGGTTCGATCCCTGGCCTCGCTCAGTGGGTTAAGGATCTGGCATTGTCATGAGCTATGATGTAGGTCTCAGACACAGCTGGGATATGGTGTTGCTGTGGCTGCGGTGTAGGGCAGCAGCTACAGCTCCGATTAGACACCTAGCCTGGAAACCTCCATATGCCTCGGGTGTTGCCCTAAAAAAAGACAAAAAAAAATTTTTTAAGAAAGCTCACTTACCCCATGACCTAGCCATTTTACTCCTCGATATTTGCCCAAGAGAAATGAAAACACGTGTTTACACAAAAACCTGCACACAAATGTTCATAGTGTAATTTGCCTAAGAGCCGAAAAGTGGACACAATACAGATGTCCACTGACTGGTAAATGGATAAACAATTCTTGGTACATTTATACCAAGAATACACCTCAGCAATAAAAAGGAATAGTTACGCTATCCACACACTGACACACGCAACATGAGCAAATCTCAAAAACATAATGCCAAGTAAAAGAAACATGACACCAAAGAGACCAAGTGCATAATTCCATCGATACGCTATTCTGGAAAAGCCAAAACCAGTTTGTGTAGAGACAGAAATCAGATGAATGGTTGCTAAGAGTTAGGGGTGGAGGAAAGGATGGCTACAAAGGGACAGAAGAAAACTTTTTTGTTTTGCTGAAATTGTGCTATTGTTTGATGGTGCTGGTGATTATGCAACGGTAAACAGTTGTTAAACTTCAGAGAATTGTGCGTTTCCAAGGGCATTTCTTTTTACTGAAGGTAAATTACACCTCAATAAATCCAATTTTAAAAAAAAACTATATTACATTAATACACCTCCTCTCTAGAAAAAATTCATTAAAAATCATATTGAAATTTTTAAATATTTTTTTCTTTTAAATAATTTTATTATAATTGATTTACAATGCACTGTCAATTTCTGCTGTACAGCAAAGTGACCCAGTTACATATATGAAATTTATTTTTTCTTTTAACTTGAGGGGATTCCCCGAAAGAGAAAGGAATGCCAGGAAGACTGACTTTCTCAAAAACCTAAATTCTTCATTTTCTAAAACACCACATCTTTTCTTAAGCACCCACATCACCGGTTTTGTAAAAATTCTTAGCAATAGACTACTTACTTTTTTGAGAAAGAAATTAGCTTTGTTAAGACTGTCTCTCCCTGTACCTCCAACCTGGTCACACTTGCCTCAAGGCTGGCAGCCTGGCTGCTAGCTGGGAGGATGTGTTGTTTCAAGCGTTTTCACTTCCTCTTGGAGGAGGTTACTGGGGGCAATAGCGGCTATCATCAGGAGAGAGAAAACTGGATCCAATCTGCTCCTGTGGGAGGTGTGGCAGGCAGAAACTGTTCTGCCCATGTCCTCTGTGATCTCTTTCCTCCTTAGATGCTTTCCCTCCCGGCATCTGCTCCTTGGTTGCAGGACCACCCTCAGGCTGCCTGCTGCCCTTGGTGAAACAGATGTCCTTGGGAAGAATTCACTTCCCCTTGGGCAACCCCTTACTGGGACTGGCAGAAACGGGAACACCTTTGCCCCTGATGAAGTCAACCCCAAGGTATAATTTTATATCAGTGCTTCTCACACTTTTGTGATGATGGGAATTGGCTGGGAATTGAATTCGAATGCAGATTCTGATGAGGAAGTCTGAGTGTCCAGGTCCAATAAGCTCCCAGTTGATGCCAAGGCCACCATCCACTGTGAGCAGCAAGGGTCTCTTTTCAGAGCTCTGTCCAGGAGCTGGAAAAAGATAACAGGTGTCTACACCTGGTCTACTTGGACAAGAATAAATACCCACAGACAAAATGAGGATAAGATGCCTAAGACTGGTTCTACCAGCAGGCTACAGAAGGACACATCTCCAGAAGTTTCAAAAGCACCGAGGATTTAGGAGTTAAGCAGGGTTCTTGAGACGAAAGTATATTTGTGGGCTGAAAAGCATAAGAAATCCCTGCCCCATCACCCACTACTGCGAGGCAACGATCTATAAGCTGTTTTGGAGCTGTGGGGCAGGGGCTGAGGGGAAGGGAATTTGGGAACCATGAGTGCACAGGTGAGTTTGTGAAGGATATGTCTGTTTGACAACAGAGAGTCAAGGCGCATTTTAAGACCATTTCTAAAAAAAAAAAAAAAAGAATTCTGGTGGTGGTAACAAGCAACGGATGAGGGTTGGCAGGAAGACTGGAGTGTGTCTTTAGGCTTTGTCAGGAAATTGCTTTGTTAGATTATGTCACAGAGCACACAAGCGCCCTTCATCAACCTAGTCCATGTGACAGCTCCAGGAAGCCATTACCTGATAAAGTGTCAGGGTAATGAGGCTAGAAAAGTCCTCTCTTCCTGTGCTCCCATGACACGCTTTAAAACTACTGCTAGAGGAGTTCCCTTCGTGGCTCAGTGGTTAACGAATCCGACTAAGAACCATAAGGTTGCGGGTTCGATCCCTGGCCTTGTTCAGTGGGTTAACCATCCGGCGTTGCGGTGAGCTGTAGTGAAGGTTGCAGACGCGGCTCGGATCCTGCGTTGCTGTGGCTGTAGCGAAGGCCACCAGCTACAGCTCCTGTTAGACCCCTAGCCTGAGAACCTCCATATGCCGCGGGTGCGGCTCTAGATAAAGGCAACAAGACCAAAAAAAAGCAAAAAAAAAAAAAAAAACTACTGCTAGAACACTTCTCCCCTTCATTGTCATTCAACAAATATTCACCGCGGGCCAGCGTGTGGCCAGACTATTTTAGGCACTGAGGATTTGAAGATAATCAACACAGCAAAGTTTTTAACAAAGATAAATAATAAGTACACCCGCCAATACACAGGAAATATATTAAAGAGTTCCCTCTATGGCTCAGTGGAAATGAATCTGACTAGTACCCATGAGGAGGCGGAATCAAAGACCTCACGAGACCTCAAAGGAATGTCCTGGCTTCTCCCAGCCTCAGCAAAGTTTGGCTTGCAAGTCAAGCGCCAAGCTCCTAAACTGGGTTTAACCCAATGAGCAAGTGCAGGACGGAGGTAATCAAATCTCCGCTGTGGACACGCCCTCTGCGGGTTCGCGCAGACTCAGTGCGCGCTCTTCCGGCTGTGCCTGCTCATCCATACTCTCCCCATCCCGGTTCATCTCAGCCCCTGAAACTCTGCCCGGACCCCATCTGGCTGTGAAGATCCGCTGTGGAGTCTCCCTCCACTGGCATCCGGAGTGCTCCTGGGACCCGATTTAGGTCTGGGACCTGATTCAGGCATTCTCTTTCCACGTCCAGGGCCTGGGGGCGGGGGGGGGGGGGGGGGGGGGGGGGGGGGGGAGGTGCGGCTAAGGTTAGAGACACTTGGGGTTTCTATTGGGTCTCAGGGTGGCTCCCTACCTGGGGCAGTGGGTGGGGAACAGAGGGAACAGAAATTAGACGTTAATTAAGTATTCCGCCAATGCTGAAGAAGCCCACGTGCCTGACCGCATCCAGCGCACTGGGGACTCATAAAGGAGCTGGCCATAATCTCAACCCTCAAAGAGCGTCCAGTCCATTAAGGATGTGGGGGAACAGGGCGCAATGGAGCAGTGATTTCACTCAATAAAGCGTGATGGGTACCATGTGTCACTCTGGAAACACAGGGGATGGGCACAAAATTCAGTATCAGAACTGGAAAAACTGGAGGGGGGTGGATCAGGGAAAGGCTTAGTAAACAAACCCAGGATGTGCTGTTACATTTGCATTTCAGATAAAGAATGTGATTGTTTCGTGTAAGTATGTCCCATGCAGTATCTGAGGCATACTTGAAAGTATTCATTGTTTACGTGAAATTCTAATTTCACTTGGCATCCTATGTTTTTGTTTGCTAAATCTGCCCATCCCTCCCCTCGAGGCAGGTCCTGGGGAAAGCAATGCCTTCAGCCCTTCAGAGGGAGCTGGTAGGAGGCCCTCCTTGGAAGTCAGCCCTCTCTCACCCGTGCTTATTTTCCCCACTTCATCCGGCTTCTCTTCTTGCTGGCTGGGTCCCCTGACGTTCCTCATCTGCCCTCATTTGTGGCAAGACCTCAGTTCCAACACTCATTTAATTACCCACGTGTTCCTGTGTGACCGTCCTCGTAAGCCAGGGCCTCCCGGGGTGAATTTGGCACTCTCTCCTGAGATGCTGGTCTTTGTTCACCCTCCTAAGCCCACCCTCGAAGTGGAGCCCGTGGACCAGCGATATCGGAATAACCCGAGGGTTAGCGAGGAAGGCAGAACCTCTCAATCCCAGCCAGGCCTGGTGAGCTGGACTCGCAAGATCCCGGGTGATTCGCAGGCGCAGGAAATTTCCGGGGGCCACTGAGGTCTTGGTTAATACGAGCCTAATTTCCCCCTCTGAACTCAGAATGTGGGAGAGACTTCGCGCTCTCGGGCACAGGAAAAGTGAGCTCTGCCTGCTCCAGCATCCCTAGGCTGCCCCTGAAGTGGCGGTTTTGGCTGCGCTCGTTTCAGAGATGGTACAAGTCCCTTGCAGGAAGGAGATGGAGAGAGGAGGAAGAGAAGGGCTTTGACGGGCTGCTTACTCTAGACCATTTCCACCTTGAGGCTAAGAAATCAGGATCAGGCTCAACTACAAGAAGGCAAAAGGAAGGAGTTTATATTTTTGCCCCTCATGTCTCTCTCCCTCTCTCTCTCTCTCTCTCTCTCTCTCTCTCTCACACACACACACACACACACACACACACACACACACACACAATCAGGACATAACCCAGCAGAAAGTAAGTACCTCACTTGAGGGTCAATGTAGCAGAAAGTGAAAAAACTGAAATGGGCAGGAGTTCCCGTTGTGGCTCAGTGGTTAACAAATCTGACTAGGAACCATAAGGTTGCGGGTTCGATCCCTGGCCTGGCTCAGTGGGTTAACGATCCAGTGTTGCCATGAGCTGTGGTATGGGTCACAGATGTGGCTCGGATCTGGCGTTGCTGTGGCTGTGGCCTAGGCTGGCAGCTGTAGCTCCAGTTTGACCCCTAACCTGGGAACCTCCATATGCCGCAGGTGTGGCCCTAAAATAAAAAACAACTGAAATGTGCAAAACGGTTTGCAAAGTGGGGTCTGCCATTGATGGTTAATGATTCCTGATCAAACCCTAGACACAGACTCTTCAGGGATGGGGCTCAGGAAGCTGTGTCTTAAACAACCGCAGTGATTTTAATCCAAATAAAGTGTGGGTGCTTTTGTAGCGTAAGAAAATGACTCTTCAACTCCAGGACGGAAAATTTAGAAAGTGGGCATGATGGGCCCCCAGTGATATTTTCTCCCGGCTGCCCAGGTCATCTGAACGCTGGCGAGGACTAGCACACGGCTGCGGGGGAAGGTACTCCGCTGGGTGAAAAGCAAATAGAGGCGAGGTAGGGAATGCAGCAACGCACAGAACTCACAGCGAGTTCTAGACAGTGATGTGGGCGGAAGCTGTTCAGCTCATGGGATAGGTGTGCATAAATTACACACACACGTTTACTTGATACTATCCTAAAATGTTGGTACTTTTATTTCCCTTTGGGGTCCTGTGATGCAGACTTGAATTATATCAAGTTACAAAATAGTTTAGTCACATACAAATGATAAATTAGACACTTATCCGTAATAATCCGCTTTCTCTCCCACAAGCTCTTACCTTCTCCGAAACAGCTTGCCAGGTACTCGAATGGCTGGTACTGGTTAGGAATATTCAAATGTGATGACTCCTCTGTTTACATAATTTCAAGTATTAAGGTTTTTTTTTTTTTTTCTCAAGGCAACTACTCAAAAACTCTCAGCACCAGCAGGATATTTGTTGGCCAAAGAAAAGGAAGAGAGGGGAGGAAAAGCAGGTGTGGCTCATGGCTGGTATCAGGGGCTAGGCCAGAACAAGTTTCCATGGCCAGAGTTCCCGGGGTCAGGTGGCCTTCCTGAAGCAGACAGAGAATTTCCTATAGCAGTGAGGGAATAGGTGGAAAATGGGTCCTCCCACCCGCTGGAAATTTTCCAGGAGGCCTTCCAGAAAATGATCGAATACCCTCCATTGTCATCCGCCCTTAATCCCATATCAGGAAAACAAAGCTTCGAAGCACCATGCACCCGGAGAAAATGATGGGGCATTGCTGTGTATTTAGTATCAGAGCACGTGCAGAACCACGCCATCCGGCCGCCAAGATCCAAGTCAAAGTCGATCCAGCGCAGGCCGGAGAGTCCATCTGCACAGTGGTTGCGCAGAGGCTGGGAAGCAACTGAGGGGGGCAGGGCTAAGGAGCAGAAAAAGGAGAAAACTTTCTTTTTTCTTTCTTTTGTTTTGTCTTTTTGCCTTTTATATAGAACCGCACCTGAGGCATATGGAGGTTCCCAGGCTAGGGGTCTAACAGGAGCTGTAGCCGCTGGCCTACACCACAGCCACAGCAACGCGGGATCCAAGCCACGTCTGCAACCTACACCACAGCTCACGGCAACACCGGATCCTTCACCCACTGAGCAAGGCCAGGGATCGAACCCACAACCTCATGGTTCTTAGTCGGATTCGTTAACCGCTGAGCCACTAAGGGAACTCCCCGAGAAAACTTTCTAAAGCTCCTCCCCCGTGTCATCTTTTGGACGTGGCTGTTGAAGAAGCAGGGGGCACGATTTCAGGGCGATATCCACGGCAGACTGTGTTTTCCAAAGATGGTTACAGCAATGTCTTCCACCCGCCCCCCTGCTCCTTCGCAGTGTGACTTTGCCACCCCTGCCCTTGAGAAGCGGGGTCCCTGTCCCTTCCCCCTCAAATCGGGCTGGGCTTGTGACTGCCTCGCCTGACAGAGAAACTTCTGAATGTTCTGGAACCCCTGTACTAGGAGCCCTGAGCCACCATGGACGTCCTCCGGTTAGGCCGGGGCTGCCGCACTGGAGACACCAAGTGAAAGCCCTCAGGTCACTGTCCCTGCTGAGCATCAGGTGTCAGCATGGTGACAGCCCAGGGGTCAGCGGTGGGACGGAGCCATCGTGTGTGCCCTGCCGGCTGTCATGTGACTGTGTCCACACGAGAAACCGCAAACCAGAACTGACCAGTGGAGCCCTTGCTGGCTTCCTGACCTACTAAATTACGAGCAAAATTAAATGGCTATTTGAAGCCATTAGGTTTGGGGGTATTTACTACACAGCAATAGTAAAGAGAAGGTAAGCATATGGAAGTGAAATCCCGAAATTGCAAAATCTCAGACTCTTTTCTTCCCTGGCATAATTATTTCTCTTTCGTCATTTCATAGCGTGTGTGTGTGTGGATCACAGGCCATGATGTCATGGGCTGACCACCTTCAGGAGCTAAAAAGGGAATATTGGTGTGAGGTTAACTCCACCTCCAAAGCTAGGCTGATTTGGCTTGCCCTGAAATAAGACTGAATGCCCAGATTTTCTTTTTTCTTTTTTTTCTTTTTAAAGCCACACCTGTAATTCCCGGGCCAGAGGCCAAATCAGAGCTGCATCTGCAGGCCTGTGCCACAGCCACAGCAACACCAGATCCTAACTGCCTTTGCAACATACTCCAAAGCTTCTGTCAATGCCGGATACTTAACCCACTGACAGAGGACAGGATGGAACCCACATCATCAAAGAGACAAAGTCAGTGGAGTTCCTGTCATGGCGCAGCAGAAACGAATCCGACTAGGAACCATAAGGTTGCAGGTTCGATCCTTGGCCTCGCTCAGTGGGTTAAGGATCTAGAGTTGCTCTGAGCTGTGGTGTAGGTTGCAGACGTGGCTGGGATCCCGAGTTGCTGTGGCAGCTACAGCTCCGATTGGATCCCTAGCCTGGCAGACTCCATATGCCGCAGGTGATAAAGTTGGGTTCTTAACCCACTGGGGCACAACAGGAACTCCCTGAGTGCCCAGATTTTTGAGGGTGGACCTTGTAAGTGAGCAGAAAAGAGGAAAATGCCTGTGTTCTGCGATTTGAAAGGTAATTACCTCTAAAGGCTCTTTCCTTCTCCCCAATTATCTTGTCCACCAAACCGTATGTGTTTGTAATCTAATCAGAAATTAGCTTTGCAGGGGTTGACTTTTTAGTTTTTCAGTAACGTGGTAGAAGAAAAGAAAACCAAGAAATCTCATGCAGATTAACACAGGAAAAACCTTCTAGAATGAAAGTGCTGGTGGGTGTTAGGAAATGAGCTCTTTGTCACACACAAGATGTTCAAGAACTGATGACTTACGTGGAATGTAAACAGTGTTAAGGTGATTCAGGAATTGGCAAACTTCATCTGTAAAGGGAGTAAAATAGGAAATACTTTCGGCTGTGTGGGTCATGTGATCTCCGTCACAGCTGCTCAGCTCTGCTGTTGTCTTTTTTTTTCTTTTTTTTTTTTAAGAGCTGCACCCACGGCAAATGGAAGTTCCAGGCTAGGGGTCGAATTTGAGCAGTAGCCACTGGCTTACACCACAGCCAGCACAGCGCTGGACCCAAGCCACGTCTGCGGCCTACACCACAGCTACTGGCCATGCCGGATCCTTAACCCACTGAGCAAGGCCAGGGATGAAACCTACTTCCTCTTGGATGCTAGTCAGTTTCACTTCCTCTGAGCCACAGTGGAAACTCCAAATGGGTGTTGTTTTCTAACAAAACTTGATTTCCCCAAAATGGGTGTCAAGCTGGATTTGGCCCAGTTTGCTGACCCCTGGCTTACATTAATCTCCAACATCTTTTTCAACCCTCGGAGTCTCAGATACATTAACTTTCAAAATGCCAGCATCGGGGTTCCTCTTGTGGCTCAGCGGGTTAGGAATCCAGCTAGCATCCATGAGGATGTGATGAGTTCGGTCCCTGGCCTGGCTCCATGAGTTAAAGATCTGGAGTTGCTGTTGTACATTTCAAGAAAAATGGAGAGTCAAGGAGAGAAGGGAGGCGTAACTGCAAGGATATTATTCACCGGTTGGAAACTGGAGAGAAAACCTTGTGCCCAAGTGCCCAGGTGTCAGCAGGCTCTTGCTGAGTTGTGCGGGCTCCCTCTCTGCTGCCACTTCAAGCGCCACCACCGGGTAGATGCTACCACGCAGCCACCCACCCCCAAAGCCTCCAGCATGACTCAGAGACCGAGAAATCCCCACGAAGTGGCCGTCCCGTGGGTTGTCTCCTTTGATGGGTTTATTCTTCCATTGCCATGGCTCCGGAACTCCAGATCTCCCGATGGGGGAACCGTCCAGTGTCCACTCCCTGAGCTGACTGCCTGGCAGTTTTATGGGACCAAGGTGCCGCATGGGGCCCCGAGAGGACGGGGCGGAGAAGAGAGCTTGGTTATTCGTCTAGGCTTGGTTATCAAGGCATTTGTGCTGCATTGTCCCACTCCCAGTTTCTCCTCACCACAGGACTCGGGAGACTGAGGCATGCAGGCAGCCAGGCTTTTGTGGGGTGCAGTTTGTCCATGTGGGGGTGCACGGACGCCTCCAACCTCGTCTAATCCAGCCTGCAGATTTCACCAGGACCTTTCTACATAGCTGACACTCAAAAATTCGGGATTTCGGAGTTCCCGTTTCAGCTCAGTGGGAACTCGACATTGTCTCTGTGAGGGTGCGGGTTTGATCCCTGGCCTCACTCAGTGGGTTAAGGATCGGCAGGCATTGTTGCAAGCTTCCATGTAGGTCAAAGATGGGGCTCGAATCCGGTGCTGTCAGGGCTGTGGAGTAGACCACAGCTGCAGCCCTTATTCGACCCCTAGGCTGGGAACTTTCATATGCCGTGGGTGTGGCTGTTAAAAAAAAAGAAAAATTTGGATTTGTAGCAAATGGTTTAAGTCAGTGCTTTCAAATATCTAAATGCAGGATAGTAAGTAGCAGGTCGTTTGTGCACCAGTCTTAGGTATCACAGGAGTGCTTTTCAAAATATTTCAGATCTGGTAAAGCCAGGTTACCTGCCCTGTGTGGGGCAGGGTAGGACAGCACGGTAGTGTCGGGCCAGGAAGCAGCTGTTTTCCTGTTTGCCAACCATGATAGAAATGTGTCAACCTTTTAATGCCCTGTATGTCCATAGTGGGAATACTGGCTGAATACTGGCCTCGCTGGCCCCAAATGGACTGGAAAACAGTTTGGGAGAGATGTGACCCTGAGACTCATTATTATTATTGTTGTTGTTGTTGTTATTATTATTATTATTTGGAAGGCTGCACCTGCAGCATAGGAAAGTTCCCAGGCTAGGGTTTGGATTGGAGATGCAGCTTCTGGCCTACACCACAGCCAGAGCAATACAGGATCCAAGCTGCATTTGCGACCTACACTGCAGCTCGCAGCCACGCCATATCCTCAACCCATGTGAACTGAAGTTTGGCACTTGCCGTCAGCCTCTACGTGGAGTAAAACATGAGCCGCTGCAGCTGCCGACTGGAAATACCCCCTGAGCAAAGCTCAGGGTGGAGACCAGGACTGAGGCACTCTTGGGAGAACTGGAAGAACAGGTGTCTTCAGAGAGATAGGTTTTGGAGAAGATTTTTGTGAGCGCGATTGTTGCATCTCTTAATATCTAGAAAAACACTAAAACCCTTCAGTGATGACTGATGTCCGTGACTGGTAGTAACCTTCATGAGACCAGCAGCAAACTTCTGTAAAATGTGTTCATGGCTGCAGGCACCTCCCCCTCCCCTTTATGACTTATCTTAACATTTCCCCGTTCCTCTTTGTTTTTTTTTTCTTAATGAATTTTATTACAATTACAGGTGTGCAAAAATCATCACAAGTCAATTTGATAGCTTTTGTGTCCCAAACCCTCAGTGCATCCCTCCACCCCCCAAATTGTCTTGTTTGAAAAAACAAAGGTTTTCCAAAGTCTCTGAGTCATTGTCTATTCTGCAAAGAGGTTCATTGTGTCTTTTTAGTTTCCACACGTATGCAGTAGCATTGGGTGTTGCTGTCTAATTGTCTGACTGGTTTCACTTCGCATGATAATTTCTAGGTCCATCCATGTCGCTATAAATGTTGTTATTTTGTTCCTTTTAATGGTTGAGTAATATTCCATTGTGTGTCCCCTTTCCTCTTTGGACTTAAAAGAAATTACAACCTGAAAGTTGAGAGTTAATTTTTTTTTCTTTTTTTTGGTCATTTTAGGGCCGCACCCGCAGCATATGGAGGTTCCCAGGCTAGGGGTCTAACAGGAGCTGTAGCCGCCGGCCTTCGCCACAGCCACAGCAACGCCAGATCCGAGCCACGTCTGCGACCTACACCGCAGCTCATGGCAACGCTGGATCTTTAGCCCACTGAGCGAGGCCAGGGATCGAACTGGCAACCTCATGGTTCTTAGTCGGATTCGTTAACCCCTGAGCCACGATGGGAACTCCGAGAGTTAAGTTTTATTTGGGGTGAAATTAGGACCTACAGCTCAAGTAGCTCTGAGAAAGCGCTCGGAGGAGGTGAGGGGGAAGCTAGGATATCTGAGTGTTGCAACAAAGGGAAGGTAGTAGAAACAAAAGACGTACAGATAACCAGGTTTACAGAAGATTTACAGAAAACCAGTTCTACGGGAAGAGGTTTGGGCTTCCTGGAATCACTCCTTTGATGGGCATCTCAGCTGGGGGCCCGTCTTCTTTGTTTCTTTCCTGGGCTCATTGGCCCACCCTTGGGAGTGGCTGTTCTCACAGGTAACCGTGACATCTTTTGTTTTGTCCACTTAATGGCAGCCACTTAATAGCTCTGAAATACTGCCCAAAGAGGAAAGGGGGACTATCAATATCTAAGTCATAAAGGGGAGGGGAGGGACATGCTGCCACACACACATTTTATGGAATTTTGCTGTTGGTCTCGTGAAGGTTGTTACTAGTCACAGACATCAGTCATTGTTGAAGGATTTTAGTGTTTTTCTAGGTAAGAGGAGCTGCAAGAATTGGGCTCATAAAATCTCCAGGAGTTCCCATGATGGTACAGTGGAAACAAATCCGACTAGGAACCATGAGGTTGCGGGTTCGATCCCTGGCCTTGTTCACTGGGTTAAGGATCTGGTGTTGCTGGGAGCTGTGGTGTAGGTTGCAGATGTGCCTCAGATCCTGAGTTGCTGTGGCCGTGGTGTAGGCCAGCAGCTGTAGCTCCGATTAGACCCTTAGCCTGGGAACCTCCATATGCCTCGGGTGCAGCCCTAAAAGGGAAAAAAAAAAATCCTCTCCAAAAAAAAAAGTCTATCTGAAGACACCTGTTCTTCCAGTTTTCCCAGAGCACTTCCCGAGAGTGCCTCAGTCCTGGTCTCCACCCTGAGCTCGGCTCAGGGTATTGTGAGTCAGCAGCCACAGTGGCTCATGTTTTACTCCATGGAGATGCTCATGGCAAGTGCCACACTCCAGTTGACACAGGGAACCTGAAACATGAGATTAATGGCTGTACCACCAGCAGGAATGTGACAGGTGCCATGAGAAGGCACAGACTAGGAGGTGGGTTAGATTGAGCATAGCGAGAACGTCCCTGCTGAGCGACAGCCTAGATGCTAAGTGCCCTTGAGGTCCAGGGAAGGCGGGTGGGACAAGATGAAAGAGAAAGGCATTCTGGGGAAGGGAATTACATGACAAAAACCACAGAGGTAGAAAAATGTTTGAAGGCCATTTTCAGAGACTGGTGTGAGTAAGGGAAGAAGGAGCCCAGGATGTGCCGACACCCAGGGACTAAACGGTGGGAGCTGAGGCTGGGAGGGAGGTGGAGGGGAGGCGAGGGTGCTTCAAGGGGAAGGGGCTGATTCCACAGGGCGTAATGAGACAGAACGCTAACTCGGGGAGTCAATGTAGGAGCCTCTGCTGGATGCATTCTATGATATGGCCATTGATTAACACTTGTGTGCTTCAGGGCTCCAGGGAGTCACTCAGTTTAAGGGAAGTAAAGGGCAAAGAACCCATGAGACTTACGGAATATTTCCACCCCTAAGACCCCTATTGGACAAGGACTGATATAGGAAATTGAGCAAGGCCAATGGGAGAAAACCACAGCTTTCTGGGCACGACGTTGCTGCCCCTCATCTTTAAGGGATAAAAACCCCTATAGGACAACAGAGAGCGGGGACTCTTCTCCCCCCATCCAGCAGCCCTGGGAGCTGTTTGCTTTCCTGTAATAAAGGCTGCTTGCTTGCTGCCTTTGTTCGCAGAGTTCATACTTCGACAGCGTGAACAAGAACCCGTATTCTGGTAACATCTTTCCGGGATCAGTAACATATCTGTGACTTAGTTCAGAAATGCCCATCAATTCTAGCTCAGTAGCCAAGAATAAGAGTCACTGAGACACTGGGGACTTGGGTAGCCTGGCTAGAGGATGAGGAGTGGGATTTCTTTTGCTTTTTTTTTTTAGGGCCACATTCATCGCATATGGAGGTTCCCAGGCTAGGGGTCCAGTCAGTTACAGCTGCCAGTCTACACCACAGCCATAGCAATGCCAGATCTTTAACCCACTGAGTAAGACCAGGGATCGAACCCAAGTCCTTATGGATACTAGTCAGGTTCATTACTGCTGAGCCATAATGGAAACACGCAGAGGAATGGGATTTTCTTTCTTTCTTTCTTCCTGTCTGTCTTTCTTTTTCTTTCTTTCTTCCTCTCTTTCTGTCTTATTTATTTATTTATTTATTTATTTATTTATTTATTTATGGCTTTTCAGGGCTACACCTGAGACATACGGAGGTTCCCAGGCTAGGGGTCTAATCGGAGCTACAGCCGCCAGCTTGTGTCACAGCCCCAGCAATGCCAGATCCAAGCCACGTCTGCGACCTACACCACAGCTCACGCCAACTCCAGATCCTCAACCCACTGAACAAGGCCAGGGATGGAACCCGCAACCTCATGGTTCCCAGTTGGATTGTTTCTGACGCGCCACGTCGGGAACTCCTGGATTGGGATTACTAGCTGTCTAAGGTAAAGAGTGTGGGAGAGCCAGCTGGACAGAGAGAACCAGCTGACCTCAGAGGCTTAAAGGATGAGAGGCCACCTGAGGGGCAAAGCGGGACGGGAGAGATGAAAGAATTGGGAAAACCGGGTTGGGCTCCAAAGACACCAAATTTGCTTTGTGACTTTGCCTTGACTGTCACTGTTCGTAGGTGTCCTTTAAACTGAAGATCAAGCCTTTCTGCTGAGGTTTACTTTCCTTCTCTGCAGTTTGAGAAACCACTCCTCCCAAATCTCGCCCTTTTCATGCTTCTCAGGCCTTTGGGTTTTCAGTTAAATGTAAACAAAACATCAAGAGCGCCGACTGCTGATCTGTGATGCTGTTTCAATGGCCCTGAGGCAAACTTCTCACCCGGGAGCACACCCTTCGTAATCCCCCAGGTGGAGTTCTTCCAAGAAAAAGGGAGCAGAGAAGCCAAGATCCTGGACTGAACAAGTGAAGACGTTTTCCTACAGCAACTGTTTGGCAATTGGCAATTTGATTTTTTTTTGTCTTTTTTGCCTTATCTAGGGCCGCACGCACAGCATATGGAGGGTCCCAGGCTAGGGGTCTAACAGGAGCTGTAGCTGCCGGCCTTCGCCACAGCCACAGCAACGCGGGATCCGAGCCGCGTCTGTGACCTACACCACAGCTCACGGCAACGCCGGATCCTTAACCCACTGAGCAAGGCCAGGGATCGAACCCGCAACCTCATGGCTCCTAGTCGGATTCGTTAACTGAGCCACGACGGGAACTCCGGCAGTTGGCAATCTGGAAGAGAAGGTATGACTTCAGGAGAGGATGAGATCAACAAACGAAGAGGATGTCCCCAAGGCCCCTAGGAACAGAGTGGGGCCCTCTGACACTTCCAAGTGTCCCGGGTGCCTGAGAAAGGCCTGGGCCACCCGGGATCAAGCATGCAGGGGAACCGTGGGATCACTCAGCACCCAGACCACGCACGTGTGATTCAGATCTTCAAACTATCAAAGGATGAGTCTCAACTGGGTGGTTCGTGTAGTGGGGAAAACGTGGGAGATTCTGGAAAGTATGGCTTGTCACTCCCCCTGCTCAAAGCTTCCATGAGGAAGCAAAAGATTCCCCAAGCAGTGTGAGGCGTGGGTCCTACCACTGCTGAAACTCTGGCCTCTGTCTACTGGTGCCAAAGAGAAGCTCAGAAACAGAGTTTTGGGTGAAGGAGAAAAAGATAGCTTTGTTGTTTTGCCAGGCAAAGGGAGTCACAGCAGGCTGATGACTTAAAGACTGGGCTCCCCTTGGAAAGGGTTAGGAGGTGGTTTTTTAGTTCACGGAGTGGAAAATAGGGCCACAGATAAGGATCAGGGTAGAGACAAGGTTGCATTGTCTTTCAAACCTGGTGTTTAGTGGCCCGGGGACTGGTTCTGGTGGCCCTCCCTCTTCCCAGAATGAAGAACCTTCGTTGATCTTCATCGAGTAGTTCTTCCATTTGTTGGGGGTTTTAGTTCTGCATAAAAGCTCAGAGTTCCCCAAGGCTGCATTTTTGTCTCTTGATTGCTCCTCCCTGGTCTCTGCACCCCACTGCCTTCCCTGATTAGCAACTGCCCTTTAGAATTTAGGGAAAGTCATGGAGGCTGAGGCTTTTTCCCGAAAAACAAGACATGAGGGACATGTCTCCATGTGCCCGGGAGCCTACGGGGCCCTGCGCAGTTACATTACCAGGTCACAGAGTCCAGGAGAGCATGACTCTTTCCCAACAATTAGAGCCAAAGTGTTGGGACTCGGGGTGACCGGCGTGGTTTGAGTCTGTGAACTGAAATTTGGCACTTGCCATCAGCCTCTTCTGCAGCCGCTGACACAGCACCCCCTGAGCCGAGCTCAGGGTGGAGACCAGGACTGAGGCACTCTTGGGAAGTGCTCTGGGCAAACTGGAAGAACAGGTGTCTTCAGGCAGTTAGATATATTTTTTGGAGAAGATTTTATGAGCCCAATTATTGCATCTCCTCGTATTGAGAAAAACACTAAAATCTTTCTGTGATGACTGATGTCTGTACCTAGTAGCAACCTTCACGAAACCAGCAGCAAATCTCTGTAGAATGTGCTCGTGGCCGCACGCACCTGCCCCTTCCCCTGTATGACTTAGATCTTGATAGTCCCACTTTCCTCTTTGGGGCAGTATTTCAGGCGCTATCTGAAATTCTGCCTCCTGGGCTATAGTTAGTGGACAAAACAAAAGATGTCATGGTCGCCTGTGAGAACAGCCACTCCCAAGGGTGGGCCAACGAGCCCTGAGGAGACCTAGGGAAGAAACAAAGAAGACTGGTCTCCAGCTGCAGTGCACATCAGAGTGATTCCAGGAAGCCCAGACCCTACATCTTCACACAGAAACTGGTTTTCTGTGAATCTATTTCTGCAGATCCAGTTGTCTGTCCATCTTTTTTTCCTACTACCCTTCCTCTGTTGCAAAAACTCATATGTCCTAGCTTCCCCCCATCGCCTCCTCGGACCATTTCTCGGGGCTACCCAAGGTGCTGTCTCCTTAAGTCCTGATTTCACCACAAATAAATTTTTTTTTTATTTTTGTCTTTTGTCATTTTAGGGCCGCACCCACGGCATGTGGAGTTTCCCAGGCTAGGGGTCTAATCGGAACTACAGCCACTGGCCTACGCCACAGCCACAGCAACGCGAGATCCGAGCCGCGTCTGCAAACCACTCCACAAGTCACAGCAATGCCGGATCCTTAACCCAGTGAGTGAGGCCAGGGATCAAACCTGCAACCTCATGGCTCCTAGTCGGACTCGTTTCCACTGAGCCACGACAGGAGCTCGCAAGTAAAATTTAAATCTCACCCCCAATCAAACGTCACTCTCAGCTTTCATGTTGTACTTTATTTTTTTAGTTGACAAGTCTCAAGTTCATTCCTAAATCAGTTTCTGCAGTGAGAGAGCAAGACTGGTGGCCCAAGAAGGGAGGACCTGTGCTGGGCGGGTGAAAACAGCAGAGATGCCCTCCAGAGTCCCAGAAGTGCACAGATCCCGTGGGCATACCAAACAGGTGCTGGTGGCTTTGATCTGAAGGCGCTAGAGTGGAGCCAGAAAAAAAACCAAGTAAAGGATTCTGTTAGTGGACCGGGCCACTGCAACGGCCCACCCTGGCCAGGCACGATAATGGATAACAGCCACCTGCTCGTCTCAGAGCAGGAGACCCTGATAAGGACAGGGTGCTGCCCTGAAGACTAACTGGAAGGATGTGGGAGGGGCCGATGGGGGAGGGAGGGGGGAGGTGACCAACTTTCCCAGCCCTTGACTCTGGGATCCATCTTGATTGAGAGCTCTGTGTGCCACCAGGAAGGACCCTGAGCCAGACCAACTATGGGCTGAGTGAAGACGATCGGCCAGAGACAACCTGGGAACTGAGGGACTGAGAGCCGCTCCCCGGGGCGCCCTCACCCCGCCGCTCCCCGCCCGGGCGCCCCTCCCAAGAAAGTCTCTTGCTTTGTCAGCATGTGTGTCTCCTCGGACTATTCATTTCTGAGTATTAGACAACAGCCCACTCTCGGACCCTGGAAGGGGTCCCTTTTCTGGCAACAATTCCAGGCCAAGGAAGGAAAAACCACGTGGAAACACAGGGCATGAATTAAAGAAAATCCACTTTGCCTGAACCACTGAAGACTCAGAGATAAGGCAGGAGATGACACCAGAAAAGTGAGCTGGGTGGGGCCAAGGAGGTCTTTAGGCAGCTGGTCCGAGAGATTGGGATGTCTGCTCTTTTTTTTTTTTTGCTTTTTAAGGCCTCACCCCTGGCACATGGAGGTTCCCAGGCCAGGGGCTGAATCAGAGCCGTAGCCGCCGGCCTACGCCACAGCCACAGCAACGCAGGATCTGAGTCACGTCTGCAACTTATACCACAGCTCATGGCAATGCCAGTTCCTTAACCCTACTGACCGAGGCCAAGGATCGAGCCTGCGTCCTCAGGGATGCTAGTCAGGCTCATTAACCGCTGAGCCACCACAGGAGCTCTTGGGATGTCTGTTCTTTAAGGCAAGTGTAGCCTACAGAGAACAGGGAGTGTTTAGAGTTCCTGTCATGGCTCAGCTGTAACGAATCCAACTAGTATTGATGAGGATGTGGGTTCGATCCCTGGCCTCCCTCAGTGGGTTAAGGATCCTGCGTTGTTGTGGCTGTGGCATTAAGTCAGCAGCTATAGCTCTGATTTGACTCCTAGCCTGGCAATTTCCGTATGGTGAGGGTGCAGCCCTAAAAAGAAAAAGAAAGAGAGAAAGAGAGAGAGAAAGAAAGAAAGAAAGGAAGAAGGAAGGAAGGAAGGAGAGAGAGAGAGGGAAAGAGAGAGAAAGAAAGACAGAAGGATGGAAGGAAAGAAAGAAAGGAAGGAAGGAAGGAAGAGAGAGAAAGAGGGAAAGAGAGAGAGAAAGACAGAAGGAAGGAAGGAAAGAAAGGAAGGAAGGAAGGAAGGAAGGAAGGAAGGAAGGGAGGGAGAAAACAGGGGGTGTTTCCTTGAGATATATATATATATATATATATTCTAGAAATACATACCCAACTGGAGGTAGCGTGATGCAGTGGTGAAGTGCAGGAACTCTGGAACCAAACCGTGTTGATCAAAATCCCAGCTGGCAAGTTTCTTAACCTGTGTGTGCCTCTGTTTACTTACCCGTAAATAAGGAAGTAATACCTCTTCCTCATGGAGGCATTGTAAGGGTTGAGCAAAATAGATAAAGATCTGAGCACGGTGCCAGGCATATTGTGCGCGCTGTGATCTCCCTGACAAGCCAGCACACGGCAGTGGCGGACCAGCTGAGTGGCACCAACTGCTGGTAACACGGCACCAGCCTGGAGGTAACACGGCTGCCTGCTTGATTCACGACAGGACCATCTCTCCAAACAACTGCTGTGACCAACATTTTTAAAAATTAATTAATTTACTTTTATTGAAGTTTAGTTGCTTTACTATGTTGGGTTAGTTTCAGGTATACAAGGAAGTGATTCAGTTACACAACGTATTTTTTTTTCGGATTCTTTTCCCTCATAGGTTGTTACAAAATATCGAGTATAGTTCCCTGTGCTATACAGTAGGACCTCATTGATTATCTATTTTATATATTGTGGTGTATTTATATTAATCCCAGACTTCTGATTTATCCCTTTCCCCACTGGTAATCATAAGTTTGTTTTCTATGTCTGTAGGTCTATTTCTGTTTCGTACTTAAGTTCATTTGTATCATTTTTTTAGATTCCAAATGTAAGTGATATCATGTGATTTTTGTCTTTCTCAGTCAGGCTTACTTAGTATGATAATCTCTAGGTCCATCCATGTTGCGACAAAGAGCATTATTTCATTCTTTTTTATAGGTAATATTCCATTGTATACATATACCACACTTCATTATCCATTCATCTGTCTGTGGACATTTAGGTTGCTGCCAGGTCTTGGTTGTTGAAGATTGTGCTGCAGTAAACACTGGTGTGACCAGCTTCGTAAAACTCAATTAACTTAATGTGTATAGATTTGGGACTTCTTTCTTACAGAAAGCTGATTAGAAACTATTAGAGGAGTTCCTGTCATGGCTTAGCAATTAACGCATCCGACTAGCATCCATGAGGACGCAAGTTCGATCCCTGGCCTTGCTCAGTGGTTAAGCCTCCTGTGTTGTGTGAGCAGTGGTATAGGTTGCAAATGCAGTTCAGATCCTGAGTTGCTGTGGCTGTGGCATAGGCCAGCGGCTACAGCTCTGACTCGACCCCTAGCTTGGGAAGTTCCATATGCCGCGGGTGCAATCCTAAAAAACAAAAAAACCAAAAAAGAAAGAAAGAAAGAAAAAAGAAAAGAAACTGTTAGAAACTGTGATCCTGGGCAGGGACGGGAATGTCAAAGTGTATGTTTTATTGGTTATGATTGAGCAGGTACTTCATCGAGTACACCAAGCATCATTATTTGCAAATTATTCTCCTTGGGCCCAGGCAATTTCTCCAAAGAAGGTTTGTCCGGTCTCTGTGTGGGGTATACAGTCTAGAGTGGTGTCTGGGGAGCAGGGCAGGTGAGGGATGCTGCTGGTGCTAGTGGAGGGGTGGGGGTATCTCACCATTCAGTGAGCTGACTTCACCCCCCTCCTCCAGCTCTCTGTCTGGACCTACAGCCCCACCTCCATCCTACCTGCTATCCCTTTTTTTTCTTTTTGCCTTTTCTAGGGCTGCACTCATAGCATATGGAGGTTCCCAGGCTAGGGGTCTAATCGGAGCTGTAGCCGCTGGCCTACGCCACAGTCACAGCAAGGCAGGATCCGAGCCACGTCTGCAGCCTATACCACAGCTCATGGCAATGCTGGATCCTTAACCCACTGAGCAAGGCCAGGGATTGAACCCGCAACCTCACAGTTCCTAGTCATATTCGTTAACCACTGAGCCACGACGGGAACTCCCATCCTGCCTGCTATCTGAGTCTGCATCCACTTCTACTTCGATTTTTCCAGGAAATAACCCCACTGTGGGGTGCCAGATGGACAGTTGCTTGGCCACTTGTCTGATCCGTTTAGTCTGGAGCGCAGTTGGACCATCTGGAATTTTTTTTTTTAAACCCCAGGTGATTCTAACACTCTGTCAATGCTTGAAACCACTGCCATAAAGTCACTGTTAGGTTTGCTGAGGGAGGAACGCACGAGGCCAAGCAGGAAAGTCAGAGAGATTTATTAGGGCATCCGAAACAGCTCAAGGTGGCATCAGCCGCGATTTGAGGAGGTGTTCTGCTCGTAAAGGGCTGGTGGTGGGAACCACATGTGGGGGGCAGGCTATGGCCAAGGAGCCCGTGTCTCCTCGCCGGGTCTCGTGTCTGAATAAGTGCTGTAACTGCCCCGCAAGGGCAGCGATTGATGTAAGCAGGCAGGAGGGTCAATCGTTGGTCCGCGACTTTCCGTGTGTCCTTGTCCCGTGTGGCTCAGCCCATACAGTCATGCCCACTGTCCCCCTAGGAACTTATCAATAACCTGTCCCAAATGTCAGTTACCTCCCTACCAGCTTGCTGAACAATTATCTACCTACAACTTGATTGAAATGAATTTGACTTTCAACTTAAATTTTATTTCCAAAGGATGTAACATGTCAGTGGTGTAAATGGAAAACGAGATCCGTTGCCAAGACCAAACCTAAATGGACAGAAGAACAGAGCCACCCTCTCCTCAATCCCCTCAGTCTCCTTTATTTTATTTATTTATTTTTTGTCTTTTTAGGGCTGCACCAGAGGCATATGGAGGTTCCCAGACTAGGGGTCGAATTGGAGCTACAGCTGCCGGCCTACATCACAGCCACAGCAATGAGGATCTGAGCCTCGTCTGCAACCTACACCACAGCCACAGCAATGCCAGAGCCTTAACCCACTGATCAAGGGCAGGGATCAAACCCACATCCTCATGGATACTAGTTGGGTTTATAACCAGACTGAGCCACAATGGGAACTCCAGGTATATCCAAATTGAGTCTGGCCAAACCACTTTTTTTAATCCTTTCCATTGACAATACTGCCTCCATGGAGGTGTAAAAGCACATGAAGCATGTTTGATTGTGTGTAGGGTTTTCTTTGTTTTTTACCCTGTGTATCATAAAGACCTCACCGTGGTTCAAGTGGGAAGGACCCCAGGCTAGTGACACACCCATATACAGTGCTGACCTCAATTACAGTGAAGCCCACTTAACTACGTTTCATGTAGGAGGAGCTAAGTAACCAAGGTAACCCCCGTCATTCAATCTATCACATGGTAAAAGTCATTGAGGGCTGGGTTCAGGGTTGAACCATCCATTCATGACAAGGGTTTTGAAAGACAGCTCCCTTGTCTAGGTGCCTTGGTCCCCATGGAGCTATTGACATAACGACTGGGAACCAGCACGTGGCTTAGATGGACATCTTTAACACCCTCTCCCCCATATTCCACCTGCTTATCTCACCCATCAAGGGGAAAGGGGAGCGTAGTAAGGTATTTAAAGAGCATCTTTTGCGGGGACAGTCTTCTTTGCAAACATTCATTCCTCTCAGCTGAGCAGCCCTCTCAGTGCCTAGCAGCAGGGTTGCTCTGCCGGGACCTATGCGTCTGATCTGCCCTGACCTGGTCCAGGGACCACAGGTGGGCTCACCTGCCACAATCCAAACACACAGCGAGGCTCATAAAAGAGGCACAGAGGGCGGTAAAGAGGGTGGGATGAACCCAGAGGGACTAAGACGTAGTCTGTTCAAGCAAAGGAAACTCCTTGCAGCTTTTCTATATCTTCCAGGACTGCATAAGCTCCCCAACCAAAGGCTGGGAAACAGGAAAAGAAAAAGCAGTGAGATTAGCCACAGTTTCCTGCAACACTGTTAATGAAGGTTACAGGAGCACTGTTTGATACTATATGGAATTCAGCGGAGAAAAATTTTAGTGAGAAAATAACAGTAAACACTCATGTCCTGCTCTGTGCCAGGCATTGTTCTAAGGACTTTTCATACTTTCTAAATTCTTCTTTGCTCCTAAATACTTCAGGGAGCATTTCCAAAGAACAAGGACATTCTCTCACATAATCACAGTAAATGTTTCAAAATCAAAAATTTAACAAAGTTATAATACGATTACCTAATTTCCAGACCCGGGTCAGATTGGCCCAATTGGCTAAAGCCATCCAAGCATCACAGACTGCATTTAGTTGTCACGTCTCCTTAATCTGGACCATTCCCGAACCTTCATTTATCGTTCATGATGCTGACCTGCTTGAAGAGTACAGCCCAGTTATTTTTTAGCCTGTCCTTTAATTCGGGTTTGTCTGATGTGTCCTCACAATCAGAGTGGGTTATGTATTTTTGTCAAGAGTCTATCAGAAAGGATGCTGTGTCCTTCGTGTGTTACACTCGGGGACATGTGGGTTGACTTCATGTGCCCTGAGTCACTGACACCTCGCCACAATCCAAGGGAGGATCCTTCTCCCTCCTTCTCCTCCTCTTTTTTTCTTCTTCCCCTGGTCCCCATTTTACAGACGATGCAAAGATGCTAAGTAACCTCATTAAGAGGTCAAATAAGTGGTAGAAGTTGAGATGTGAATCCAGGCAATGAAGCTCCAGGGTATCTGCTCCTCACCACTCATTTTTGCCGCCTCTCCAAAGTGCTCTACTGGGAGGCAGTTTTCTCTCCACGGTGACCCGGGTTTCAATGACACCATTATCACTACATTAGAAGTAAGTCCCAGGAGTTCCTGCCATGGCGCAGCAGAAACGAATCCGCTAGGTTGTGGGTTCGATCCCTGGCCTTGTTCAGTGGGTTAAGGATCTGGCATTGCTGTGAGCTGTGGTGTAGGTCGCAGATGCAGTTTGGATCCTGCTTTGCTATGGCTGTGGCGTAGGCCGGCAGCTGCAGCTCTGATTAGACTCCTAGTCTGGAAACCTCCACATGCTGCCGGTGTGGCCTAAAAAAAGAGCCAAAGGCAAAAAAAAAAAGAAGAAGAAGCAAGTCCCCTAATAATTTGCCAAGCACTGTGACAACACTGTGTTTTATATGGGTTATCTGTTTTGTTTTTTGTTTTTTTTGGGGGGGGGCTGCTCCCATGGCATACAGAAGTTCCTGGGCCGGGGATCAAATCCATACCACAGCAGTGACCCAAAACAGTCACTGCTTGGTGACTGTGACTGGTCCTTAAAAGCAGTGACAATGCCAGGTCCTTAACCACCAAGCCACCAGGGAACTCCTACATACATTATCTTATTTAATGCTTTCACTATCCCTTTGATGTAGTTCATCCTACTGGCTCTAGGGCGAATGCACAGACTCCACAGAGCAGAGGGCAGAAGCAGGCTTCCAGCTCAGGTCTGACATCATCACCAGGACGCCTAAGCGCTACATGTTTTTGGCTTCTGCCACGCATGCTCGGCTGCTCCACAACCAGGAAGAGAACAGCACCTGGGTTTTCATAATCACTGCTTACATAGTCTCGAGGGTTTCCCAGTGCTGGCCTTTGGCCTTCACAGTACATTGAAGTCCTCTGACCCTTCCTCGCAGAGTAGCCAGGGTTGGCCCAGCTGGGGAACTAGCCTGGGGCTGGAAGGTCCACCAGGGTCTCAGAGAGGGCACCAGAAGTCCCATCTGTCCTCAAGGTGAGGCAAAAATTGAGGACTTGATACACAAGGTCAAGTCAACAGGAGCCAGGACCAGGAGGAAAGTCTAAAGTCAAGGACAGAACAGAGCAAAGAGGTCCAAGAACATCACTACAAAAGGGCTGGAGAGCTGCAGACCATTCCGATTCAGCTCTGGCTAATGGGTTTCCTAAGTTAGTCTGTCCAGCTTAAAGGTACAGGGTAGAAGGAGTTCCCACTGTGACTCAACGGAATTGGTGGCATCTCTGCGGCACCAGGACACAGGTTCAATCCCCAGCCCAGCACGGTGGGTTAAAGGATCCTGTGTTGCATAAGTCACGACTGATCCCTGGCCCAGGAACCCCTTATGCTGTGTGGTGGCCAAAAAAGAAAACAAAGAGCGTAGAAGTATAAAAAATTCACCAAAGGGAGTTCCCTGGTGGTCTGATGGTTAGAACTTGGTGCTTTCACTACTGCAGCCTGGGTCCAATCCCTGGTCTGGGAACTGAGATCCGACATCAAGCCACTGCATGCTGCAGAAAAAAAAAAAAAAAAATCACCACAAATGATCATAGAAAGAGAATCAGAAAAGAGAACCATCTTCTTCCTATGCAAAGGAAAAGAACCTGCCTACTGATAATCCCTAAACTATCCATACGTTGTTCTTCAATAGCGTGTATTAATTTTGCCAGATAAAACACTTGTCCCACAAGAAAAGAATGGTTCAAGTACTTCCACCCAAACTCCTTTCCTCTTAAATTTAGGGCGTCCTCAACTCGTGTCTTCAACTGGTGTCATCAGAACGATTTGCTCCTGAAAAAAAAAAAAAAGCTCATTAAAGCTGTCTCTGACAAGAAAAAATGCTAGCTGGATCTTTCTCATCAGTATTTGGTACTTTTTAAAAAAATTTTATTTTGTCTTTTTAGGGCCACGCCAGCAGCAACATATGGAGGTTTCCAGGCTAGGGGTCGAATTGGAGCTGTAGCCACTGGCCTATGCCACAGCCAGAGCAATATCAAATCAGAGCCATGTCTGCAAACTACACCACAGCTCATGGCAATGCCGGATCCTAAACCCACTGAGTGAGGCCAGGGATCGAACCTGGGTCCTCATGGACACTAGTCAGATTCGTTTCCACTGAGCCACAATGGAACTCCTTTTTTTAAAACATTTTTGTCCACACCCAGGATATGCAGATTCCCTGGCCAGGGATCGAACATGCAACACAGCAGCAATCTGAGCCACAGCTGTCGCAATGCCAGATCCTTAACCCAAGGAACTCCAGACTTAGTGCTATTTATCGATGACCTTCTCAAAGAATATGATGTGGAGTGGACATTTGAATGTTAAGCATGCATGTTTAATTCCAGTGAACCATTTTTGGACACTCAAAATATTTTCAAAATAGTATAAGTTACAAGTGTGCTCTGTTTTATGGGAAATAAATTTAAATCCATACCTAATAATGAGTTCCTGCTGTGGCACAGTGAGTTAAGAATTGACTGCAGCAACTCAGGTCACTGCAGAGGTTCAGGTTCTAATCCCAGCCCAGGGCAGATCATTAAAAAGAATCCAGCCATTGCTGCAGCTGTGGCCTGTGGCATGGGTTGCAGCTGCAGCTCAGTTTCAATCCCTGGCCCAGGAACTTCCATATGCCATGGGTATGGCCATTAAAAAAAAAAAAAATCCATACCCATTAAATCGATCCATTCATATATGAACATATCAACATATGAGGATTCTTCTAGCATCAGAAGGATTCACCATGCATTTCCATTAGTGAATACCCTGAAACAATTTAAAATAAGATTTGATCAAATATGATGAGTGTATAAAATCTTTTTTTAAGTGTATAAAATCTTGATTTAAAAAATTAAAACTGACTCAAAATGAATTAAAGACCTAGATATAAGACCAGGTACTATAGGAGTTTCTGTCGTGGCTCAGTGATTAACGAATCTGACTAGGAACCTTGAGGTTGCGGGTTCAGTCCCTGGCATCGCTCAGTGGGTTAAGGATCCGGTGTTGCCGTGAGCTATGGTGTAGGTTGCAGACGCAGCTTGGATCCCGTGTTGCTGTGGCTGTGCCGAAGGCCGGCAGCTACAGCTCCTGTTAGACCCCTAGCCTGGGAACCTCCATATGCCGCAGGTCCAGCCCTAGATAAGGCAAAAAGACCAAAAAAAACACAAAAAACAAAAAACCAAATACTGTAAAACTCTTAGAGGAAAACATAAGCCAAACACCCTCTGACATAAATGATAGCAATATCTTCTCAGATACACCTGTCAGAGTAATGACAATAAAGACAAAAATAAACAAATGGGACTTAATGAAACTTAAAAGTTTCTGCACAGCAAAGGAAACCCTAAACAAAACAAAAAGACAACCCACAGAATGGGAGAAAATATTTGCAAATGAATCAACTGACAAGGGATTAATCTCCAAAATTTACAAACACATCCTACATCTCAATACCAAAAAAAAAAAAAACCACAAACCCATCAAAAAATGGGCAGAAGATCTAAACAGACAATTCTCCAAAGATGTACAGATGGCCAAAAAACACATCTTCAGCGTCACTTGTTATTAGAGAAATACAAATCAAAACCACTATGAGGTACCACCTTACGCCAGCCAGAATGGCCATCATCAAAAAGTCTACAAACAATAAGTGCTGGAGAGGGTGTGGAGAAAAAGGATCCCTATTACACTGTTGGTGGGAATGCAAATTGGTGCAACCACTGTGGAAAACAGTATGGCGATTCCTCAGAAAACTGAAAATAGAATTACCATTTGATCCAGCATTCCCACTCCTGGGCATCTATCCAGAGGAAACCATGAGTCGAAAAGACACAAGTACTCCAGTGTTCATTGCAGCACTTTATGCAATAGCTAAGTCATGGAAACAACCTAAATGCCCATCGACAGAGGAGTGGATAGGGAAGATATGGTACATACACACAATGGAATATTATTCAGCCATTAAAAGGAACGAAATAACAACATTTATAGCAACATGGATGGACCTAGAAATTATCATGCGAAGTGAAACCAGTCAGACAATTAGACAGCAACATCCAATGCTACCACTTTCGTGTATGAAACTAAAAAAAGGACACAATGAACTTCTTTGCAGAACAGATAATGACTCACAGACTTTGGAAAACCTATGGTTTCCAAATAAGACAATCTGGGGGCTGGGGGGATACACTGAGTGTTTGAGATGGAAATGCTATCAGATTGAGTAGTGATGATTTTTGTACACCTGTAATTGTAATAAAATTCATTAAGTAATGAAGAAAAAAATGAAAACTGGGAGTTCCCGTCGTGGCTCAGTGGTTAATGAATCCGACTAGGAACGATGAGGTTACAGGTTCGATCCCTGGCACCGCTCAGTGGGTTAAGATCCAGCATTGCCGTGAGCTGTGGTGTAGGTCGCAGATGTGGCTCGGATGCCACGTTGCTGTGGCTGTGGCATAAGCCAGTGGCTACAGCTCTGACTGGACCCCTAGCCTGGGTACCTCCATATGCTGCAAGTGCGGCCCTAGAAAAGGCAAAAAGACAAAAAAAAAAAAAACCTTATAAAAGCCAAACTGTACGCAATATCTTGTAATAACGTGTAATGGAAAAGAATGTTAAAAAAGAATACATATATATGTATTCATGTGTAAAAGTGAATCACTTTACTGTACACCTGAAACACAACACTGTAAAGCTACCATATTTCAATAAAAAATTTTAAAAACTATTAAAAATTTTTTTAAAAAATGAGATGTGATCTACATGAAACTTTTCAGGGAAATAGGTTTTATTTATTTATTTATTTATTTATTTATTTTTGTCTTTTTGCCTTATCTGGGGCTGCACCTGTGGCATATGGAGGTTCCCAGGCTAGGGGTCTAACAGGAGCTGTACCTGCCGGCCTTCGCCACAGCCACAGCAATGCGGGATCCGAGCCACATCTGCGACCTACACCACAGCTCATGGCAACGCCAGATCCTTAACCCACTGAGCAAGGCCAGGGATTGAACCCACAACCTCATGGTTCCTAGTCGGATTCGTTAACTACTGAGCCACGACGGGAACTCCAATAGGTTTTAAATAGAAGAAAAACCTGTAGATGCAAGAGAAAGCCATAATCCTTTGCTACCTAGCATCACTGATTTCATTAAAATTTTTGAAAATAGGAGTTCCCATCTTGGCTCAGCGGAAACGAATCTGACTAGCAACCACGAGGATGCAGATTCGATCCCTGGCCTCACTCAGTGGGTTAAGGGTCTGGCGTTGCTGTGAGCTGTGGTGTAGGCCAGCAGCGTAGCTCAGATTGGACCCCTAACCTGGAAAGCTCCATATGCCACGGGTATGGCCCTAAAAAGACTAAAACAAAAAATGAAGAACAGCAACAGCAAAAAAATTGAAAATAATTTATATTTTCCAACAAAACTATAATAAAACCCTGATGAACCAAGCATTCCTTTTTTAAAAGACACGTGAGAAAACGTTTAATTTCCAAGTTAGGGGTAGAACTGGTGTTTTAGAGATTCCACTCTTATGAAAGCATATCCACATGAGGATATTGGGTATTTTTATCAGAGAGAAAAATGTAACAACCTTGGGAGACTAACGTTAAAACAGGAATATGTTGCTAATTTTTCACCCTTGATCTGTTCTTTGAATTTGAAGCCAAGGTAAACATAGGCTTGTAACTACCCCCTGAGGCAGAACAAGTTTTGTAGGATAAAGTCTGGGTAAGTCCTAGACCAGGAAGAAAATCCTGAAATGCTTGGGATTTCTTTAGCATCCTGCTTGTTAAAAAACACCCCTTTGGAAAAGCAAATGGCCTTCTCATGCAATCGGATGAACCTGACCTGCAGGAAAACCACAAGGACTTGGTTGCAACGTGTCTGACAGATGTGTGTGGACAGTGCGACAAAGAGGGAGGCTGCAAGAAGCACGAAGCAGAACATAGGCCGATGAACTTAAAATAATTAGGCTTTTCCACTGATATGCGTTAAACAAATGAATAACTGGGAGTTCCCATCATGGCTCAGTGGTTAACAAATCCAACTAGGAACCATGAGGTTGCGGGTTCGATCCCTGGCCTTGCTCAGTGGGTTAAGGATCCAGCGTTGCCGTGAGCTGCAGTGTAGGTTGCAGATGCAGCTCAGATCCCGCGTTGCCGTCGCTGTGGTGTAGGCCGGTGGCTACAGCTCCGATTAGACCCCTAGCCTGGGACCCTCCATATGCCGCGGGTGCGGACTTAGAAAAGGCAAAAAGACAAAACAAACAAAAAAACAAAAACAAATGTATAACTGGAACATCACAACCATGATTTCATGGATATTATTGCTTAAGATGAGGCTAAGGAAGATCTTAATAATTTTATTTTATTTTTTTTTTTTGTCTTTTTAGGGCCTAACCCACGACATATGGAGATTCCCAGGCTAGGGGTCTAACAGGAGCTGTAGCTGCCGGCCTACACCACAGTCACAGCCACGCCAGATCCGAGCCACGTCTGCAGCCTACACCACAGTTCACGGCAATGCCGGATGCTTAACCCACTGAGCAAGGCCAGGGATTGAACCCACAACCTCATGTTTCCTAGTCGGATTCGATTCCACTGCTCCACGACAGGAACTCTGGGATCTTTATTTTAAATCATAAAATATTGGCTATAGTCTCTGTGTTATACATTATATCCTTGTAGTTTATTTATTTTCTACCTAGTAGTTTGTACCTATTAATCCCTTGCCCTTATTTTATGCATTTCCCCTCCCTTTCCTTTTCCCCACTGGTAACTACTAATTTGTTCTCTATATCTGTAAGTCTGTTTCTGTCTTGTTATATACGTTCATTGTTTTATTTTTTAGATCCCACATATAAGTGATAACTACAGTATTTGCCTTTGTCTGATTTATTTCATCTAAGTGCAATACTCTCCAGGTTCATTCACGTTGCTGCAAATGGCAAGATCTCGTTCTTTTTTATGCCTGAGTAGTATTACACAGTATATATGTGTACCACACTTTCTTTATCTATTCATCTGTTGATAGACACTTGGGTTCCTTCCATATCTTGGCTTTTCTAAAGAAAAGCTGTTACGAACACTGGGGCTTAAGTATCTTTTAGAATCAGAGCTTTCATTTTCTTCAGCTATATACCCAGGAGTGGAATTGCTAGACCATATCACCGTTCTAGGTTTAGTTTTCTGAAGCCCCTCTGTACTGTTTTCCACAGTAACTGCACCAATTTACATTCCCACCACCAACATACAAGGATTCCCCTTTCTCCACATCCTTGCCAAACTTTGTTATTGGTTCGTCTTTTTTTTTTGTCCTTTCAGGGCCGCACCCGCAGCATATACAGAATTTCTCAGTCTAGGGGTCAAATTTGAGCTGTAGCCGCTGGCCTACGCCACAGCCACAGCAACGCAGGATCCAAGCCGCGTCTGCAACCTACACCACAGCTCCCGGAACACCAGATCCTTAACCCATTGAGCAAGGCCAGGCATCGAACCCGCAACCTCGTGGTTCCTAGTCGGATTCGTTAACCACTGAGCCATGATGGGAACTCCAGGTTGGTCTTTTTGATGATAGCCATTCTGACAGGTGTGAAGTGATAGTGCATTGTGGGTTTGATCGCATTTCTCTGTGATTACCAACGTTGAGCATCTTTTCATGTGCCTGTTGGTCATCTGTATGTCAGCTTTGTTAAAATGGCTCTTCGTGTCTTCTGCCCATTTTTGAGTTGTTTGTCTTTTTGATACTGAGTTGCGTGAGCTGTTTATGTATTTTGGATGTCAACCCCTTATCATTCATATCATTTGCAAATATTTTCTTCCATTCAGTAGGTTTTTTTTTCATTTTGTCTGTTTCCTTTGCTGTGCAAAAGTTTTTAAATTTAAATAATTGAAAGGCACTTAAATTAAAGCACAGAGTTAATGTATCCACTATGTCTTGGACTTCCTGTACATAGAAGTGAATTCACTGTGCTTAGATTATAACCCATTCTCAGCACTGGTTCCCATGTGGTCCAGTCTAGTTATTTCGGTGAAGGCAGGCAGAGGTTGGGGAGGTTGCAATTCATTAGTTTTTCATAGACTTACATGACCATCACCAAAATCACTTCTAGAACATTTCATCACCCCAAATAAGCCCTGTACCCATTAGCAGTCACTCTCTATTTCCTCCCCAACATCCCCAGCCTGGGCTCTACTAATCAACTTCCTGTACCTATTCTGGACATTTCACATAATTTAGATTATACAGTATGTGCTATTTTGTGACTGACCTCTTTTACTTAGCATAATGTTTTCAGGACTCATGATGCATGGTGTGGTAGCAGGTATCAATACCTCATTTATTTTTATTGCTGAATAAAGTTCTGTTATATGAATGGGCCACATCTTATTTATCCACTCACTAGCTGACAGACATTTGAATTATGAACAACGTTGCTATGAACTTTCATGTACAACTTTTTGAGTGGCTATATGCTTTCATTACTCTTGGGCATATATGTTGGAGTGGAATCACTGGGCCATATGGTAATTCTATATTTAAACTTTTGAGGAACTGCCAACTGTTTTCCAAAGCAAAGTCTATGAGGGTTCCAATTTCTGCACATCTTCACCAACATGTTGGTCAAGCTGGCACAGAAAATTAACCACCACAGTCCATTGCATTAAGCTTGTGGGTGGGCTGCCCTCTATACTGAAAAGTGGGCAGAATGATGGTTTGCAATAACCATGTGGTTCTAGGTCATCTTCATATCTGGACTGGGGATTTCCTGTTGTGGCTCAGTGGAAACAGATCTGATATACCCATGAGGACGTAGGTTCGATCCCTGGCCTCATTCAGTGGGTTAAGGATCCCGCGGGTGTACGTCACAGATGCGGCTTGGATCCCGCGTTGCGGTGGCTCTGGGGTAGGCAGGAATTCGTAGCTCGGATTCAACCCCTAGCCTGGGAACCTCCATATGCCTCAGGCACGGCCCTAAAAAGCATTTAAAAAAAAAAAAGGGTGATTTTTAACCATCCTCGGCCTAATCTACACCATGAACCTATCAAAATTAAGGCACAGATTATCCACATCCTTAATTCCTCCCTCACACCAATGTTGAGTTCTGAAATTGGATGAAATGGGTGATAAAAATTAAGGGGAAAGACTTTTTAGAGGCAGCACTTGAATCATTTTATCTTCTGAAGGGACAAGGCTATTACCTGATACAATCACGTTAAAAGTAAAAGTGCTATTGTGAGACAGGATGTAATCCAGAGATAATGTCAGGTTCTCGGACCTCAGATACATGAAGGGTGTAGTGCTAGCCTTTTACATTCTGATTTAGGATGGCTTTCTATTCATTTAACCCAGACACACCAACCTGCATCACACTAACTATTCACAAACAGTGACCTCTTTGTTCCAGGCCTGCTCTCAACAAGAGACCACCAGGCAGGTAAGAGCTACACTGGTGAAGACAAAACGACTTTTTTGAAAAGCCTTCTATGGGAAACGAAACCTGTATTCTTTTTTCTTTTTTCCTTTTTTTTTTTAGCTTTTTAGGGCTGCACCTGAGGCATATGGAAGTTCCCAGGCTAGGGGTCAAATTGGAGCTGTAGCTGTGGGCCTACAGCCACAGAAACACCAGATCTGAGCCGCATCTGCGACCTACACCACAGTTCATGGCAATGCCAGATCCTTAACCCACTGAGTGAGGCCAGGGATTGGACCTGTGTCCTCATGGATACTAGTCGGTTTCATTACCACTGAGCCATGACGGGAACTCTCGAAGAGCTATCTGTACTCCTGTGTTCGCTGCAGTGTTATTTACAATACCCAATATATGGAGAACAACCTAAAAGTCCACTGACGGATAAATGAAGAAATGTGATATATATACAATGGACTATTACTCAGCTACAATAAAAGAAAGGAATCTGCTCCTGGTGACAATGTGGATGAACCTGGAGGACATTACGGTAAGCAAAATAAGCCAGACAGAGAAAGACAAATAACGCATGATCATATGTAGAATCTTAAAAGAAAAAAAAAGTGAATTCACAGAAACAGAGAGTAGAATGGCAGTTGCCAAGGTCTAGGAAATGGGAAAAACGGGAGATGTTAGTCAGAGGGTACAAACTTTCAATTATAAGATGAATTAAGTTCTGGGAATCTAATGCACAGCATGGTGACTCTAGCTAACAATACTAATGTATACTTGAAATCGGCTGAGAGAGGAGATCTTAACAGTTCCCATCACCCAAAAAAAGGCAACTGCATGAAGTGATAGATGTGCTCATTTGTGATGTGATAAGTCATTTCGCATGCATATGTGTATCAGATCACGTTGTACATTTAAAATATATGCAATTTCATTTGTCAATTATATCTCAGTAAAGCTGGAGGGGAATAAAAAGAAGAGAAAAAGCTTCCGTGGGCATTCTAGATGCAAAGTACCCATGGTCCAGAGTAGAAGCTTTGCAGAGAACAGTGGGAACCGGTGAGAACTGGATTTCAAAGGGCACCAGAAAATTTTGGAGTTATTTGATTGAGGCGATGGTTCCACCGACTTAATTTCTTTCTCCCTTTTTTTTTCCTTTTTGGGATGCCCCGGAAGCATATGGAGCTCCCAGGCCAGGGATCAGATCTGAGCTGCAGTTTCAACCCATGCTGAAGCTGAAGCAACACCAGATCCTTAACCCACTGTTCCGGACCGGGGATCAAACTTGTGTCCCACTGCTCCAGAGACACCACCCATCCTGTTGTACTACAGTGGGAACTCCAGTTCCACAGACTTATGCTAAAACTCAGCAACTTGTACATTTAAATATATATAGCTCTGGGAGTTCCCTTTGGGTGCAGTGGAAAAGAATCCAAAGAGTATTCTTGTTCGATCCCTGGCCTCACTCAGTAGGTGGAGGATCCCATGTTGCTATGAGCTGTGGTGTATTCCACAGAGACGGCTCGGATCCCGAGTTGCTGTGGCTGTGGCGTAGGCTGGCAGCTGTAGCTCCAATTCACTCCTTAGCCTGGCAATTTCCATATGCCACATGTGTGTATCTATACACAGTTCATAGTACATAAATTATATCTCAGTAAATCTAAGAGGTTTCGGGGGGGCGGTGGACCTTAAACATCTTAGAGACCGTTTTTCAAACAAGATGGATTATCTGTACTTGAGGTATCTGCCAGGAACCCTATCTTAACTTATTGCCAAAAAGCCTGGTTGAAATGAGCTGAGAAGGTCAGCCCAAGGGAATACTAACCATCCTTTTGCTCCTGTTCTGATCAACAAAAGTAAAACATGTAGACCACGTAAGCCTGGGGCTACATCAAAATGTCCTCACTTGACCCCGATTTCTCATAATATTCCCGGTGATTTTTTTTTTGTTTGTTTGTTTTGCTTTTTAGTGCCATACCTACTGCATATTGAGGTTCCCAGGCTAGGGGTCTAATCAGAGCTACAACTGCCGGCCTACGACACAGCCACAGTAATGTGGGATCCAAGCCGAGTCTGCGACCTATACCACAGTGCATGGCAATGCCTGATCCTTAACCCACTGAGCGAGGCCAGGAATTGAACCTGCATCCTCATGGATCCTAGTCAGATTCATTAACCGCTGAGCCACGAAGGGAACTCCCTCTCAATGATTTTTTTTTAATCAAGATTTGCTATAAGAAATGACAATATAAAACGCATGTGAATAGTATTTTTTGCAAAAAAATAAAAGAAAGGAAGGAAAAAAAGAAGGAAATTCATGGTAGATAGGATAACAGTCCCTCAGAGAGGTCCACATCCTAATCCCTGGACCCTAAGAATATGTTACCTTGCACAGCAAAGGGAATTAAGGCTGCAGGTGGCATTAATTAATTAATTTTGTTAATCAGCTGGCCTTAAAACAAGGAGATTAGATGGATTAGCCAAGAATCCAGTTACCACGTAGGCCCACTGAAGTCCCAAGAGCCCTTAAAAGTGGAAGAGGCAGGCAGAGGTGGAGACAGAGGGGGATGGGACTATGCAAAAAGACACAGAATGACATAAATTGCTGGCCTTGAAGATGGGAAATGGCCTGGAACCAAAGAATGTGAACACCCTCTAGAAGCATGAGCTCTTGCCTAGAGCTGCCAGAAGGAACACTAAACCCTGCCATCTCCCTGATTGTAGCCCAGTGAGACCCATCTCGAACTTCTGACCTCCAAAACTCTAATTTAATAAATCTGTGGAGTTCCCATTGAGGCCCAGTGGAAACGAATCCAACAGGAACCATGAGGTTGTGGGTTCGACCCCCGGCCTTGCTCAGTGGGTCAAGGATCTGGCGTTGCCATGAGCTGTGGTGTAGGCCGCAGACTCGGCTCGGATTCCACGTTGCTGTGGCTGTGGCGTAGGCCAGCAGCTTCGATTGGACCCCTAGCCTGGGAACCTCCATATGCCACAGGTGTGGGCCTAAAAAGCAAAATAATAATAATAATAGAAAAATAATAATAATAATAAATAGTAAATTTGTGTTGTTTTCCATAACAACTTTGTGGTACTATATAGTACAACAGCAATACAGCATTCCTCCAAAATCCTTCAGGAGAGGTAAAACAGGACTGGGTATTTTATATTCTCAACAAATATTGGAAACTTTGCGTGGGGGCCAAGCATTGTGGTGGGTGCCAAGCATTGTGGTGGGTGCCTTGTAGTGGTGGGTGCCTTGTAGTGTTGGGAACCGAGTAGATACACGTAGAAATGAAATCTGTACCTGGCACCCATCAATGCAGGTAACGCGCAACAGTCAGATACTGGAGGGGCAGGCAGAGCTTCCACCCAGGATGGGACAAAGGATAAGTAAGGGCTTTTCGGTCCTATTTGGCCAAGAAAACCGTGGAGCCTTCCCAAGTCTTCCAGATACAAGCTGCCATATTGTGTGGCCCAGCCTCGCAAGCGGGTTTTTCGTTTTTTTTTTTTTTTTAATCATTTCTCTTTATCTCAGAGAAATGAGGGATACTTCTGCTCACACCCGCACCTTAGCTTTCAGGCCCTTTCCTACAATTCTAAATGTGCCAATGTGCCAAGAGCATTAGCGAAGCTCAGCCAAAGCTAGAAATTACAAGCGGCCACAAGAGTGTGCACGTGAGGTGACTGCAATTTTTTTTTTTTTTTCTGCCAAACCAGAATTAGCCGGTATAGGAATGAACGAGCGTGGAGATTTGAAATTGCACGGATTGGAAGGAAGCTCAGGTTAGGTTCGGGCACCTCCGAAAGCACCCTTTTTAAAGCCACACGTACTGAGGCCTCGAGCTCCAAGCTCCACAAAACGGAGCTGGCCCGGCAGCGAGCGGCAGAGGCGCCGGGAGCCCGCACAGCGCACCGAGCCGGGCGGAGCGCCGAGCCGCGGGCACCGGCATCTCCAGGATGATAGGGGACATCGCCGCAAATCTCTCCGCCCTGCCGCTCAGGGGGCTCCGAAGAAAACAGCAAGTTCGGGGTTCCGGGCTGGGAGCCGAGTGAGGCCGCCGCCTCGCGGGCGGCGGGCGGTGAGTATCCGGAGGCCTGCGGCGCCACGGGCCCGGGGATGGAGCGGCCCCGGGCGCATCTTGGATCGCGGGTGGCCGCGGCACCCACACGCGCGGGAAGCGGCGGCGCGGGCCCGGGGCAGGGTCGGGGAAGGCTGCCCCGGCGGGCGATCGAGGGTAGGGCTGCACCGAGGCGCGGTAGTCGCGCCCAGGCCTCCCGCCTGGGGGCTCCCGAGCCGCGGGCGAGGCCACCTCGGGGCGGGCGGGGTAACCGCGGGCCGGGGCGGAGCGTGGGGACGCGCGCCTCGCTCTCCCGGCGGCCAGGGCCCCGCGCGCGTCGTCCAGGGCGCTCAGCGCCCCTCCGAACCTGGGCCCCAGACGCGCGCTCGGCCCCGAGCCCAGCTTCGCTGCCACCTTGTCTCGCGACCCCAGTTTGGGACTCGAACTAGCAGTGATGGAGCGGAGAGGGGGACACCCGGGCGGGGGCGGCGCGGCTAGGAGACTTTTGAGGATGCGGGATGCCTCCCCGCGCAGGCCGCCGGGACTGCGATCGGCCCCGCTTCCCCGAGGGGCTGACGTCTTCCGAGCCCGCCGGGAGGCGCGGGCCGCCCGGGATGGGGGCCGGAGGGTCTCTGGGTGCCGGAGAAGCGGGATCACGAAGTGCCTGGGAGGGGGGGCCCTGGGCGGCGGGGACCGTGCTGGGAGGAGGGGCGCCGAGGCCGGGTCGAGCGGGGACAGGCCCAGGACTTGCAGATGCAGGTCCTCCGTAGTGGGTCTGATCGAGGCTCCTCCAGAGCCTGGTCTCCTAAAATAGGGCAAGAGACCAGGGACGGCCATTTCCGGTCCAGACGCCCCCAAGGCCATTGACGCGGTTTTAGGAACTCAACTCTGCTTACCAATTAAGCGGAAAAGTTGATCCAGGCTAATGAGCCAGGATGAGTGAGGGTTATTATTGGGCATTAGAAAGATTCCTTTTCGTCTTGCCTGGCTTCTTTGTGTGTGTGTGAGAGAGAGCTAATTAGTTAAATTAGTTATTGTGGGGGGCGGATAAAACAGGGTTTGGAATCCCTCAGTCCCCCAGTTCAAATTTGGCCTCTGCCACCTGCTAGTTTGACCTAAGCTGCATTGCGCCGTTCTACAAAGAGCCTCAATTAACTCAATCTGTGAAATGGAGCATTAATATCAAATGGACAGAATTGTTGTGAAGAAGGCACCAAGCACAGTCCCTGACCCATAGAAGGCGTGTATATGTTTAGTTCCCCCTGATATAGCCTTAACCCAGCTAGGGTTCCCCATTTCTCCTGCTTTATCATCTCAGCACTAGCTCGGCTGCCCAGCCTTTGCCTCTCCAGCCTCTTCAGCCTCTTGGCCTCAAGTGCGCCCTCTAAGGGCCCCAGATTTCCAGTGTGCACCAGGTCTAGAGGGCAGATACCTAGAGTCAAATTGAAGGTGGACCCACCATATACCGTCATCTAAAGAAGAATCTGCCACCCACATACTCTGACCACCTTTGGGGAAGATTGTAATTTTCGTTTTAATTTGGCCCTTTTCCCCCTTTACTTTGTCATTTATAATGAGCTCATCACATGTGACGTAATCACAATAGCCAAATTAAAATCAGTGACAAGCTCATAAAATGTGTGCCCCTCCCTAACAGAGTTGTGAAAACTTTAATCTCTGAAACACTTGAGCAGGCTCTAAGTTATTTTCATTTCTGCCTGTTACCAGGCCGATATGTAGCTGAACTCTACATCGCAGCCTGCGTGTGTTACTTCATTTCCCCCCCTTGACGGTTTCTCGCCGTTCATGAACTCACTTTGAGGAAGGGCGAAAGGTTGACTTCTGGGCCCATACTCTTCCCATTTCCTTCCTCTAGCTCCTTCAGAGCAAGGCCCTCATGTTACCTGCAGAGCTTCCAGTCTAGATGAGCCTAGAAGGGGTTATATTTCATACATCCATCCTTCGCAGAAACCCCAACTCACTGCTCTATTTCCCCCGGTGTCTGGGTTGTTATTTTACATGTATGTCAAGATGTGGAAAAGATGAGGGAGCTTGAAGACTGTATAAGGGAGAAGGATGTGGAGCCTGGGGTGGGGTCACCCAGAAGCACCCCCCCACTCCCTCTCTCTCCAAGTGAGAGTAGGTCCCAACACTCAGATGAGTATTTTGTATCATATCATTGCATAAAATGCTAAAATGCTGAAGCAGGAGTTCCCTGGTGGCTCAGCGGGTTAAGGATTCAGCATTATCACTGCTATGGCTCGGGTCGCTGCTGTGGCACAGGTTCCATCCCTGGCCCCAGAACTTCCACATAATGCAGGTGCAGGAAAAAAAAAAAAAGATGAAAATGCTAAAGCAAACTTGGAGGTGAGGGGATGGACATTTATATTTCTGTTGCCCTTTTTGTTTTAGTTAACCTGGCTGGACAGTCAGGTAACTGTGATTAGTCGAAAGAGGAATTACTTTTAGACACGTGGGTGTGAAATGCAGGCGACCCCATTGCCTGGAAGATCTTCAGGGACCTCCTGAAGGTCAGACAGAACTTCGTCTTACCCGCCCCCCGCCCCCACCAGTGCTCTCCATTTACTGCTGTTTTCTACTTGCACAGTTAGGCCTCTTGAATAAAACTTTTCCATTAAATGCTGTTTAACGTCATTTATTTATGAACAAATGAAGCACAACTGTCAAGTGCAGTTCAATGGCTACTGCATCTCTTAACCCACAAAATAAATAATTCAGTAAGAACATGAAGTTCTTAGCATTGCTTAGAAAAATGCTTACTATTTCAACTCATGGGTTGAAAAAGTCGGACTTTGATATTATTATTTCTAAGTCTTTCTTAGATGTGGATGCCAACTGGAGTTATCTCATTAAGCATATCTCATTAAGCACAGACTATAAAATGATGTCATTATTCACCTAGGCCAGTCACACCCCTTATGCAGCTGCCCGGTTCTCCTTTTTCTGGCTCACTTGAGATGCTGTGTATGGCTACCAGATTTGGAGGGAAGACAACCATCAAACACTCCTTCTGAACTCTTTCTAGCTTCACCTCTCAGCCCTTTGGACCAGGTAGCTCTTTTTCTGGGCTGTGAGCTTTGGAGAGCAGGGCTTACTGCGTTCCTTTCTATCCCCAGGCCGACTGTCCCCGTGGGGGGAGGGAGGGGGCGGGGAGACACACACACACACAAGCCTACAGCCCAGTGTAGACTAGGTTCCCAAGGGAAGTGGCCCTGAATCGCCACTAATCTACTGGGGGCAAGAAACTGATCCAGATGATGTTTAAAAGAAAAAGAGAGGGACTTGTACTTTCTTTTTGCAGCACGTGGAAGTTCCCAGGCCAGGGATGGAACCCTGAGCCACAGCTATGACAACATTGAATCCTTAACTGCTAGGATGCCCTTTCAAGTTTATAAAGTTATATAATAACTTTCTTACAATAAAGTTCATATATATTTGCTTAGAATGTTTTGCCAGAAAGATACAGTAGAGAGAAATTACAAGGAAGATTATCTTCCAAAGAATAATCTCCATCAAAAAATTAGTTTCTTGGTGTTCCCGTCGTGGCTCAGCAGTTAGCAAATCTGACTAGCATCCATGAGGACACAGGTTTGATCCCTGGCCTCGCTCAGTGGGTTAAGGATCCAGTGTTGCCGTGAGCTGTGGTGTAGGTTGCAGACATGGCTCGATTTCTTCGTTGCTGTGACTGTGGTGTAGGCCGGCAGCTACAGCTTCGATTGGACCCCTAGCCTGGGAACCTCCATATGCTGTGAGTGCGGCCCTGAAAAGGAAAAAAAAAAATTCCTTTTTCCTACATACACATATTTTTAACAACAACCAAAAAGCGATTATTTCATGTGTTCTGTTTGTGACTCTCCCCAGTACAAGTCACACCTTAGTATGACCTTCTTTCTATATCTTCAAAGAGCGTGTACGCTTTTATTTTTGATGGTGCACTTGCATTGCACAGCTAGACCAGGATCGATTTGTTTAACACACACTTTAATATTGGATATTTGAGATGTTTGCAAGGTTTTGCTTTTTTTTTTTCTTTTGGCCTCACTCATGGCATTTGGAAGTTCCCAGGTCAGGGATCGAATCCAATCCTTAAACCACTGCACTGGGCTGGGTGTCAATTCCATGCTGCCACTGGAGACAATGCCGGATCCTTAACCCACTGTGCTATAGCGGGAACTCCTGCAAGGGTTTTTTGCTTGCTTTTCTCACTATTTCCAGGTTTCACTGTTATAATTTAGTTGAATCTTTTTGGGGGGTGGGGCAGCATGCAGAAGTTCCCTGGCCAGGGACTGAGGCTGAGCCGGATCCTTAACTGCGAGGCCACCAGGGAAGGCTGTGCTTCAGCTGAGTCTCGAAGGACGAGCAGAAGAGGACCGGGAGATTAGTCACATGTTCCCAAAAGAGGAAAGCAGAGAAGGCCATGCACAAAAACTTGAGAGACTGTGCCAAGTTGAGGGAGCTGCAGGTGCTTGCACCTGGCTGGGGAGTAGAGTTCGAAGGTGAAGAACGAGAGGAGGGACCCAGCAGAGCAGCAGAAAACTCCAGAGAAGAGGCTGGCAGTGGGCCGGAACCTTTGGACTTGATCATAAAGATAACTTGACAGGGTGGGAAGTTACAAAGTTACACGGAGAGGGAGCATTTTTCACTCCCAGCAACCCCATTAATGGAGGGGTGGAGGGAGGGACCCAGCAGAGAGCAGCTCTGTGGGCAGGAAGTGCAGTGGCTGAGAACTCAGTGGCTGTTTATTGATGAAATGTTTTAAAATAATTCCATTTATTTTGATTGATTTTGTGTGTGTGTGTGTGTGTGTGTCTTTTTAGGGATGCACCAGTGGCATATGGAGGTTCCCCAGCTAGGGGTCGAATCGGAACTGTAGCCACTGGCCTACGCCACAGCCACAGCAATGCCAGATCCTTACTCACTGAGTGAGGCCAGGGATCAACCCTGTGTCCTCATGGATGCGAGTCAGATTCGTTGACCGCTGAGCCACGATGGGAACTCCTAAACGGCTGTTTAAAAGGTAGAATAATTTAAAAGTTAGAAATAATGAGAGAAAGGAAAAGTCAGGATGAGCCCCAGGTCAGGTCCATGATTAGTCTTCCACTGGCACCCTTGGTTTCCAACAAATTCTTAGCCCAGGGAGTAGTGAACTTTTCCTATAAAGAGGCAGAGCGTAAGTATTTTAAGTTCTGCAGGGCATATAGTTTTTAAAAGGTAAATATAGGAGTTGCCGCTGTGGCTCAGCAGAAGCGAGTCTGACTAGCATCCATGAGGATGAGGGTTCGATCCCTGACCTCACTCAGTGGGTTAAGGATCTGGCATTGCCGTGAGCTGTGGTGTAGGTCACAGATGTGGCTCAGAAATGGCATTGCTGTGGCTGTGGTGTAGGCCGGCAACTACAGCTCTGCTTGGACCCCTAGCCTGGGAACCTCCATATGCCATGGGAGCGGCCCTAAAGAGCAAAATGAAGAAATTTTAAAATAAAAGATAAAAGCAATCCTTAGCTCAGGGATGTACAGAAAAAGGCTGTGCAAATGCCTCAATGTGCTTCTCTACAAGGGGCTGAGCACTGGGCACGGCACGTGGCCACGATCTGCTTCTCTGCCCTCCCTGGCCACGTTGCAAAACTGCAGAGAAAAGCCCCACGGCTGGAAGTAGTCCTTCCTAGTGTCTTTGGGACCGTTTTTCACCTCACCTTCCTCCACTGCAACAAAACGATTTTCAGTAATAATTGCATGTCACGGGAGTTCCCTGGCGGTTCAGCAGTGTTGTCACTGCTGCGGCTTAGGTCGCTGCTGTATGGTGCAGGTTCGATCCCCAGCCCTGGAACTTCCTCATGCTATGGTGTGGCCAAAACCAAAACAACAACAAAAAAAACCCCACGTCATAATCAGTAATAGTATTTTCTGATTTGCTCTTCATTGGAAAAGAATTGCTTGAAACAGAATAGAGTTCCATTTTAAAGACATTATTCAAATTGAGTAAAACATTTCAGATATTGACTACAAGTTTTGCTTTCCAAACCAAAGTTTTTCACCTTGCAGTCTTGCACTATTTCCCTCTTTTAAGTTTTAAATAAAAATAAAGTCTCCAGGTGGGCACGTAGAGTATCAAAAGTGAAGTAGCTGGCATCCTGGTCCCACGTCCAACGTCACTGTGCCATCAGACCCCACATTGAATGTCCTGCGAAAGGCAGTGATGTGTGACACCCAGACACTGCAAAGCCAAACCGAGCGCAGGGGAGCGCCAGCAATTCCGAACTCTTAGGAACTTACTCCCAATACATGTATGGCAGCTGGGGCCGTGCATGTGCTGGGGTTCACCAGATAACCATCAGTTCTTTGAAATAACTTCCCTGAAGAACAGTGTTTATGAAAGGACGAGCAACCAAAGCATGCCGATTTGAAGCTTGCCCACATACCATGAAAACATTATTCGTTGGAACTTTGACCAAGAAAGGATTATTAGTTTTTCCAGAGGAGAGTATTTTGTTAATAACGTTGTCTGGAATCATGGGCGTATGTGATCACAAAAAAACTAGACCAACTTTTAGTCGTTTGTTCTCAAGTTCTTACGGCCGGCTTCTGGGGGCGGAGGGCTCCCTCTGCTCCGTCCGGGCGCTCCGCCCTCCGGCCTCAGCGCACCTGCGGAGCTGCCCGACGATCGCTTCCAGTGGTCGGAGGCAAGCGTTGGTTCCGCCATCCTGAACACTGAGACCCCAGTATAACGACCGTCCTCCTCGTTCTCAGCCAGTGAGCCACCCTCCGTATTTCACCATAGGAATTAGACCGACAGCTAGAACTTTCCATCCCATTACTTAACCATCTTAAATCCATTCACCCTCGGCTTCTTCCCGTCTCAGAGACCATGTCACTCTTCCTGATCAAGAACAACCCTGTCCCACCACCTCTGAGATTAGTCATTCTCATTCTATATCTGTCTATCTATCCTATCTCTATCTCTATCTCTATCTCTATCTATCTCTATCTCTATCTCTATCTCTCCCTCTCTTTTGCACCTTATCCTTACTTCTCATGCAAACACTTCATTCTCATCCTAAAAAATAAAACCAGAGACCTCCCCTGATCTGGCATCATCTGCCCTCTAGCTTCATCCAGCCTCCCACCTCTTGTTCAAATTCTTATCTCTTCCTTGTGCACGTTCAGCCACCCCACGGACTGTTCTTTCTGTACAAGATTAACTCCCAAGATTCTTATCTGGAACACAATCCCTTCAAGCTATTTCCTCTGGGACCCTGGTAATCTGGACATCACTGTAGTACCCAAATTTCTTTAGTCTGATTGCCTTTTTTTTTTTTTTTTTGTATTTCTAGGGCCCCACCTGTGGCATATGGAGGTTCCCAAGCTAGGGGTTGAATCAGAGCTGTAGTCGCTGGCCTACACCTGAGCCACAGCAACACAGGTTCTGAGCCACAACTGTGACCTAAACCACAGCTCACAGCAACACCGGATCCTTAACCCATTGAGTGAGGCCAGGGATTGAACCTGCATCCCTCTGGAAGCTAGTCAGATTTGTTTCCCCTGAGCCACAATGGGAACTCCCGATTTCCTGTTTTCTAAGCATTTCCTAACTGCCCAGGTAAATGCTGCGAATACAGCTATTTAGAGGGTGTAACAGTATGTTTTGTGTATTAGACATAAGTGTCACCGTTGTTAGAAGTCTGTACTTCCCACGGGAAGAGAAGAAATTGGCCTGCTACTTCACCAATTTCTCCTGAGCTGGGGTCAAATGAGTCCGACTTCCTGAGACTAACCTCTCTGGCTGTACTGAATAAACTGAACACTTACACCCACTGAAACAGAACCACGTCCTTTGCCAGGTGCCACCCCCACCCCACCCCAAGGCCGAGCTACCCTGCCTAAAGCCAAGCGCCTTCCCTCTCTGTTGTCTTCATTATCGCCTGTCAGTTTCCATCTCAATAAATGGACACAAGGCCCAGGTTTTGGAGTCAGGAATAGCTGGGTGAAACTCCTGGGCTCCTGTCTAGCTGTGTATTACTTGCCTGACATGAGAACTGGGGGAGAGCGCTTCTCTTCTCTGAGTCTATTTCCACGTCTTTAAACTAGGGGTAAGAATGCTCACACGCAGGATGACTGTAAAAATGAAACAGATTGCATAAAAGCACTTGGTCTGGTGAAAAACCAGACCAAGGAGTATTCCCAAGTCTGCACGGTGACCAAGGTTAATCTCAAGGTCTAATATGATGATGGGGCCACGTTGGTTATGGGGGGTGGGTAGAACTGTCCAAAGAAGAGATATTTTTGTTTGTTTGTTTTAATGGTCAGTGAAATTGCTTGTCATATGTATTTCAGAAAATCTTGGACAATGTATACGAGTCATGAAGACATCGGGTATGATTTTGAAGATGACCCCAAAGAGAAGAAGACACTTAAACCGCACCCGAACATTGATGGTGGATGGGCTTGGATGATAGTCCTTTCCTCTTTCTTTGTGCACATCCTCATCATGGGCTCCCAGATGGCCCTGGGAGTCCTCAACGTGGAGTGGCTTGAAGAATTCCATCAGAGCCGCGGCCTGACTGCGTGGGTCAGCTCCCTCAGCATGGGCGTCACCTTGATTGTGGGTATGTTCGTGTGCGACCTGTTGTAAAACTGAGTAGTTGTGAAATCAGAATTCGGAGTTCCCGTTGTGGCTCAGCAGGTTAAGAATCTGAATAGTGTCCGTGAAGATGTGGTTTCGATCCCTGGCCTTGCTCAGTGGGTTAAGTGTCCCACTTTGCCGCAAGCTGCGGTGTGGGTTGCAGGTGTGGCTCAGATCCGGTGTGGCTGTGGCTGTAGCCGAGGCGAGCTGCTGCAGCTCTGATGCAGCCCTTAGCCTGGGAACGTCCATATGCTGCAGGTGCAGCTGTAAAAAGAAAAAAATAAAAGAATGACAATTCCTTACTGTAAGTAGTGTTTTATATGGTTGAAAGGTTAGATACTAGATGTTAGTGGATGTTACTATTGTTTTTATTATGGCAAAATAGAGATAACATGGTGTTTACCATTTTAACCATTTTTAGGCACGTCACTCAGTGCTATCGAGTACATGCATCACCCTCCATCTCTAGAATTTATCTTCCCGAATTGAAACTCTGCAACCATTAAACAATGCCTCCCTATTGCCACCGCTGTCCCCAGCCCCCCATCCTTGGCTGTGACCTTTCTGTTTTCTGTCCCCATGAATTTGATTACTCTAAGTACTTCATATAAGTGTAATCATATAATATTTTGTGTGATATTACTATTTGAATATCATAAACATTTGGAGTATTTTTAAAATGTATCATTAAAATACTCTTTTGCCCTGAATTCCATTTTCTTCACTGTCATAGTTCATTATCTATCATTACAAATCTTTTTAACACTTATGAATTTTTTTTTGTCTTTTTGCCTTATCTGGGGCCACACCCGCAGCATATGGAGGTTCCCAGGCTAGGGGTCTAACAGGAGCTGTAGCTGCTGGCCTTCGCCACAGCCATCGCAACGCGGGATCCGAGCCGCGTCTGCAACCTACACCACAGCTCACAGCAATGCCAGATCCTTAACCCACTGAGCAAGGCCAGGGATCGAACCCGCAACCTCATGGTTCCTAGTCAGATTTGTTAACTACTGAGCCACAACGGGAACGCCTTATGAATATTTTTAAAAGATAAAAATTTTAGAGAAAGTGCACTCAAAGTAAATAAAAATATTATTCCAGAGTTCTAGTGTTTTAAATTTGAAATACTGACCCTATTGAAAAATCTTTTAAACTGTTTTTAGAAAGGTCACTGATATGGCTAACAGGAAGAAATTATAACATAGTCTTGTATTTTGTAGTTTAGCCTAACCACACACAGCAGTCTAAGAAAGTAATTCTTATATAATTGGAAACAATAAACCAGAAAGTTATTATGTTATTACAGGTAATGTGTTTCAGTTTGGGAATTCAACATCTTCTACTGTCCACTAGTATTTAATAAGCATCTATTATATACTGGGTGCTTTCCTTTACATAATCTCATTTACTTTTATTTAATTCTCTTAAAAATCCTATAAAGGAGTTCCGGCTGTGGCTCAGTGGAAACGAATCTGACTAGTATCCATGAAGACGCAGTTTCGATCCCTGGCCTCTGTCAGTGGGTTAAAGATCCGGCGTTGCCATGAGCTGTGGTGTAGGTCGCAGACGTGGCTCGGATCCTACATTGCTGTGGCTGTGGTGTAGGCCAGCAGTTATAGTTTTGATTCGACCACTAGCCTGGGAACCTTCATATGCCGCAGGTGCAGCCTTAAACAAAACAAAACAAAACAACACAAAAATTCCTACGAGGTAATTACCACTATACCATAAAGTTTTTCAGTTGCTTCACTGGAAAGTAAAAGGTGTACTTTTACCTCTGATTGGTTTTAATGTAAGGTATCTGTGATGTATTTTATACTGGAAACGTAAATAGCCTCAAATCTCTTCCTGTTTTTGTGAGAGTATGTATATGACGGGCATATGTGTGTTAGACGAGAGTCTGTGCCTTGTCAGTGATTTCCTCTGACAAGGTAATTAATTGCTTGGATTCAGTTCAGAGATTCGTTGATCTTGGCTGGTACAGCACCAATGTTATTTTGGATAATAAAAGCGACATTAATAGCAGCAGCAGTGCTAATGATAGAAAGCAAAGAGAGTGTTACATCTCAAGATGTGCGTGTGGGGATGTGTGTTTATCAGAGTGCATTATTAGTGATCTAGTTTTAAAATTAAATGAGGACACCATTGTGTGTGTGGCAATTGTTCATAAGTTTGTTTTTTGGGGTTTTTTTTTTTAGGGCTGCACCCGCAGCATATGGAGGTTTCCAGGCTAGGGGTCTAATCAAAGCTACAGTTGCTGGCCTATGCCATATAGCCACGGTAACGCCAGATCTAAGCCAAGTCTGTGACCTACATCACAGCCCATGGCAACGTCAGATCCTTAACCTGCTAAGCGAGGCTGGGGATCGAACCCTCAGCCTCACGGTTACTAGTCGGATTTGTTTCCACTGCACCACAGCAGGAACTCTGGTTCATAAGTTAGTTTTGCCTCTGACAGTAATGAACTGACTCCTTCGACCCTGTCCTGACCTTGTTTAAACTGAGACTGTTTATCACATGAAAAGTGTAGGGGGGTCAACCTCAGCCTAGCGTATTTGCCAGCTTTCTATTGGATATGATTCTACTTTCTCAGTAAGTCAGTACAGGAAAACTGTGCTTCTAGAACACTTGAAATTCACCTTTCTTACCTTTTTAAAAATAAATTTTTAGAATGTAGAATACAATACTTATAGATTCAACTTAGGAAGTGTGTGCCTACAACAGAAAAGAAGACTTCACCAAAGGCCAGGGTATGAAATGTCCCAATATTTTCCAAACCATTCAGTGAGGTTGTCTTTGGAATTATTTTGTGTTTATTTTAATTATTTTTTTATTTTTTTTGCTTTTTAGGGCCACACCAGCAGCATATGGAGGTTCCCAGGCTAAGGGTCAAATCGGAGCTACAGCTGCCAGCCTACACCACAGCCACAGCAACTCGGGATCCGAGCCAAGTCTGCAGCCTACACCACAGCTCACAGCAATGCCCGATCCTTAACCCACTGAGCAAGGCCAGGGATCAAACCCACATCCTCACAGATCCTAGTCGGGTTCGTTAACTGCTGAGCCACGAAGGGAACTCCCAGTCTTCAAATGATTGGATGTGGTTCTGAAGATAGTCCCCAAAATGAGAACAGCTAAGTCAGAGTGGTGGGAAAATGTGATTGTCATCTGTAATTGGGAGCTAACAGTGGATTCAGGGTTCTCTTTGCCAGTCCTTGAATTCCCAACAGTAGAATTTCAGATTATAGACTAACCTTTCTACAGGAAAGGTGCCAGATAAACATCTTTCCTCCTGGGCCTGAGAAATTATAACACAGCAAGGCTCATCATTATAAAAATGAAAGGTCTTTTATTCTATCTATCATGACTCTTAAATTGCTATTCATTATCTAAGCTGCTTGGTGCAGGGTAGTGGCAGATGTTCTGGGTATTTTCCAAGCCATAAGGCAGAAAGAATGGCTCTCCTTTATTTAGCACTTAACTGGTGTTCCTATTGTGGCTCAGCGGGTTAGGAACCCATCTAGTATCCATGAGGATGTGGGTTCGATCCCTGGCCTTGCTCAGTAGGTTAAGGATCCAGCGTTGCTGCAGGCTGTGGTGTAGGTCACAGATGGAGCTTGGATCTGGCTTTGCTGCAGCTCCAGTTCATCCCCTAGCCTGGGAACTTCCATATGCCAGAGGTGAGGCCCTAAAAAAAAAAAAAAACAGAAAACAATAAATATATATATAGAAATTCCTGTTGTGGCGCAGAGGAAACGAATCTGACCAGGATCCATGAGGTTGCAGGTTTGGTCCCTGGCCTCTCTCAGTGGGTTAAGGATCCAGCATTGATGTGAGCTGTGGTGTAGGTCGATAGCTGTAGCTCAGATTCGACTCCTAGCCTGGGAACCTCCGTATGCCACGAGTATGGCCCTAAAAGGCTAAAACAAACAAACAAGCAAACATTTAGCCCTTAATTCCATGCCAAGTGCATGTTAAGTACATGATCCCATTTGATTCTACAGCGACCCTGAAAGCCAGCGCATCATCTCAGCATCACAGAGGAGAACATGCAACGCTCAGAGACATTAAGTAACTTACTGAAGTTAACTTATAGCCAGTAAGTGTGAGAACTGACCCTTGTAAGGACCTTGAGTTACCGCTTTTCAATATAAAACCTCCATGAAGAATATTACAGACTTGAAAGCCAACTCTCTAGGGCAGTGACTCACATAGGGAAAATTCAGTAATACCGTTCTTCTCTTTTTTTTTTTCTTTTTAGGGCTGCACCTGAGGCATAGGGAAGTTCCCAGGCTAGGGGTCGAATTGGAGCTGTAGCCGCCGGCCTCCACCACAGCCACAGCAACGTAGGATCTGAGCGCGTCTGCCACCTACACCACAGCTCATGGCAACACCAGATCCCTGACGCACTGAGCGAGGCCAGGGATCGAACCCGCGTGCTCACGGATGCTAGTCAGATTCGTTAACCGCTGAGCCACGACGGGAACTCCAGTAATACCATTCTTGCTCCACTCTTGGCTGGCATGGATTTCACCAGCTTCCTGCAGAGGGTCTCAGTAGTTAGCACGATGTAACCACCTTGGCTGTAACTGCAGCAGCCTTCGCGATAGCCCTTGGGCTAATCCTTGGTGGAAGCCGGGTAGTTAGGGAAGCTATAGTCTGCAAAGGGTCACTGCCTTGCGAAGTAGGTTTAGAGCAGTGGCTGTCAACCCTGGCTACACATCAGATCCACCAGGGAGGTTTTAAAAACGGTGTCTCTTGCTGCGCCTGGACCAATTACACCAGCATCTCTTGGGATGGGATCCTAGCATCGGGCTTTTTTTTTTTAAGCTCCCAAGAGACGCCAGTTATCAGCCAATGCAGAGAACCATTGATTTATTGCAGGGAAGGGCTACACCAAGAGACCAGGAGTTCAGTGAATTCTCTGCTTTCATCCGGGTGATCCAGGCTTACCTCAGATTGTTTCTCTCCTCGCCTGAGCTGTTTACAACTTTTGAGATGCTAGGCTGGGCAAGCAATGATCACTTCCTTAGCGTGTTCCTGCAGCAGTGCAGAGCTTTATTACGCAGGAAATGGACCAAGAGTCAGATTCCTTCCCAAGGGGAGAAAGTCTGATAAGGTGCATAGTCTCATTACCAAACACTGAATTCCTCCACAAGAGTGGACAGCCTAGCCAAAGGATTGCATCTCAATCTTGTTTTCCCCGCTTCTTAGACTGGGGCCGAGTTCTTTGCATCTTGTTGAATGGCAGTTCCATCATGCAGATGCCCTCTGACCATCAATAAACAATTGTTAGAAAATGGAACTGAGAATTGAAATGTTTGGGTCTGACCTCCCCTTTTTTTTTTTTTTATGTCTTTTTGCCTTTTATAGGGCCATACTCTTGGCATATGGAGGTTCCCAGGCTAGGGGTCTAACAGGAGCTGTAGCCGCCGGCCTTCGCCACAGCCACAGCAACGCCAGATCCAAGCCATGTCTGTGACCTACACCACAGCTCACGGCAACGCCGGATCCTTAACCCACTGAGCAAGGCCAAGGATCGAGCCCGCAACCTCATGGTTCCTAGTCGGATTCATTAACCACTGAGCCACGACGGGAGCTCCCCCCGCCCTCTTTTTTTTTTTTAATAAATTTACATTTTGTAGTCATGGAGGAGTCACAGCATTTCTGGGGCCAACTTTGCCCATCTGCACGTCGTAAATGACCGTAGCTGCAGTACGCATGGTGCCAGGGTCGATGAACTAAAAAGCCAGACACTGTTATCAAGCATTCTTTTCAGTAAAGCAGTTAATACTTTCTTTTTAATACCTAACATTTCTCCAGCTATGAATATCTGCACTTTTTTGGGAATTTTCCTCACATGGTTTTTTTTTTTTTGTCTTTTTGTCTTATCTAGGGCCGCACCCGCGGCATATGGAGGTTCCCAGGCTAGGGGTCTAACAGGAGCTGTAGCTGCCGGCCTACACCACAGCCACAGCAACATGGGATCTGAGCCACGTCTGCGACCTACACCACAGCTCACGGCAACACCGGATCCTTAACCCGCTGAGTGAGGCCCAGGATCGAACCCGCCACCTCATGATTCCTAGTTGTCTTCATTAACCACTGAGCCATGACGGGAACTCATCCCACATGCTTTCTTAATGCTATATTTCATAAGCATGCAATATCCCGAAAAACTTGCTTCTGGGCCCTTTCTTTTTTTTCCTTTTTTCTTTTTCTTTTTGTCTTTTTAGGGCCGCATCTGAGACATATGGAGGTTCCCAGGCTAGGGCTCAAAAGAATTGGAGCTATAGCTGCCAGCCTACACCACAGCCACAGCAATGTAGGATCTGAGCCGCATCTGTGACCTACACCACAGCTCACAGCAACAGTGGATCCTTAACCTACTGAACAAGGCCAAGGATCAGACCTGTGTCCTCCTGGATGCTAGTCAGATTCGTTCCCACTGAGCAATGACAGGAACTCCTGGGCCCTTTCTGTGATGTGAGAATTATGATCATGCTACTGGACTGTAACCCATTGACCCTTCATATCTTAAATGACCTACTAACAGCAAACCAACGAATCATGCTTTTTTCTTTATTGTTACCCACTCATCTGAATTTCAGAGTGGTGAGGTAACCAGGGGCTTAGAGAAATAGAAATATTTATGAAGAAATAAAAGACATTAGAGTTCCTATCGTGGCTTAGTGGAAACGAATCTGACTAGCATCCTTGAAGACGCAGGTTCCATCCTTGGCCTCGCTCAGTGGGTTAAGGATCTGGCATTGCCGTGAGCTGTGGTATAGGTTGCAGGTATGGCTCGGATCTGGCATTGCTGTGGCTGTGGTGTAGACCAGTAGCTGCAGCTCCAATTGGACCCCTAGCCTGGGAACTTCCATATGCAGGTGAGGCACTGTAAAAAAAAAATCATTAGCAGACTATGTATCTAAGTATTGTTAGGACTGTAAAGGAAAATTTTACTTCAGTTTGAATTACCGGAGAAAGCTTCTTAGAGTTCAACAACTTTTTAACCTGAAATAGTCCTACCAGAATAGAGAATTTCATAACTATATAAAGTAATAATGATGAAAAATCAGAAATAAGATGATATTTAAAATGCATGATCTGGGCGTTCCTGTCGTGGTGCAGTGGTTAACGAATCCAACTAGGAACCATGAGGTTGCGGGTTTGATCCCTGGCCTCGCTCAGTGGGTCAGGGATCCGGCATTGCCATGAGCTATGGTGTAGGTTGCAGACACGGCTCAGATCCCACGTTGCTGTGGCTCTGGCATAGGCCGGCAACTGCAGTTCCTGTTAGACCCCTAGCCTGGGAACCTCCATATGCCACGGGTGTGGCCCTAAAATGACAAATGCAAAAAAAAAATAAAAAATAAAATGCATGATCTTATAGAATCCTGAGTCCAGTCTCATACTAAAATATGGATTACTGTTTGGACAAGGAATTACTGACCCCGAGGCAAGCAGTAAGCTTCAGTGACACCAGAAGTTGCCACAAAATCAAAATCAGAAAGAAAACAAAGAGTTGACAAAACACACACACACACAAAAACAAACCCAGCAACAAAATGTATTCTTCATTCTTATCCAATATCAGGGAATTCCCATTGTGGCTCAGTGGTTAACGAATCTGACTAGGAACAATGAGGTTGCAGGTTCGATCCCTGGCCTTGCTCAGTGGGTTAAGGATCCGGCGTTGCCATGGGCTGTGGTTGCTGTGGGGTAGGTCGGTGGCTACAGCTCCAGCTAGACCCCTAGCCTGGGAACCTCCATGTGCTGCACTTCTCTATGTGTCTAGAAAAGGCAAAAAGACAAAAAAAAAAGAAAAAAAAAGAATCTCATCATTAGCATTCTTATCCAATATCATAAATGCATAACCTGATGGGTTCAGTCAGGGACTGAAAGTCCTCAGGATTTCAAGTATGTATAAAGCAATGAGTTTTTTCTGGCATTGTTTGCAGCTGGGTGTCCTCATAAAAACAGGTTAAATATTCCTTGTTTGAAGCATGAAGGTCCTTAGACCCTCATCCTTCTGTGCTCCCTTAAACTCAAGTGTGTACTGAGTCCAAACAAGTAACGTAAATGAGGGCGGGAGGCCAAATGAAAGACTAAAGGGAAAGGTGGAGACTATGGCAAACCAGAAAGGGTAGGACACAGCTAAATGGGATCCAGCTGCTTTGGGCTGTGCAGGAAGGTGTTCTGTGTTACCACTGGGTTTTTGTGAATAATTTTTTTTTTTTTTTTTTTTGCTTTTTAGGGCCGCACTCATGGCATATGGAGGTTGCCAGGCTAGGGGTCCAGTTGGAGCTGTAGCCACTGGCCTACACCACAGCCACAGCAATGTAGGACCCAAGCTGCATCTGCGACCTACACCACAGCTCACAGCAACGCTGGATCCTTAACCCACTGAGTGGCGCCAGGGATTGAACCTGAAACCTCATGGTTCCTAGTTGGATTTGTTTTTGATGCACCACAATGGGAACTCCCTTTGTGTGTATGTGTGTGTGTGTGTGTGTGTGTGTGTGTGTGTGTGTGTGAATAATCTTAAGTTTTAAATATTAGCAAATGATTCAAAATATTTTTTAAACTTTGTTCTGAATAAAGAAAAATGCTTCCACAGGCTGAATGGAGCCCCTAGACCCCTAGCTGAAAACCTCCATTATAGACAAAAGAATGAATCGATGTGTCCACGTATTTCAGGTCCATCTTCCTGGGAAATCTAGCACCTTGTGCTCTCCAGTGAAATTATTGAAATCTATCTTTGCCTGCTAAAAGTTTTCTGCGCATGGAAACCATGGGGTTTTTTGGTTTGTTTTAGTTAACAGCTCTAGTCATGTTTTATTCTCTGTCTTCCTCTGAGGATTCCCTGAAAAGGCATGAAAATAAAACGCCCTTGGTTCCTTTTTCAATGTTCTGTGACAGGACCTTTCATTGGCTTGTTCATCAACACCTGCGGGTGCCGCCGGACAGCGATCATTGGAGGGCTGCTGAACTCGCTGGGCTGGGTGTTGAGTGCTTATGCTGCAAATGTGCATTATCTCTTTATTACCTTTGGACTCGCAGCTGGTAAGCATGGTGATTTTTTTTTAAACTTGACGTTAAATATTTCTATGGGGCATTGCGCAATGATTTTTTTTTTTTTTTTGTCTTTTTAGGGCCGAATCCATGGCCTATGGAAGTTCCCAGGCTAGGGGTCGAATTGGAGCTGCAGCTGCCGGCCTACACCACAGCCACAGCAATGCAGGATCCGAGCCACGACTGCAACCTACACCTCAGCTCACAGCAACGCTGCATCCTTAACCCACTGAGCGGGGTCAGGGATCAAACCCTTGTCCTCATGGACACTAGTTGGGTTCGTTACCGCTGAACCACAGCGGGAACTCCAAAGCAATGAATTTAACTGTGGAGGAAAGAGACTCATTAAGAGAGCCTGTCCTTTTTTCCCCTCCCTCCCACCCCACCGGAAATGCCCTTCACTATAAGACGTGACATATGCCTTAAGCATGGGGAGGCAACTTAACAGCTGTACTTGGTCCCCCTAACAGAATTTAATTAAATTTTTCGTACCTGGTTCTAAGTGCTAGTCCCTTTTCTTGCAACAAAACACATGTATTCAGACCATTAAATAACTGCAGAACCCAGTGTGAACCAGAAAAAATCATTTTCTCCTTCATCCCTGTTCAAATTAAGGAAATAGCTGCAAACCATCTTGCATAGATGTAGAGACTCTAAGACGCGAATCTAGAGCAGAGTGTCCGTCCCCACAGCTTGTGTAAAAATTGGCTGCCAGGCAGCACTGTTTGCATATCCGTTCTGCAAAATATATTCCCAGCCATAATTTCCTTTATCAACAGGTAGCAGGATGCTCACAGAGAAGCGGTTTCTTACTCTTACAATTGTATTTCAGGGTACAGCATCCAGCCTGACGTTTTTCGGTACAGAGCTGTGATCGTCATGGCCCGTTGACAGCAGCGTTGGCCTAAGAGTTCAAAGTTAGAGTTTGGAATTCTTACTTTTTTTCCCTCATTTATTATCCGTGTGACCTTGGGAAAGTTACTTATGCCTCAGTCTCCTTATCTGCAAAATGGGATAACTGAGTGTTTGGTTTACAGCGTTGTTGAAATGATTATTGAAATCATCTGAATGAGGCTCTTAACACAATACATGGCATGTAATAAGGTGCCGAGCAGATATTAGCTAATGTATGACTGTTATTATGTGTAAGCTAATGTTTGTATTATAAGCTTTAGTATATGTTTTATGGTAACAACAGATGGTAAAGACAAAAGCCAACTCATCCGCCTAAGCAGGCAGGTTGGTTCTCTGTTATGTACATCTACCCACATAGAGACCTACAGCATTTCTGTATCCTTCAAAGCTGAGTTGCAAAAACATTGATCTGAAAGACTTGATAACAGTTCTTAAAGAATTTAAGCTATTTTCCCTGAGACGTTTTAGCAGCATTGCCCCTGCCCCCATAGTCCAATGAATAGAGCTAGCACAGTGATTTTTATATTATAAGTGAAAAATAAATTCCTGCCACTGAGGCTAAGGAGCCCCAACAAGGTCTCCGGGCAGACGTGTGGGAGCCCCTAGGAACTTGATCTGTGTTGTTTCCTTATACGGACTGTGACTTGATCCTAAAATCAGGGACTTGAAATGTACTCCCGTCATTTAGAGATAGCTATGAGTAGGCTCTTTGTTTAAATGGAGTTTTATTTCTTGCAGTGAGTTGCATATTGATCCTCAAATGATATTACCTCCATATACATTCATTTAGTTCTTTGTTCATGTATTTATTCAACAAATACTCATGGATCCAAGGAAGTAGGAAAACAAAAATATCAGGAGGCCAGTGAAAGTGTTTCTTGAGACACTTCATTGCTCCACTTTTTATATAGGACGCACCTAAGGAAAGTCTCTGAAAAATAAGTGTGTCCACTTTGTCCGCAAATATGTACATACATGCATATATGTATGTATGTGTATACATATTTAAGTGGAAAATCCAGCTAAGTCAGTTAGCTTGCATGCTGTTGGGCTGTCATTAGTGAGCCATGTTGAAACAGACTGACCCCTCTTTAATAGAAAAGAAAAAAGAGGAGTTCCCATTGTGGCTCAGCAGTAATGAACCCGACTAGTATCCATGAAGACAAGGGTTCAATCCCTGGCCTCGCTCAGTGGGTTAAGGATCCGGCGTTGCCGTGAGCTATGGTGTAGGTCACAGACATGGCCTGGATCTGGCGTTGCTGTGGCTATGGTGTAGACCAGCAGCTACAGTTCCAATTTGACCTATAGCCTGGGAACTTTTATATGCCACAAGTGCAGCCCTAAAAAGATGAAAAGAACAGAGAAAGAAAAAAGATCTACAAGAAGCAAGTGATTGATATATATATTTAAAAGATACTTGGTTGACATCCTTCATCATTACAAAAAGCTTGTGAGGCAGATTTGTTTGGCCGTTTTTTGTTTGTTTGTTTTTTGTCTTGTTGCCTTTTCCTGAGCCGCAATCTCGGCATATGGAGGTTCCCAGGCTAGGGGTCTAACAGGAGCTGTAGCCGCCGGCCTTCGCACACAGCCACAGCAACAGGGGATCCGAGCCGCGTCTGCAACCTACACCACAGCCCACAGCAACACCGGATCCTTAACCCACTGAGCGAGGCCAGGAATCGAACCTGCAACCTCATAGTTCCTAGTCAGATTCGTTAACCACTGCGCCACAACAGGAACTCCCTGGCCTGTTTTTTTTTTTTTTTAACCTCTAGACAATTAAAATTGCGTGGGGGTGTCCTATTAAAACAAAGATTCATGTCTGTTTGAGCGCACTTACTTAGCCGAGAGAGTCTGGAGAGACAACTTTGCCAGAGCTCCATTCTCTTAAACTTGGCTCCTGGAGACACCTTTTCTCCCATCCGTGCTGACTCAGAACCACAGGATTTCTCTCTCCGCCTATGGGCCTCCTTCCTCCACCTGGCCTGTCTGGGTACAAGCTTTTCCTCTAAACCTGAGCATGGTGAAGACTTAGTCCAGGGCCCCTGCACAGGGCTGGGCATTAACAAGGCCTTGCCTGGCCACTGGGCTTAAGCCTGAATATCCCCAAGGCCGGTCCTGTATGTTCATAGAATCATTGTGCTGATTATAAATAACAAAGTCACATTGGGAGGGGAGGATGCTATTAAGGGTATGAACAGTGGAATAGCCAAATACATGCTTATAGGTTTGGACACAGATTTTTTTTTTTCTCACACGTGGAAGCCTTTATTATTTAAACGAAGTTATAATTGAGGCTACTCTTATGTTTTATCTCTCAGTTCTGTTCCTATTAGTCAATTCATTCTGCTGCTATTTAGAGATCCATAAACACATTAAATTTGGGGTGTTGTTTATTGTCAGTGACAAATCAGACAATTAGACAGCAACACCCAATGCTGCCGCTTACATGTGGAAACTAAAGAGACACAATGAACTTCTTTGAAGAACAGACAATGACTCACAGATTTTGGAAAACCTTGGTTTTTCAAATAAGACAATCTGGGGGGTGGGGGGATGCACTGTGGGTTTGGGACACAAAATCTATTGAATTGACTTATGATCTTTGTACACCTAAACTGAAATAAAATTCATTGTTAATAAGAAAAAAAAAACCAAACCAATTAAAAAAAAAAAAAAGACAAATCAGACTTTAAATATTAGACTTTTGGAATTCCCTTGTGGCACGGCAGGTTAAAGATCAGGCATTGTCACCAAAGGGGCTCAGGTTGCGGCTATGGTATGGGTTCCACCCCTGACCCATGAGCTTCCACATGCCATGAGTGTAGCCAAATAAATAAAGTTTTAGAGTTAAGCTTTTGTGCCATCAACAAAATCCAGAATGATCCTTTGAATAGGACAAATGATCCAGTTTCTTCAGCAAGTAAATTACAATGAAAAAAGAGAGAAATTAAGAGACTTATGTTTCTATTCTTTGTGGATTTAAAACTCATCAAGGTCAATTCAGAGTTTGGTTCAAACTCAAGGATAGCTGTTTTCGGAGTTCCCATCATGGCGCAGCGGAAACGAATCAGACTAGGAACCATGAGGTTGCAGGTTCCATCCCTGGCCTCGCTCAGCGGCTCAAGGATCCAGCGTTGCCGTGAGCTGTGGTGTAGGTTGCAGACGTGGCTTGGATCCTATGTTGCTATGGCTGTGGTGTAGGCCGGCAGCTATAGCTCTGATTAGACCCCTAGCCTGGGAACCTCCATATGCCACACATGCGGTCCTAAAAAGCAAAAAACAAAACAAACAAACAAAAAAAAGAACAAGACCGTCTACCTGAGGAGCAGTTGGTTAAGGATGGTCGCCTCCTGACAGCTGCTGTAAATACCATTGCTCTAAGGTAAATAAAGGAGACAGTTTGCTTCTTGGGCCATATTTTAGAAACTGCAGCAAAATCTTTCTGCAGTTCTGTGCTGCCACAGAAAGTGGGGGTGGGAGGGTGAGGCGCGATCAGCAGCTGAGAGTGAACAGCAGCGTGGACAGCAGAAAGGGAGCAGGCTCCGCAGCTGGGTCTCAATTCCACCCCGGATTCTCCAGTGACCTGGAGTGTCTTGGGAAAAAGTTTCTTAATCTCTGTGACGTTCAGTGCCCCCTTTTATGATATGGGCGTAACCATGGGTAGCTTTTGGATTATTGTGAAAACTAAATCAGAGAAAGCCTACAAAGCAACTGGCCCATCACCGCCACTCAGTTGGTGATAATTGTTATTATATTTGCACATCTGACTGCTCTGGTCTCCTTCCAAATTAAAGTCATTCTGAAGCCATTCAATGACGCTGAACAAAGGAGGCTTCTCGGCTTCGGGGTGTGCTGTTGGTCAAGTCTCTTACACTGTCAAGCTGCTGTTCTAAAGGCAGGAGGCCATAAGCCTTGGGACCAAATGGGGCCCTGTGATCATCTGAAAGTTCCTTCTGCCTTTATCTAGAAGCTGAGAACATAAACCTCCCAGCTAACGTTTTATTTTATTATTTTATTTTATTTATTTATTTATTTATTTTATTTTTTGCTTTTTAGGGCTGCACCCATGGCATTTGGAAGTTCTCAGGCTAGGGGTCGAATCAGAGCTACAGCTGCCGGCCTACACCACAGCTACAGCAACGCCAGATCCAAGCCACGCCTGTGACCTACACCACAGCTCACGGCAACGCTGGATCGTTAACCCACTGAGCAAGGCCAGGGATCGAACCCACAGCCTCATGGTTCCTAGTTGGATTTGTTAACCGCTGTGCCACAACAGGAACTCCTGATTTTATTTATTTTTAAACAGACTTCTTTCTTTTATTTCCTTGGCTGTGCCTCAGCAGGCGGAATTTCCCAGGCCAGTGATCAAACCTGAACTGATACAGTGACAACGCTGGGTCCTTAACCCTGCTATGCCACAAGGGAACTCCCAGACTTCATTTTCTTATTTTTTTCTTTTTATGGCTGCACCTGTGGCACATGGAAGTTCCCAGGCTAGGGGTCGAATCAGAGCTGCAGCTGCAGGTCTACTCCATAGCCACAGCAACACCGGATCTGAGCCGAGTCTGTGACCTACATTGCGGCTTGAGCCATATCCTTAACGCACTGAGCAAGGCCAGGGATTGAACCCACATCCTTATGGACACTATGTTGTGTTCCTAACCCTCTGAGCTACAGCGGGAACTCCCTGTTTAAGAGCAGTTTTAGATTCAGCAAAATCGAGCAGAAAGCACAGTGTTCCCGATACCCCCTGTCCCCAACACACACAACCTTCCCCACCAGCATTTTAATTTTGTCCACGTATATCACCAACTGTTCCTATGTTCTAAGAAAGATACAATTAAAAATCAGAGGTGCAAATGAGTATAATGTAGTTTTGACATCCAGTGGCTACGGGTATTTATGGGTTTATTTAATTCCTTTTATTCTCCTAATTAATTTGGGAACACATAGGTCCACTCCTGAGGCTTTTGCAAATTTCCTGGAGTCACTCTTCACCACTTGTACGTAAGTGCTTTCCTGTGTATTATGTGCAATTAGTGCTAATAGCAGAACCCTCAGAATCCATTCAAATCACTAAGCACACACTGCATGTTCTTGGCAGTGCCTTGCATGGGGCGAAAGAGGGACACGATCTTGACCTGGTGGAGCTTCTATTCCAGTGTCAGAATGCAGGCTTAGTTTTATTGTTACTGTTATTGGAATAACCTATGCTGAAAAGCCCTTGGGGGAAACAATGGACTAGAAACTGGCTTCTAGGAGTGATCGTCTTCATACATACCTCCCCAGCTCCTTTTTTTCAATCATTATTTCTTTGTTTAAACGAAGTGATAGGGGAGTTCCTGTCGTGGTGCAGCAGTTAACGAATCCGACTAGGAACCATGAGGTTGAGGGTCCCTGGCCTTGCTCAGTGGGTTAACGAGCTGGTGTTGCCGTGAGCTGTGGTGTACTTTGCAGATACGGCTCGGATCCCGCGTGGCTGTGGCGCAGGACTGCAGCTGAGGCTCTGATAACCCCTAGCCTGGGAACCTCCGTATGTTGCAGGTGCGGCCCTAGAAAGCAAAAAAATAAAAAAATAAAAGAAGTGATAGGGAGTTCCCGTCGTGGCTCAGCAGTAACAAACCCAACTAGTATCCATGAAGATGCGGGTTCGATCCCTGGCATCGCTCAGTGGGTTTAGGATCCCGCGTGCCGTGAGCTATGGTGTAGGTCACAGACGCAGCTCAGATCCCGCGTGGCTATAGCTATGGTGTAGGCTGGCAGCTACAGCCCCGATTTGACCCCTAGCCTGGGAACCTCCATACGCCAGGGGTGTGTCCCTAAAAAGACAAAAAAATAAACAAATAAATAAGATGGGGGGGGGGTCAAAGAAAAGTGCTAGAGAAGTTCCCACTGGTGCAATGGGAAGGCAGTGGGTTAAAGGATCTGACATTGCTGCAGGTATGGTGTAGGTTGCATGTGCAGCTCAGATCTGACCCCTGGTCCGGGATCTCCATGTGCTGCGTGGCAGCCAAAAGAAAAAAAAGAAGTGCTAGAATCTCATGTGATGAAATGCAGATGATCTTTAAAAGCTACAAATTCAGGCTGTGACGTTTACGCTGTGCCCTGTGCCTTTTCTTCCCTTTCTGTGCAGGCTTTGGCAGCGGGATGGCCTACCTGCCGGCCGTGGTCATGGTGGGCCGGTACTTCCAGAAGAGGCGCGCCCTGGCCCAGGGCCTCAGTACCACGGGGACGGGGTTCGGCACGTTCCTCATGACGGTTTTGCTCAAGTACCTGTGCGCGGAGTATGGGTGGCGGAACGCCATGTTCATCCAAGGCGCCGTGTCCTTGAACCTGTGTGTCTGCGGGGCGCTCATGAGACCTCTCTCCCCTGGGCTGGACGGAGACGATCCAGGAGGAAAAGAGCCACACGTGGTCCCTGCTCACTCCACCGAATCCATTGGGTCCAGCGGACAGCCGGGTGGGACAGAGGAGAAGGAGGGTGGCCCGGGCCCCTCGGACTCCCTCGGGGACGTGCCAGCCCAGGAGAAGGCCGCACACCGAAAGGACGCGTGCACCTTTCAGGTTCTGAAGACGATGAGCCAGCTGACTGTGAAAATCAAGAAGGGCTTCCGGGACTGGTACTCGGGCTATTTTGGGACAGCCTCACTCTTTACGAATCGGATGTTTGTCGCCTTTATTTTCTGGGCTCTGTTTGCATACAGCAGCTTTGTCATCCCTTTCATTCACCTCCCAGAGATAGTCAATCTGTACAATTTATCAGAGCAAAACGATGTTTTCCCTCTGACTTCGATTATAGCAATAGTTCACATCTTCGGAAAAGTGATCCTGGGCGTCGTGGCCGACTTACCTTGCATCAGCGTCTGGAATGTCTTCCTAATGGCCAACTTCACCCTGGTCGTCAGTATTTTTATTCTGCCCCTGATGCACACGTACGCCGGCCTGGCGGTCATCTGCTCACTGATAGGATTTTCCAGCGGGTATTTCTCCCTGATGCCGGTGGTGACTGAAGACTTGGTGGGGATCGAGCACCTGGCCAACGCCTACGGCATCATCATCTGTGCTAACGGCATCTCTGCGTTGCTGGGACCACCTTTTGCAGGTAAAGCATTCAAGGTTTCAAGAGCTTAGAGTGCGTGTACAAAAGTCGACTTCTCATTTATGTTAAAAGTCCAAGATAGGAGTTCCCTGGCGGCCTAGTGGTTAAGCATCCAGCGTTGTCAATGCTGTGGCGTAGGTTCTTGTTGTGGCACAGGTTCAGTCCTTGGCCAGGGAAGTTCCACATACCACAGACGTGGCAAAAAAAAAAAAAAAAAGATGTTAAAAGTCCAAGATAAGTAAGAAAGATGAAGTTTCTGTACATGCTCCTTTTCCCCCCATTCCTGCTTCAGTTTCTCACTTATAAATTTTAGCAAGTTAAAGGTCATTCTTTCAGAGTTCCCTGGTGGCCTAGCAATTGAGGATCCAGTGTTGTCACTGAGGTGGCTTGGGTTCTGTCCCTGGCCCAGGAACTTCTACATGCCATGAGCGCAGCCACCCCCCGCCAAACATCATTCTTTTCATGTACGATGCAGATCGACTTTTGACCCATAATCTGGGAGATAAAACAGCCAGGCTGGCAAAGTGAATGGCTCCTGGAATGAGCCCACAGAGCATGGCAGGGGCCACAGCCAAAGGTCAACGTTGAGGTGCTCTCTGAAGGTAAACATCAGGGCAGCCGGGCCAGGGCTGGGGGCCATTGTCAAAACTGCCAGGAGTTCTGTGCAAGTCATCTGTTCAGATGTTCTATTCTCTGCCTGTCTGGATACTCCAGGCCTTTATTCTCATATTCTCTGTAGAAATACTTCTTCCTAGAGTTCCCATTGTGGCTCGGTAGGTTAAGAAGCCAATGATGTCCCTGTGAGGACGTGGGTTCAATCCCTGGCTTTGCTCAGTGGGTTAAGGATCTGGCGCTGCCACAAGCTGCAGCATAGGTTACCGATGTGGTTCAGATTCTGAGTTGCTATGGCTGTGCCATAGGCTGGCAGCTGCAGCTCAGATTTGACCCCTGGCCTAGGGAACTTCCATATTCTGCAGGTGCAGCCATAAAAAGGAAAAGAAAAGAAATGCTTCTTCCCGGTGAATGGGGGAACCCCATGGGTGCCAGACAAAGCCCTCTCCACCCCTTTCCTCCCTGTCTCTCTATAGATCCACAGTCATCTCCCATTCTGGGACCCTACTGGCAGAGAGCTTGTGTCAACACACCTGTTTTTAAGTCCCCCTCAGAATTTGAAGCACAAGAAATCAGAGGTTTTTCCCTAAGCAGCTGACAACACTGGCAACTTGCTGACTAAAGGTTTAAGCCCCAAGAATTAAAGGGGCCCCTCCTGAATCAAGCTCTTCCTATTTTCTGCCTGTACACAGAGATGCAAGCACAGCATTTCTAGATGACAGGGAATAATTATCAGCAATGCAGCAGACTATATTGGCAGCTGAAGTGTCAATATAGTCTGCTCAGTGATCTCATTGCATAGAATTCTCTATCAGTTAGGGATACATTTCTGTAAGAGAACATCCTGCCAATGATAGCTTAAACAGAGATTTAATTATGTCACACAACCAGAAATCTAGAGTTCAGAGACCAGATGATATTGGGACAGTGTCTTGAGGTCCTCTTGATCTTTTCCTCATGCTGCCTTGCCTCATGGTTACATGATGGCTGCAGTAGCTCCAGCCTCTACATCCTTACATATAATAAGAAAGAGGAAAGGGTGAATAGTTCAGTCCCAGCAGTGCATCCACCTTATATCTGACTGAACAGAACTGTGTCACACACAGCTAGTCCGAGCTTCCAGGGAATTGAGAATTGGAGAATTTTGGTTTCTAGCCTCTACTAGAGGAAGGAAAGGAGAAAAGAATTGAGATTGGAGGTTGGATCGGTCAACCAATGGTAATTGCCGGAGAAGTTAAACTCAAATATCCATCAAGGGGATGGGGACATCATCAGTGGCTCATACCCAGTGGCTTCCCCTGTTGGAAGTCCTTTAGACGTATTGTATGTGGAAATGGAATCTGCTGCTGAGCTCCCGCTGTGGCTCAGCCAGTTAAGAATCTGACTAGTATCCATGAGGATACAGGTTCAATCCCTGGCCTCAGTCAGTGGGTTAAGGATCTGGCGTTGCTGCGAGCTCTGATGTAGGTCGCAGACGCGGCTTGGATCTGGCATTGCTGTGGCTGTGGTGTAGGCCGGCAGCTGCAGCTCTGATTCATCCCCTAGCCTGGACACTTCCATGTGGCACAAATGTGGCCCTAAAAAGAATTTTAAGAACGAAAGGAAGGAAGAAAGGAAATAGAATCTGCTGTTGATGTTTCTTTGCATGATCCGGGGGTACTTTCTGCTTCTGATGGTCAGTCTGGGATTATTTTATATTGATCCATCACCTTTCAGTAGCAGCATCACAACGCAGCTGTGAGGTGCAGCCTAAGTAACTCATGATCAGTGTTAATTAAAGCACCAGAGCTTGCCAGCACGGTTTCCTTATCCAGCCCTGTGGTTGTTTCCTTTTCACACATTCCCATTCCAGGGCGCTTGCTTGAGTGGAAGAGAAAGGAATTACACCTCGAAGACAGGAAGTTATACCCAACCCTCAGTCATCACGTCTGACCTCTGCTGGCTTCACATTCCTTCCTAGAGGTGGAGTCTGTACTTGAATTTGGTCCACCATGGATGGTAGAAGCCACTGTATTCATGGTTACAAACCTGCTGTGAATGCGTGTCAGATGCTGCTGCGAGGACTCTAAAATCAATGTTCTGACATACGTCTCCAGACCGGTGACCTAAAGGGACCCCTCATTCTTTCTGTCTGTTTCTTCTCCTTCCACTGAATTCCTGCACTGAGGAACAGCGTGAGTGGCTGACTGCATTGTGTTTAATGCATTCACTCTCCAGGCCAAGGAGCCACCACTGCAATGCGAGGCCAGGCCAGCCTTTATGCATCGTAGCGCACAAGTCCCTGGCAATAGGAGTGACTAAATAACCACATTAAATTCTTGCTAGAAGTCCCATGTGGGCTAGAAATTATTACTTAGCTTGATTTGCTACAAGGAAAATTACTGTTCACTTTAGCTTTTTCTTCTTTAATGGGCTTAGAAATGAATGTGTTTTCCATTTTTCGAAGTGGTTTCTACCGGCATTAAAAAACCTGGCACCATTTAGTAGCATGTTAGACAATGACACATTTCCATTTAGGAAAAGAATGTGCAATCAACGATATCGAGCAGACGTTTCAACCATGTCATTTAGCAACATGAACTTAATGTAATTCCTTGATAATGTTCCAGGGCATTCAGTACATCTCTTTGAAAGACGAAATAATAGTAGATACTTTTCTAGATATTTCCAGGGTAAAGTATAGCAAAACTTGGCCACCAAATTTGACTGACCAAGAATCTATACATATCAGGAGTTCCCTTTGTAACTCAGCAGGTTAAGAACCCAATATAATGTCCTTGAGGATGAGGGCTCAATCCCTGGCCTCGCTCCTTGGGTTAAAAATCCAGCATTGCTACAAGCTGTGGTGTAGGCTGGCAGCTGTAGCTTCCATCAACCCCTAGCTTGGGAACTTCCATATGCCAGAGGTATGGCTGTAAAAAGACGAAAAAAACAAGAAGGAAAAAAAGAAAAGAATCTACATGTAGCTCCACAAACCTCAAATAAACTATAACACCCTAACAATCAATTTGCAATATTTTTTCACCAAGAATTGGGAATACTTACGTAATAAATAAGAAAAATAGCCATTGCTTCTTATCTGACAGACTCGAATGAAAAAGGACTGCAATTTTTTTCTGGGCCATACCCATGGCATGTGGACGTTCCCAGGCCAGGGATGGAACCTGCATCACAGCAGTGACCCAAGCTGCTGCAATGACAGCACAGGATCCTCAACCTGCTCCATCACAAGAGAACTCCGGAATGCAATTTATTTCTGCTTTATTTATTATTTTTTATTTTATTCTATTTTATTTTTGTCCTTTAGTGCTGCACCCGCAGCATACGGAGGTTCCCAGGCTAAGGGGTCCAATTAGATTTATAGCTGCCCGCCTATAGCACAGCTCACAGCAACTCTGGATCCTGAACCCCCTGAACGAGGCCTGCACCCTCATGGATTTGTTTTCCGATGAGCCATGACGGGAACTCTGGGAATGCATTTTTTTTCTTTTTTTGGCTTTTTAGGGCCAGTCTTGCAGCATGTGGAAGTTCCCAGGCTAGGGGTCGAATCCGAGCTATAGCTGCCGGCCTTCCCACAGCCACAGCAACGCTGGATCCGAGCGACATCTACAGCCTACACCACAGCTCACAGCAACACTGGATCCTTAACCCACTGAGCAAGGACACGGATCGAACCCACATCCTCGTGGATCCTGTTTGGGCTCGTTAACTGCTGAGCCACGAAAAGAAATCCCTAAACTATTTTTTTTTTCAGATGATAGTCTCTCCCTTCATATGTCAAATAACAAACCCAGTAACTTGGTTGGTTAACTTTTAAACTATGTCCAGAACATAGCTTTTGAGTCATTTTTTTAAAAGCAAACATTTGAGGCTATTGTTTGTTTTCCTTGATGATATCCTTGACTCATCCAGGCACATTATAGGTACAATAAACAGGAGAGAGAGCTAACCCCCAGGAGGTCAGAGGTACTAGTTTACAGATTTAGCAGTTGCTTTTGTGTAGCTCTTTGTGGGAGAAGATTAAGCTGCATTTCTGCATTCATTTGCCGCTTAGATTTTTTTTTTAAGATTTTTTTTTAAAGTGGCCATGGAATACACTGTTTGGTCATTAAATCATTTGTATTTTTCTTATGCCTTTGCTAATTAATGCACTTTTGAAATGAAAACAAATGAATGTTTACATGTACAATTTTGCCATAAATAAAATTCTGTGTACAGCTTAATCCTCTCAGTTTGCATAGCTGGATGTGTGGGGTCCGTGACGTGACCGATTCTTAGAATTAATCATCAAAGTAAAAGAAACATCGTTTCATAGTTTCTGAGACCCTTTTTTTTTTCCTTCACGTTTTAATGTCTCTGAAATCAGGATGCCTTTTACAAAGTCCCAGGAAAACATTGAGTCATATTTTATTTTTTTGTCATTTCTTTTGGGCCGCACCCACAGCACATGGAGGTTCCCAGGCTAGGGATCAAATCAGAGCTGTAGCCACTGACCTACACCACAGCTACGGCAATGCCAGATCCAAGCCACGTCTGCAACCTACACTACAGCTCACTGCAATGCCAGATCCTTAACCCACTGAGAAAGGCCAGGGATCGAACCTGCGTCCTCGTGGATGCTAGTCAGATGCGTTTCCGCTGAGCCACAGTGGGAACTCTGAGTCATATTTTAATTAATAAAGATATTCTTTTTTCTGCTTTTTTTTTTGCAGGGGGCGGCGGGTTTAGGGCCACTCCTGTGGCATGTGGAGGTTCCCAGGCTAGGAGTTGAGTCAGAGCTATAGCTGCCGGCCTACACCACAGCCACAACAAGGCCAGATCCGAGCTGCATCTGTGACCTACACCACAGCTCACTTGGGCAACACCGGATCTTTAACCCACTGATCGAGGCCAGGGATCGAACCCACAACCTCATGGTTCCCAGTAGGATTCGTTTCCGCTTTGCCACAATGGGAACTCCCTAAAATCTAGAAACATTCTAGAACAGATGTTTACCCTCAAATACTTCAAAATGAAAGAAAGTTCATGTCTCCTGCTCCTCCTCTTTTAATACACCCTGGAAACTTCTTCAGAAGAATTTTGAGGTTTTAGAAAAGACTCATATTTATATTTGTGTAAAAAGAACATCATTAGAGGAGTTCCCATCATGGCTCAGTAGAAACAAACCCGACTAGTGTCTGTGGGGATGTGAGTTTGATCCCTGGACTCACTCAGTGGGTTAAGGATCCAGTGTTGCTGCAGGCTGTGGCCCAGGTTACAGATGCGGCTCGGATCCAGCATTGCTGTGGCTGTGGCACAGGCCAGCAGCTACAGCTCTGATTGGACCCCTAGCCTGGGAACTTCCATATGCCACACCTGTGGGCCTTAAAAGAAAGAAAGAAGAAAGAAAGAAAGGAAGGAAGGAAGGAAGGAAGGAAAGAAAGAAAGAAAGAAAGAAAGAAAGAAAGAAAGAAAGAAAGAAAGAAAGAAAGAAAGAAAGGGAGAAAGAAAGAAAGGAGGAAAGAAAGAAAGGGAGAGAGAAAGAGAAAGGAAGGAAGGAAGGAAGGAAGGAAGGAAGGAAGGAAGGAAGGAAGGAAGGAAGGAAGGAAGAAAGAAAAGAGAGAAAGAAAATCATTAGATTTACTTTTCACTGCTGGCTTTGTGCCCACCTGAGAGTTACCCCGACGGCTGTGGGCCAGAAGATTCTCCCCATGGGTTGACCAGCTACTGTTTCTGTGCCTTTATAAAAGTACCCCAGTGGCTTAAAAGATAAATGCAGCCATCCCCAGGCACTGAGAGCTGTGGTTCCTACAGCCTGGACCTAAAAATGGCTAAACAAAACTTTGAGAGCATTAAATGGCATATAATAAATTCTTAGAGAATTATTTATAGCATCAATAAATGCTTGCTTTGTGTTCTTGACTTTATTCTCTCAACTCCGCTACACTGAATATATTCTTTTTTGCTTTGCAGGCTGGATCTACGACATCACGCAAAAATACGATTTTTCCTTCTATATATGTGGTCTACTCTACATGGTAGGAATACTCTTTTTACTCATTCAACCGTGTATTCAAATTATAGAACAATCCAGAAAAAAATACATGGATGGTGCAAATGTGTAGTGTCACGTCATGTTCCATGTGAAATGTCTTTCTCTTGCTCATGCCTACCTCACATGGTTGCTGTGAGGACCTTGTGACATACCCTGGGGAAGCACGGCGCACGTACCTGGCACTGTCATTTGTCAACGCCATTGCCATGGCTTCGTCCGGAGGCAGCCCTGCCTTTCCACGTGGAGAGAAGCAATGCTGGGAGGTATGAAGGTCTACCTGCATTTAAGAGATGACAATGACCTTCAAAGACAGCCTGTTAAATCATTGGTGGAGATGCTTTTAGAAAAACCACTCCCTGTCGTCCTCCTCTAAGCCTAGGGTTTCAGGTACAGCTTTTAAAACAAAGACAAGGAATTAAAGCTTTTCAACCCAACTGCTTTTTTGTAAGGTGAAAATAAAGTATCTAAATGCTGTGGGGAAGCTTACAAATACAGGTCTCCTCTGCCTTTTGAAAGCCCTTTTCGACACTTTGCTTGTACAAAGACCTGCATTACTTGTTTTCACTCAGCATAAGAAACTCGAGGATTTTTGCTTTTATTAAAAAAAAAAAAAGGCGTTCCCATCATTGCATAGTGGAAACGAATCCGACTAGTATCCATGAGGATGCGAGTTCGATTCCCTGGCCTTGCTCAGCGGTTGGGATCTGGCGTTACCATGAGCTGTGGTATAGGTCGCATACGCGGCTTGGATCCCAAGTTGCTGTGGCTGTGGTGTAGACCGGCAGCTGTAGCTCTGACTCAACCCCTAGCTTGGGAACTTCCGTATGCCACGGTTGCGGCCCTAAAGAAAAAAAGGCAAACTGCCTCCAGTAGGTTTTCAGCAAACTTTACAGAGGAAACACGTGCCCAGAGCAGTAAAGATGGTTCCGCCAGGCTCCTCCAGGGGAACCACACAGCATCTCACTGTCGATTGCCATAGCTTTGAGCTCTGGGGTATCTGTGGGCATCTGTGCTTGATCTCAATTTATTTTGTGCCTCCATGAGCAAGATGTGTCCTAAGGTCATTGCATCTTTGCACTGTGCCATTTCGGTTAAGATTTCATAGGACGCTCTGCTGTCACGTAGTGGAGGAAACCTGTAAAGGGGCTTAAGCACGTCTGGAGCATGACCAGATTTCATATCATTACAGGGAGCTGTTGATCTACCAGAGTAAAACACAGGCAGGCTCTCATTTCAAAGGCAGTGCGTTTAGTACCATTAAAGAAATACAGTTTATATTTCTATTAAGGAATTCTGCACCTAGGGAACACAGTTTCTAAATCTTCCTCTTAGAAAAGCCATTAATCCTAAGTCACAGATGCAAACTATTGCATTTGGAGTGGACAAGCAATGAGATCCTGCTGTATAACACAGGGAAGTATATCTAGTCACTTGAGATGGAACATGATGGAGGATAATGTGAGAAAAATTATATATATATATATATATATATATATATATATATATATATATATATATGACTGGGTCGCTTTGCTATACTGCAGAAGTTGACAGAACAATGTAAATCAACTGTAATAGACAAAATAAAACCCTAAAGAAATCCTAATTCAGTGTTATTCAGTTGTAAACTGAATGTTGAGGCAAAACTTTAATAATACTAATAACCTCCTTAGTGAAAGTCGTATTTGTGCATATCACCTTTGCGTCAAGGGCTACAACTCGAGCACTTTTATTTCACCAGCATAGTTTGTAAGCACGATCTGGGGCCTATAGAAATTTTTTTTCTGCATTTCTCCTGCCCGGCGAGTAAAATAGACAACTAATTGCTGGTTGACATTAGAGTCAGTGGTTAAATCATTTGTAAAGCATGTTACTGATTCCAAAAATATAAGACCATCGACTTGTAAGGGTAATAAACCAAACGCCCTCGATCCAAATGTCTGTGCACTTGACGGTGGAGAAGTGGTAACAGATAGCCCTTCTCCACGGCCTCTTGTGCTATGGACAATTCAATCGCCCAAGCTCAGCACAGTTTTTAAAATAGTTCTCCTGACTGATTTCATACAGACGATAACTTTGCTCCGTGGCGTCAAACGATGCTCTTCCTTGATCAGAGATCTCTATTTTTCTAAGCCAAACGTTTTTCAGACTGCAGGATGTTCTTCCCAGCACCATTTTGAAATTTCTGGCTGCCTTACTTGTTTACCCAGATCTTAGAACTGTTTAAATTTCCACTCACCATTTGCTCATCACACACACGAAAATATCTTCATGTCATTGCCAATGTCTTAGGTCAAATTTATCTAAAGTGAATGCAGACCATTCTCAATCATCCTTGGCAATTAGAGGCAGAAAATGCACCAGTAACTAGAGTCACAGAAGGTCACCCCAGCCTAATTTTAGCCAGCCGTTTCAGCCTTTTACTTCACCAAGCCCTTCAGAGTGGTTGACAAGGGACTACATGGACGTGTTTTCTTTTTGTTTCATCTCCATTATTTCCTGCTCTGATGTCTGGTGGGAGGGGTCGTGTAATCAAAGGAACCGCCAAAATAACAATAATAATAAAAAGGCAGCTAATGGAAAGGTGAAACGGAAGCATGGCTAATATTCACATGCAATATTACCTCCAATGATTTCAGAATTGCCTGTAAATTATTACAGATAATAAATTGCATGTCCTGCTTCATTTGGTCCAACATGATAACCTGTTTGCTTTCATGACAGCTTTGGCTCCTGTTAAAGAATCTAGCTTGGGTGTTTGTTTGTTTTTTGTTTGTTTGTGGTCGTGCCCTCTGCATGTGGAAATTCCCGGGCCAGGGATCTAACCTGTGCCACAGCAGTGACCTGAGCGGCTGCAGTGACACCACCAGATCCTTAACCCGCTGCACCGCAGGGAAATTTCCTCAGCTCTCTGTTTTTGATAAAAGTAATATCAAATGCTGACACAATGTTCTATCTCTCTATATATATTTACCATTAAATGAGGATGGTTAGATTGAAAAACGTGTGTTTTAGTATTGACTACATCCTTGTTTCGTTTGCCGCCGATACCAGATTGACGCGAGGCAGTGGAATGGTGCTATCCAGCCAAGTGCTTTGATGCTCACACTGCTGGTTGTGCATTGTCAATGTAAACTTTTTATCCAGTGACCCAGCTCCAGTTAAACTATCCAAGTTAGATCTGCTCATGTTCAGTCTGCACAGTTGTTTGTTGATTTGGTGATTTCTACCAAATCAGAAGTCCCTATTTTACAAAAACAGAGTAAAACTTACTTGCAATATTCCTGTTGCCAACAACAACAACAAAAAAAGAGAAGGCTTCTAAAGAATTACTGCAAATTCATTAATATTTTCTGTTTAAAATGTTATTTATAGTTCTTTGAAGAGATTATAAAGGTTGATTGTATATTTATATTATGTACTTTATAGGTTTTTCCCTCATGTATCCAAATAATTATTTACATACAACGAAATAAATTTTCTCCTCTTTAGAAAGAGTCAGTGAGTTTTTGTACTAAATCTTTATTTTTTTAGCCCTAAAAGGAAAACTCCTAAAGTGTAACTGATAATTGTGTTTGGTTCTTCTCCCGAAAGAGTTTTTTTCTAGGTGCGATTGTAAAACCACCTGGAGAGAAGTGCCAAGTTTAGCTACAAAATTAAACACACACACACACACACACACACATCTTTTTTTTCCTTTTTTTGTCTTTTTGCCTTTTATGTAGGGCCGCACCCGCGGCATACGGAGGTTCCCAGGCTAGGGGTCTAACAGGAGCTGTAGCCGCCGGCCTTCGCACACAGCCACAGCAACGTGGGATCCGAGCCGCGTCTGCAACCTACACCACAGCTCACGGCAACACCAGATCCTTAACCCACTGAGCAAGGCCAGGGATCGAACCCGCAACCTCATGGTTCCTAGTCGGATTCGTTAACCACTGAGCCACGAAGGAAACTCCACACACACACACACACCTTTAAAGCCAGCAACCACGTTTATAAAATTTTTTCCTACGTATGAACAAAGACAAATGAACAAGGATTTTTTGATTTATTGCTTTTTATATAAAAGATGAAATAATTTAAATGTCTATCAATGGGAACTGGTAAATAAAGCAATATTTATGTGACAGCAAAAAAAAAAGGTCCATATGTAAAACTGGAAAACAGGATCCAAGATATATTGCTAAAGGAAAAACAAGATTAAAATGTGTTTTATGAACTCCCAATTATGTTTTTGCTAACTGCAAAGAAAAGATTATTCATAGGCTTGTATATGTTTAGAACATTCTTGGAAGGAACCACAAGAAACAGTATTTGGCTCTGGGAAGGAAAATTTGGGCTCCAGAGTGAGCCTGACTTTTTCCCTCATGCAACGATGGTTTTTCAGTTTAAAACTTGTATCCAGGCATTCCTGTCATGGCACAGTGGAAACGAATCTGACTGGGAACCGTGAGGTTGAAGGTTCAATCTCTGGCCTCGCTCAGTGGGTTAAGGATCTGGCGTTGCCACGAGCTGTGGTGTAGGTCCCAGACAAGGCTTGGATCTGGCGTTGCTGTGAGCTGTGGTGTAGGCTGCGTTGATTCAACCCCTAGCCTGGAAACTTCTCTATGTTGCAGATTCGGCCATAAAGAGGAAAAAAAAAAAAACTAATAAATTGGAATCTCAGGGGATGGGACCAATAAATCTGCCTTATCGATAAACTTATCTGTTGACTCTTATGCTCATTAAAATTAGAGACTAACTCTGAGCATATTTTAATAGTAAAACATTCTGATCAATTTCAGATGCTTGTCCTGACTCCTTCGTGTTATTTCCTTTTATATGTACGACACTCTGATCAATTACTAGCTGTGGAGCACTCATAGTGCATAATATTTTTATGCCACTAAATCTGCTTTCATAGTCCTTGAAGGGAAATTCAACAGATGTAAACAGCTTCTGTTAGAACAAGGCAAGCTGATGGGAAGTGCCTGCCCTCAGGAAGGCAGGCAGAGAAAGCTGCTATTGCTAAAAGTCATGATGCAGTGACAAAGTTAAGGGAAATTAGACTTATAATCTGTTTAAGTGAAATGTTAATTAATAATACAAAAGACACAGAGAGGTTCAATAAAACTGTTGAAGAACCATCCCCACGTACGTCTCCTTGTCAAACGAGAGATACAGACTACAAGTGCTAGACTTCCAGCTCTCAAACTCTTGGTTCTCAGGTCCCTGTTATAGTTCTAAAAACCAGTGATGAACCAAAGGTCTTTTGTTTTGGTAGGCTATCTCTTTTTTATATTTACCATATTAGAAAGCAGAACAGAGGGAGTTCCTGTTGTGGCGCAGCTGAAAAGAATCTACCTAGTTTCCATGAGGATGCAGATTTCAACCCTGGCCTCACTCAGTAGGTCTGGGATCTGGCGTTGCTGTGAGCTGTGGTGAAGGTCGCAGACAAGGCTTGGCTCCTGTGTTGCTGTGGCTGTGACCTAGGCCAGCAGCTGCAACTTCGATTTGACCCCTAGACTGGGAACTTCTGTATGCTAAGGGTGCAACCCTAAAAAGCAAAAAAAAAGAGAGAAAGAAAGTAAAATGGAGAAATTTTAAAAAATATTTAGTATTATTTCATTTTGAAATAATAATGAGCCTACTATATAACCATAAATTACACTTCTTTTTCTTTCTTTTCTTTTTTTTTTTGGCCATGGCATGCAGTGGCTGGATGTGGGATCTCAGTTTCCTGACCAGTGATTGAACCCAGGCTGCAGTGGTGAAAGTGCCAAATCCTAACCCCTAGACCACTAGGGAATTCCCCAGTAACACATTTTTTTAAAGTAACTATATGTTTCCCCCCAAAAAATTTCATCAGAATAGTGCATCATCTTACATTTTTGCAAATTTCTTTAATATCTGGCTTAATCAAAGACAGCTTGATTCTCATGTTTGCTTCTGCATTCAGTCTGTTGTGATATATTGTTTTGATTGACATGCATGAAGGACATTCAACCTCATGCCTATGTGTAATTGGAAAGAGGAAGAGTATTTATTTTAATAGTCTTTTCAAATAATTATAGTTTTTTTGGATACCACACCAAAACTTGAGTGGTATTTCTTAAAGGTTATTTGCAGTGTGGAATTTGACACCATAAATGTTCTTTTTGTAAAACATTACATTTAAAGCCTGTCTTGCACTTTTCTTTTTCTTTTTTTCTTTTTTTTTTAGGGCTGTACCTAGGGGATATGGAAGTTCCCAGGCTACGGGTCAAATTGGAGCTACAGCTGCGGGCTTACACCACAGCCACGCTGGATCTGAGCCGGGTCTGCATCCTACACCACAGCTCCCAGCAATGCCAGATCCTTAACCAACTCAGCAAAACCAGGAATACTAGTCAGTTTGGTTCCCATTGCACCACAATGGGAACTCCCTATCTTGCACTTTGAATGGCTCTCTTATCCATTTATGATTTTGTAACATCATACTGTTGTCATATGGACAATACCGATCTGCTGAATTTTGTAGATTTCCCAAATGTTTTCATATTTCAACCAATATTTTTTTGTCTTTTTAGGCCGCACCCATGGCACATGGAGTTTCCCAGGCTAGGGGCTGAATCGGAGCTCTCTACGCCACAACCACAGCCACAGCAACGCAGGATCCGAGCCGCGTCTGCAACCTACACCACAGCTCACGGCAATGCCGGCTCCTTAACCCACTGAGCAAGGCCAGGGATCGAACCTGTATCCTCACGGATGCTAAGCAGATTCGTTTCCACTGAGCCATGATGGAAACTCCCATCAACCAATATTTTTAAAAGTCACATGGTAATTGTGTGGGTCCATTTATATGAAGTGTCCAGAATAGGCAAGTCCATAGATAAAAGGGAGGAGAGGGGTGTAGGTAGTGACTGCTAATGGGCCAGTGGTATCTTTGGGAGTGAAAAGTGTTCTGGAACTAAATGATGGTGATGGCTGCACACTGGTGTGAATATATAAAACCCACTAAATTATCTACTCTAAAAGAGTGAATGTTACAGTGGGTGAATTGCATCTCAATTAAGAAATAGACAAGCTCAGGAAGTTGATGTACGCATTCCAAAATTCTAATTTCCTTTTGCAAGTGTAATTAATTATCTCTGGCCACAAGTACCGCAGTGATGTTCCTTGAAGTGACAGCCTCATTTTCAATAACGTGTCTGCCAAACATGAACATGATATTTCAAGAGAAATCAGTAGTTGAGTCGGCAACTCAGTTACACAAGTGCTTTTCCTCAAGACAACCATTGGTCTTTGATTTGCAGCTGATGTTCTTTGTGCACACGTTCCGTTTTATTTTTGCTGCTGTTGTTTTGGGTTTTGCTTGGTTTTGGTTTTGGTTTGTTTTTTTGCTTTTAGGGGCTGCACCTGCAGCAAATGGAATTTCCTAGGTTAGAGGTCAAATCAGAGCTGTGCCGGCCTAGACCCCAGTTCACGGCAACACCAGATCCTTAACCCATTGAGCAAGGCCAGGGATTGAACCCGCATCCTCATGGATACTAATCAGATTCTTAACCCCCTGAGCCACAATGGAAACTCCCAAATATTCCATTTTAAAACCATGCAGGACGCTGTGGGGCCTTACCCAAGACAGACACCACCACCTTCACCTCGTGTCCCCTGCCTCTTGTTTGTAAAAAAAAAAAAAAAAAAGTCTAGTCTGCTAGGCTTTGCCCAAGTTCCAAAGGGCAAACTTAATCAGTGAACCTAGAAAACACAGAAAGGAAAGTAGTCAAGCAAAAGAAAAATAATAACAGTTTAGCCATAAAACAAGGTCAAGGACCTTTCTTTCTTCATCAAGGGCTGTAGATAATTTCCTGAGCCATATCTTTGTATTGTTTTGAAAATACTAAAATCCCCCACGAGGTGGAAGAAGTTGATTGCATGCTGACCACCAGCACGCAAACCCCAGACCATTTGGAACCAGAAGCCGGATGACTGAGGTTCCTGGAACATCGCCCCATTACCTCACCACCAACCAATCAGAGCTGGTCACACCCCCTGGGACCCGCTCCCTCACACCATCTTTGAAAACCCTTCCCTCAAAGCCATCAGGGAGTTTGGGTCTATTGAGAACAGGCTGCCTCTTCTCCTTGCTTAGCACCCTGCAGTAAATACTGTACTTTCCTTCATTGCAACCCCGCGTCAGTAGAGTGACTTTGCTTTGTAAGTGGACCCAAGTTTGGTTTGGTAGATATTTTGTCACACAGGATATTAAAAAGATGTGGACTTACGAGGACAGACTTGAGAGTTCCCTAGTGGCCTGGCAGTTAAGGATCCGCTCTTTTCACTGCTGTGGTTTGGATCATTGCTGTAGCATCTGTTCGATCCCTGGCCTGGGAATTTCCACATGCTGCGGGTGCAGCCAAAAAAAACAGAAGAGAGACTTAATGAAAGCTAATCAATTTTTACTGTTTCACTAAGGATGTCCTTAGGTGAATCTAACCATGATTTGACTGCAAGCACATAGCAATGAAAATTACAGTGACTTCTGGCCCATTTTGGTGGCACTGCTTTGACCCGCCATTGCTGGTGCACCACCAGCGCAAACGTCAACAGAATTGCCCCAGGATCAAGCCATGAGTGTGAATCAAGTTATTCAGTATTTTGAATGTTTCAAAACCCCTTGTTTGGCTTCTAAGCATTTACACGAAAGATCTTTGTCTAGTCGGTGTGATGCTGGATCAACACAAGCAAAATAACAAGTCTAGCCACATCTACCGATTTGTCCATTTGTAGGACAAAAGTATAATTCTGCAGAGAAGATTTAACGCTGCCTTCATGTTTGCAGCTAAATCTTTGACAAGCTACTGTATCATCAGAAAGTGGCGCTGCTGTGAGCTGCTGTGATTTCTTTTGCCGACTCCCAGGCAGCCAGAATTCAGCAGTGTCAGCTGTAGGGCTTGCAAACCTTTCCCCAGGGCTTCCTGCACGGTACTTCAAAGACTTTGCCTTTCTGCTTTGAAAAGCTATAGTGGAGTTCCCATGTGGCTCAGGGGGTTAAGGATCTGGTGTTGTCACTGCCGCAGCTCGAATAACTGCTCTGGCAAGGTTTTGATTTCTGGCCTGAGATCTGCATGCTGTGTGGGAAAAAAAAAAGAAAAAAAAGCAAGGAGTTCCCATTGTGGTTCAGCAGTAATGAACCTGACTAGTAACGATGAGAATGCAGGTTCAATCTCTGGCCTCTCTCAGGGGCTTAAGGATCCAGCGTTGCTGTGAGCTGTGGTGTAGGTGGCAGACTGGGCTCGGATCTGATGTTGCTGTGGTTGTGGCATAGGCTGGTGGCCGCAGCTCCAATTTGACCCCTAGCCTGAGAACATATGCCTCAGGTGTGGGCCTTTAAAAAGCAAAAAAAAAATCAATTTTCGGCTTTTAGGGTTTTTTGTGGTATTTTTGGGGCTGCACCAGCGGCATATGAAGGTTCCCAGGCTCAGCATGCTAAGGATCTGGCATTGTCACTGCCATAGCTCTGGTTACTGCTGTGGCATGGGTTCGAACCCTGGCCCGGGAGTTTCTTTGTGCTGCGGAGCAGAGCCAAAAACAAAAACAAAATTCAAATAAAGGCGCTACAGATGAACTGTGTGGACCACCAATAGTGAAAGCAGAGAGGCTGAGGCTGAGGGTCTCAGATTGGCGCTGGGGAGCCGCTTCCATTGTCAGGTGAAGTGGGAAAAGGTAAGAGTTCCTTGGGAAGATTTGGTCCCCAGTGGAGGAAAGGGGCCGGAGGAAGGGCAGGTGAAGTTTGGAAAAGTACCAGTGAGCCATGTTCTGCTCCGCTATTCACCCGTTTACCTGATTTCTCCTAAGATTATGTGAGGGCCTTGAAGAATATACTCCTGGAGTTCCTGTCGTGGCACAGTGGTTAACGAATCCGACTAGGAGACATGAGGTTGCCGGTTCGATCCCTGGCCTCGCTCAGTGGGTTAAGGATCTGGCGTTGCTGTGAGCTGTGATGTAGTTCGCAGACACGGCTCGGATCTGGCCTTGCTGTGGCTATGGCTGTGGCGTGGGCTAGCAGCTGTAGCTCTGATTAGACCCCTAGCCTAGGAACCTCCATATGCCACAGGTGTGGCCCTAAAAAATAGCAGTAAATAAATAAAGGATCTGGCATTGCCACAGCTGTGCCATAGGTTGCAGCTGTGGCTCAGATTCAATCCCTGGCCTGGGAACTTCCATATGCCTCGGCTGTGACCATTAAAAAAAAAGTGGAACATTCTCTGGACACTAAATTAGTATAGTCTCTCAGTATTATGCTCAAGGCCTTCCCACTTGTAATTTCAAATATGACATTGGGCAAATCCCCATCACCTCTTCAAGTTCCACTGGCCAAATGTCTTGGCTCTGAAAGGAGAGGTGGTGTGGGGTTTGTGGTTAAGAATATAGACTCAGGGAGTTCCCGTCGTGGCTCAGTGGTTAACGAATCTGACTAGGAACCATGAGGTTGCAGGTTCGATCCCTGGCCTTGCTCAGTGGGTTAAGGATCCGGCGTTGCCGGGAGCTGTGGTGTATGTTGCAGACGTGGCTTGGATCCCGTGTTGCTGTGGCTGTGGTGTAGGCCGGTGGCTACAGCTCCGATTAGACCCCTAGCCTGGGAACCTCCATGTGCCGCGAGTGCGGCCCTAGAAAAGGCAAAAAGAAAAAAAAAAGAATATAGACTCAGTAGGTAGAGACTTGAATCTCAGCTTCGCCGCTTATCAGTCATAAAACTCTGGGAAAATTAACTTGATTTCTCTGAGCGTAATTTGCTCTTTGCAGGCCATGCAGCTTACGTCGTGATGGTCTGTCACTCTGTGTCATAAACTGTGGCCCAATAATACTTTATATACAGAAACAGGCAGCTGGCCAGATTAGACCTATGCCATAGTTTATAGACCCCGATCTATAAGACAGAAATAAGATCATATACCCTGGTGCGTCGCTGTAAGAATTAAATCAGTTACTACTTGTTTATTTCTTGCTATGCCTAGATAATCAATGGAAACTGTTACTATTATCATTGTTCCTAAAGTTATTCTGACTCGATTTGTGACCCTGATCTATGGCTATCTGACTTTCTAGATGGGCAGCACAGATTTCCCCACTGAAAACAGCTTTTCTGAATGGAGAGCACTGTTTGAGGGAACATGCTGAGCGGGAAAGCGGAAGTCCTCTGCAGCTCCCATCCCTGAGGGCTCCGAGTTGCAAGAGCAAAGGAACGCTGTCCCCCAAGGCAGATGATCTCATTTCAAAACAGTGAAGAGGTAGAGCTGAGACGTGAATGTTAATTGTAAAATGACCTACCACATAATAGTATACATTTAAGCCCAGGTGCACATTTTTCCTTTTTTTAAAACTTTTTGGGAGTTCCCGTTGTGGCTCAGTGGTTAACGAATCCAACTAGGAATCGTGAGGTTGTGGGTTCGATCCCTGGCCTCACTCAGTGGGTTAAGGATCCCAGTGTTGCCATGAGTTGTGATGTAGGTTGCAGACACAGCTCGGATTCCGAGTGTGGCTGTAGTGTAGGACTGGACCCCTAGCCTGGGAACCTCCATATGCCATGGGTGAGGTCTTAAAAAGACAAAAAAAAAAAAAAAAAAAACTTTTTGGGGCCACACCTGTGGCATATGGATGTTCTCAGGCTGGGGGTCAAGTCAGAACTACGGCTGCCAGTCTACACCACAGCCACTGCAACGCCAGATCCAAACACCAGATCTGTGACCTACACTGCAGCTTGTGGCAACACCGGATCTTTAAACCACTGAGCGAGGCCAGGGATCAGACCTGTGTCCTTGTGGATACTAGTCAGATTCTTAAGCCGCTGAGCCACAAAGAGAACTCCAGTTCACATTTTTCTTTAGTGTGGTGGTACTTGTCTATTTCACATGTTCATTGCAGCACTATTCACAATAGCCAAGACATGGAAACAACCAAAATGTCCATCACAGTTGATTGGATTAAGCAGATGTGGTATATATACACAATAGAATACTACTCAGCCATAAAAAAACACAAAATAATGCCATTTGCAGCAACGTGGATTGAACTAGAGACTCTCATACTAAGTGAAGTAAGCCAGAAAGAGAAAGACAAATACCATATGATATCACTGATATCTGGAATCTAATATACGGCACAAATGAACCTTTCCACAGAAAAGAAAATCATGGACTTGGAAAATAGACTTGTGGTTGCCAAGGAGGAGGGGGTTCGAGTGGGATGGACTGGGAATCTGGAGTTAATAGATGCAAACTATTGCCTTTTCTTTTTAGGGCAGGTGTGGCCCTAAAAATAAAAAATAAAACAAAATAAAATTTATGTAAAAATTTTAAAATATTAAGCAAAAAACAAAATTAAAAATAAAACTCAGACACCCCCTCACACACAGAAAAAAAATCCCTGTTATAAAAGTAGTAACTGTCCGCATTGCTTAGGGAAGCAGAACGCCTCCAAGAACCGTTTACAGGTTTATTTGACAACTTCCCAAGGTCCTGAGAAGCTGGGCCGGGGACGAGGTCTGCAGACAGTGTCTAGACCTCTCTCCATCTATGCTCCGGGGCCAGGTCAGAGGCGGTCCGCGTGCAGGGACAGAGCCTAGCGGCCCAGGGCATACAGGGAGGGGCCCTGAATACAAAGTTAGTGGGGTTGAGAAGGCAGCTGTACTCACTGGTAGCGCCCCCGGGCCCTGGTGGCTCTCAGCTCCCTGTGGGGACACACAGCCACCTAGCCTTAGATGGACCCAGATGACACAACAACACCAGGAAACAATTCCGTAGCCCGGTTCCCCTTTCCAATACCCACATAAACTACATATATCAGGAAAAGCTGCTGATAATCATTTATTGTTTCCATATAACAGAAGCCTCTTTTCTTATGGGTGGCAGGCCGTGGGGGCTTTCGGTCCTGCAGCCCTTGTGCCGGGGCCACAAACGGGCCCTCATGCTGGTGGGGGGGACACTGGTTCAGGTTGCTGACTGTGCAAATACCCTCCGGCTCCTGGAAGCAGTAAAACCTTAGTTCTTAATCCAAGGAAGCCGAAGAGGTTTGGACAGAGAAGGAAAACACAGCGGCACCTCAACTCCCCCACGGGCAGGAGCGCGTGTCCCTAAAGCTGACTGCTTCTCTGGCTTCTGTGGTGCTGCTTCCGCTTGCGCAGGTGCCGCTGGAGCTGCAGTTTGTTGGTGAAGAACATCCGTCTCCAGCCCATGTCCTCGGCCAAGGCCCTCATGTCCGGGGTGATGTGGTCACAGGCCGACTGGACTATCTGCTCCCACAGTTTATCCGACGTGCACAGCTAGGGGCGCAAAGAGTCAGAGGTGGGTGACATCACACACCGGTTAAGGGAAAGTCATTTCCTCGCTCACTCTCCAACTCCCACTGCCTGTGAGACACCGGAGAGAACAATCCAGGTGAACAAAGATGTGCCAGACATGGTTCTGACTCCAGAAACATCCTCTTTGAGGAAAGAGGCGAGCGCACGAAGCAATAGAGGACACTATTCAAGAAAGACCTACTGGAGTTCCCGTCATGGCTCGGTGGTTAAGGAATCCGACTAGGAACCATGAGGTTGTGGGTTCGATCCCTGGCCTTGCTCAGTGGGTTAAGGATCCGGCGTTGCCATAAGCTGTGGTGTAGGTTGCAGATGCGGCTTGGATCCCGCGTTGCTGTGGCTGTGGCGAAGGCCGGCAGCTACAGCTCCTGTTAGACCCCTAGCCTGGGAACCTCCATATGCCACGGGTGTGGCCCTAGATAAGGCAAAAAGACAAAAAAAAAATGAAAAACAAGGACCTACTGAATAGCACAGGGAGCTCTACTCAATACTCTGTGTTAAACTCTGGCGGTGGGAGAATGGATACACGTATATGAATAACTGATTGAATTTGCTGCACACCTGAAACTAATACAACACAGTAAGTCAACTGTACTCCAATAAAATTTTTAAGAAGAGTTCCTGCTATGGTGCAATGTGAATGACCAACAGCGTCTCTGCAGCACCAGGATGCAGGTTTGAACCCCGGTCTGGCACAGTGGGTTGAAGGATCTAGTGTTGCCACAGCTGTAGTGTAGGTCACAACTGCAACTCTCAGACCTGATCCCTGGCCTGGGAACTCCATATGCCTCAGGGCGGCCAAAAAAGCAAAAAAGAAGAAAAAGGACAAAGCAATACTCAATTAACAGGAGTACCCAATGTGCCTCAGTGGGTCAAGAACCCAACTAGTATCTATGAGGATGTGGGTTCGATCCCTGGCCTTGCTCAGTGTGTTAAGGATCCGGCCTAGGATCCGGCCGCAAGCTGTGGCCTAGATCACAGATGCAGCTTGGATCCCGCGTTGCTGTGGCTGTAGCATAGGCCGGCAGCTACAGCTCTGATTCAACCCCTAGCCTGGGAACCTCCATATGTGTCAGCTGCAGCCCTAAAAAGAAAGAAAAGAACAAAAAAAACAATGAACAGAGTAAACCAAGTTCTGATCTCATTTAAGATGTGAAATGCAAGGCAGTTATAAGTAGTATGTACATGACGTAGTCTATACAGCCAACATTATTTGGTTCATTTCCAATTAGCCACCTAACAGAGGCTGACAGTGGTGTGGTCGATGAACCTGCCACCCAGATCTTCCACCCGGTGCCGCAGCAGCTTCTCCAGTGGGAGCCTTGCCAACCCCCGTTCAACTTGCCTTCATGTGAAACCCTCACTTAAGTCACCTCTTCCCCAGGCTTGGACAGCTTAGTCCACACTGGGCCACTCAGCACTGAACCACATCCAAGTGAACAAGCAGTTCCCAGAGACTGCCCACCCAGCACACCTAAAATTACCCATCTCCCCTGTGGAGCCCTTTGCATCACAACATCACACCGTGCACAAAGTGGCCCTCAAGATCCAGCCCGCTCCCTGAACCTGCCAGGCACACAGCAAAGCCAGCCATTGTCTGGGGTAAACTTTCCTGGTTGTTCTGCAGCCTGGGCTTTACCTGAGGCCACAAAGTTGAGGACAGACAAGGAGTTCCCATCGTGGCGCAGCGGAAACGAATCCGACTAGGAACCATGAGGTTGTGGGTTCGATCCCTGGCCTTGCTCAGTGGGTTAAGGATCTGGCGTTGCCGTGAGCTGTGGTAGAGGTCTCAGACGCAGCTCAGATCTCACATTGCTGTGTCTGTGGTGTAGGCCGGCAGCTGTAGCTCCGATTGGACCCCTAGCCTGGGAACCTCCACATGCCAAGGGTGCAGCCCTAAAACTCCCCCCTCCAAAAACAAGGACAGACAGGATCCCCCTGGCGCAATATCTGCACAAGATCACTTTGCCTCCAAGTTCGGCGTTGTCCCTCCCCTGGCAGTGGCCAGATTAATCTTGCCAATTAAACTAGGAGACTCCTGGGGTTGAGTCCATGCACAGCTGCCACCCTTGTCACCTGGGCACTTAGTGGGGAAAGACGCCATCTGTCATCCATTGAGCAGATCGCCTCATCGGTCTAATTACTGAAAAGGTCATATTGGTGAGCTGTCACATGGGATGCACATCTCTACTCTTTGGCTTATTCTGCAAAGTTCATCCAAATACCTCTTCCCGGGAGTTCCCGTCGTGGCTCAGTGGTTAACGAATCCGACTAGGAACCATGAGGTTGCAAGTTCAATCCCTGGCCTTGCTCGGTGGGTTAAGGATCCGGCGTCTGTAGGTTGCAGACGCGGCTCGGATCCCGCATTGCTGTGGCTATGGCGAAGGCCGGCGGCTACAGCTCCAGTTAGACCCCTAGCCTGGGAACCTCCACATGCCCCGGGTGCGGCCCTAGATAAAGGCAAAAAGACAAAAAAAAAAAGAAAATACCTCTTCCACAAAACGCCTCCTTAATCTCCCAATCTTGTGTTTTTCAAGACTTTGATCATCTAGTCAAATCATTAGTCTTTGCCCCCTAGAAATTCAAGAGCGGTTGCTCAAGAGCAGAACAGTTATCTGCAAAAGCTTCCATGCCCTTTACTCTAAAAATCTGGAGAGAGTTCCCGTCATGGCTCAGGGGTAAGGATCCCAACAAGTGATTGTGAGAATGCAGGTCTGGTCATCCCTGGCCTTGCTCGGAGGGTTCAGGGCCCGGCAATTGCCAGGAGCTGCTTATGATAATGTGCTCCCCCAAACGTTTTATTGCTAAGTAGGTCATTCGTTATCCCTTCTTCAACTGTCCTTCAAGGTCCAGTTTCTCCACTCGGATCATAAGATATTTGAAATATAAGCAGCAAAGGAAAACTCTAAGAAAAATGTCTTAATATTAAAAAACAAAACAGATCTTCTGGCAGTTCCTGTTGTGGCGCAGCAGAAAGGAATCCAACTAGTATCCATGAGGATGTGAGTTCGATCCCTGGCCTTACTCAGTGGCTTAAGGATCCAGCGTTGCCATGAATTGTGGTGTAGATCATAGATGCAGCTCGGATCCCACGTAGCTGTGGCTGCGGTGTAGACAGGTAGCTAGAGCTCCGATTCAACCCCTAGCTCAGGAACTTCCATATGCCACAGATGCGGCCCAAAAAAGTGAAAACAAAAACAAAAACAAAAAACAGATCTTCTGAACCTCCTTTAAGAAAAATCTGAACTAACGCTAGTATAGATGCCTATCCTGGTACCAGCACAATACACTTCAAGAGATCAGTGTATCTTATATAATAGAGATTATGGAAGAAAACTATGAAAGTTATGAGGTTTTAGAGGAAAGGAAATAATTCTTTAAAAAGAGCTGAAATTTCTACTAGTGTCACTTCGTTTATGACTCAGATTTTATAATGAAAATATTTAGTTTTGCTTTGCATTATAAGTTAGTCTACAAAATACTGCCATCTAGGACTCCCAAACCCTGGAGCTCTTTCTCTTGGTAGATTCCCGGGGTGGGAAACACAAGGTACCCATCCAGACGGTGGTTCCAGCTACTTTGATCCAAAACATAGCTAATCATGGATTTAGCTCCCCCTAGCGGTGGTGCATGAACTTAACATGCATGAGCTGTGATAAAAGTTGAAAGAGATCCTAGGGCTTATACAGTTAAAACATTTTCTCTTACAAATGTGGACCTTAAGGCTTAGAACGAGTAAGCATGTGACTGCCCAAGGCTCAAGGTGACGAGCAGCTGTGCGAAGACCAGAGCCCTGTTCTCTGGCCCCTGCTGATTTAAACACCCACACAGGCTCTACGCAGTGGAAATGGGAAAACAGCCACCTCCGACCCTACTCCAAGCTTCCAGCCTTTCCAAGTCTTATGAGATAACTTATCTGCACAATTTTAATATCAAATGGTCAAATGATTGGCCTGGACACTTAGAACCGGGTTGCAAGAGAACACAGATGACAGAGGGGGGTTTATCTCCTTACTGGGTCTCACAGGGGCCTGTTCTTGAGTCAGGACCAAGGTGAATATGTTTTTCTTTTTAGGGCATCACCTGTAGCATATGGAAGTTTCCAAGCTAGAGGTCAAATGGGAGTTGCAGCTGCCAGCCTACATCACAGCCACAGCATCACTGGATCCAAGCAGTATCTGCGGCCTATGGAGGTTTCCAAGCTAGGGGCTGAATCTGAGCTACAGCTGCTGGCCTACACCACAGCCACAGCCACAGCCACACCAGATCTGAGCCGTGTCTGCAACCTACAGCTCACAGCAATGCCAGATCCTTAACCCACTGAGTGAGGCCAGGGATCGAACCCACAACCTCATGGTTCCTAGTTGGATTTGTGATGGCTGAGGCACGATGGGAACTCCACTAGTTGGATTCTTAACTCGGCAGAGTTCCCCCGAGACACAACGGGAACTCCTAAGGTATTTTTTATTTGCTTGTCATGATTGTCCCTCCCCCACCTGGACCTCAGCAGCCACCGGGAAAGTCCCACGTGGCAGCCCGACCTCAGTGAGCTCATGACGACCCCAAGGCTGATGCCAAGATGGTCCGGTACACTGTGACAGTGGATTCAGCTTTCAGGGGTGTGCTCACGTTAGTCAAGCTCTCAGAGGATGCCGCTTTGCTGGTTTACCCTGAGAAATATACCCATCCAGCCACCAGACCGCCAGACACTCATCCCTACAGGCTCCGGGGCTCAGTCAACACGGAATGCGAGTGAGGGCCGGCAGCTGGATGCCCCTGATCGCTGGTGCCATTAAGTCTGATAAGTGGAAACGCCTGTCGTCAGCTGTAGGCCAGCACCACAGGCTCTCCCAACCCCAACCACCCCAGGGCCCCCACACCCTCTGGGTCTCTCGTGTGTCTTTATGCCCCCAGGGCAGACCCAATTTTTGCGGAGTCCAGTCTGGCCTTCAGAACCTTTATGTTTTTCTTTTTAGGGCCTCACCTGTAGCATATGGTAGATTCCAAGCTAGGGGTCAAATGGGAGTTGCAGCTGCCAGCCTACATCACAGCCACAGCAATACCAGATCCCAGCCATATCTGCGGCATATGGAGGTTCCCAGGCTAAGGGTTGAATAGGAGCTACAGCTGCTGACCTACACCACAGCCACAGCCACAGCCACACCAGATCCGAGCCGTGTCTGCAACCTACACCACAGCTCACGGCAACGCCGGATCCTTACCCCACTGAACAAGGCCAGGGATCGAACCCGCAACCTCATGGTTCCTAGTCATATTCGTTAACCACTGAGCCACAACGGGAACTCCTGCCTCTTTCTCTCTCTCTCTCGAAGCTTCTTGAAGGTGGACCCTGTGATTCTTTCCAGCTTCAGGTCCTCAGCTCCCAACTCAGTGCGTGGCCCCCGGCGGGGGCTCCGTGATCACGACTCACCGACTGCTCAAAGCCCCGAGCGGAGAGCTGAGGACGGGGGTCCCCTCCCAGGATTGCTGTCAGAACAACGTGGGAGGTCAGTTCTGCTCCATGCTGGCCCGCAGGACCCCGGGCAGGTTACCTTATCTTGTGGGTTCTTAGCTTCCTTATCTATCGCGCAAGGATAATAATAGTGTCTACATCGTCGGTTTTTTGAGAACTACATGAAATAATGCTCAGTGCGTTGCCAGACCCTTGGAAAGTGTTCAGCAGGTAGGATGGTCCCTATCCCCAGAGTACACAGTCCCTTCTTTTCTCCAGGCTCAAGGGGGCACACATTACTGTCCCCCCAGACTACTGTATCTTGCATAATTCTCTCCCTATATTTGATTATTTAAAATCATATCTATTGTGGCGTTCCCGTCGTGGCTCAGCCGAATGAACTGAGCAGTAACGAACCCAACCAGCATCCATGAGGACACAGGTTCCATCCGCGGCCTCGCTCGGTGGGTTAAGGATCCGGTGTTGCCATGAGCTGTGGTGTAGGTCGCAGACAAGACTCGGATTGCGCATGGCTGTGGCTGTGGGTGGGCCAGCAGCTGCAGCTCCAGTTTGACCCCTAGCCTGGGAACTTCCACGTGCCGTGGATGCGGCCCTAAAAAGAACAAAAAATAAACAGATAAAAAATAAAATCATACGTGTTGTAATTTTTCCTGTAGATAAGTATGCGTATTGCTGTACCAAAAAACAGGGCATGATTTACAAATAGCAAAGGGAAAACATCCTAAATGTCTATCAATAAGAATCTGGTTTGAAAAAAATTGCAGATTATCCATTGAATAACAACTTAGGGCGCTTTTCTGAATCGAGGAGGTATGTGTACTGACCTGAAAAAGTCTCTAAAACATGTTGTGAAGTAGAAAAAACACCGACGGAGAACAATAAATAATATGCTTTTTAAGAGTGTGTGAACCCGTATGCGCACACGTCACACACGTGCTTGCACTTACAGGTGCACAGACTGTCTCTGGAAGGATGCACAAGACACTGGAGATGAGAATTAGAGGCATGCAGATCAAGAATGGGGGAGGAGAATTACTACACGTTAAAAGACATAATTTTCATTTTTGGAGTTCCTGTCGTGGCTCATCTGGTTAAGAATCTGGCCCAGTGTCCATGAAGATGCAGGTTCAATCCCTGGCTTCACTCAGTGGGTTGAGGATCCCACACAGGCTGTGGTGAAGGCCAAAAGCTACAGCTCCGATTCCACCCCTAGCCCAGGAGCTTCCAAATGCCGCAGGTGTGGCTGTAAAAATAAAGAAAATTAAAGAAGATATTTAATTTTTTAAAAATTTCCAAGCTAGTTGCTGTAATGCAAAACGATTATCTTTTTCAAAGATATAAGCACAATTGAAATATCACAAAGCTCAAAAGAGAAGCATTCAGGAGTTAAAGGCGTGGGTGGGAGGGAGATCACTCCTCCAAAACGGAGCAGCATAAGCAAAGGCCCAGGGGCACAGAGAGCCCAACACACGGGACAGCTACATACAGTCCCCCAGCTAAGGCTGAGGACAGGAGGCAGGGCCGGGCACCAAGGCCTGAAGTGCCAGTTAATACTGGATCTCATTCTGAAAATGATAGGATGTCACTAAGGGTCACTGAGCAGGGCAGTGACAGGACCAGAGTGCATTTTAGAAAGGCCATCCTCAGCCTCCACGGAAGAGCAGGCAATGAAGCAGTAAAGAGGCAGCCAGGAGAGGTCCTGCCAGAGAATCCTGGCAGCAGAGCTGGGTCAGGATGCAGAAGTCCTCGTCGTTTTGCATGTGACAACCAAGAGGTTACAGTGACGGAGGCCAGAGATATTTAGGAAGCAGAACAGAGGGAAATGAGAGGTGAGGTGCAGCCAGACAGAAGAACAGTGGCTCCCAGAATTTTGCCTTGTTTTTGTTTTTGTTTTTCCACTTTTTACGGCCGCACCACAGGCATATGTAAGTTCCCAGGCTTGGGGTCAAATCAGAGCTGTAGCTGCCAGCCTACACCACAGCCACAGCAACGTGGGATCCAAGCTGTGTCTGTGACCTACACCACAGCTCAGGGCAACGCTGGATCCTTAACCCACTGAGCAAAGCCAGGGATCGAACCCACATCCTCATGGATACTAGTCGGATTCATTTCTGCTGTGCCACAACAGGAATTCCCAGAATTTTGGATATTATAAGACAAATGAAATTTGTAGAAACCAAGCAAAACAAAAATGAGCCAAAATAAGATTGCTGTTTAATTTGCTAAGTAAGGATAATTTTTTAAAAGCATAATTTTTATATCACTATTTTATAAAAGAAGAGATATTTTGGAGTTCCCGTCATGGCTCAGTGTTTAACGAATCTGACTAGGAATGATGAGGTTGTGGGTTCGATCCCTGGCCTTGCTCAGTGGGTTAAGGATCCGGCATTGCCATGAGCTATAGTGTAGGTCACAGATGTAGCTTGGATCCTGCTTTGCTGTGGCTGTGGTGTAGGCCAGCAGCTGCAGTTCCAAATCGACCCTAGCCTGAGAACTCCCAAATGCTGCAGGTGCAGCCCTAGAAAGACCAAAAAAAAAAAAAGGTAAGAAATATATAACAAAAATCACACAGAAGAGAAAGTGACAGCTTGAAATCCCTTGGGATAGACTTTGGAGCTGGGTGGCAAGTGGCAATGGCCTTGAACAGGAGAGGAAACCTCCCTCCCAGAGACCACAGGAGAGGGGACAGGGACACAGATAATTTGCTAATAAATGTGCCCTCAGAAGTTTGACATGGAAGACTTCATAAATAAGATAATAAATGATGAGGCAAACCAGGTCAATAAAGCTAGTTTATAAATAAAGAGGAAAACAGTCAATGGAAAACACAAAATTCAGATTAAAGACAGAAATGAATGGTTACCATTACAGAGAAAGAAGAAAGCAGCAGCCTTGGACCATGTTCCATCTGCGAATAATTCTGCACCGCAAGGATTCTGAGGGCTGAGATCAGCAACCTAGAAAGCCCTACTTAAGAGCATCGGGTAAATTACGAAGGCTATTTTCAAGACTGCGCTAAAATAATGGCAGGACACGGAAACAGAGAGTAATAGGGAGTGGAAATGAGCAAAACCCAAGAAGCAAGACAGTTGCTTCATGTCAGGAATCAATTCCACAAGACACTGCAGTCGCCACTATTTCCTATCGAATCCTTCCATTTACTTTCAAGGCAAACGCAGACCCAGCAGAAGCTTTTAATACACCCTGACTTCTCAATTTTATTTACTTAAAACTCTCCTCCAGGAAGGATCACTCTGTACTATACAGAAATATCACATTTCTACGCCATGCGTCTGGAACAAACATAATGTTGTTGTCCAATTATACTTCAATTAAAAAAAAAACGGACAGCAAACAAACAAAAATTCTCCGTCATATAAAGTATGAATAATCAGGTTCTTAGCAGCAGCGAGTACAAAAGCTTCCCTTTGATACCTTTTTTTTTAATGGCAAAAATATACACAGCACGGTGATTATTCATAATACTTGTTTCTGGCTCTCCATTTTAGGGAGCAAAAATCAAGTGTACGTGTTTTTACACTTAAAGGGGGTATATTAAGTAAAAACAGGTTGTATAACTTAAAATTAATCAAAAATCAAGTGTGTTTTTACACTTAAAGGGGGTATATTAAGTAAAAACAGGTTGTATAACTTAAAATTAGTCAAAATTAAAAGTCCAGACAACTTATTGCTTACCTTTAGCTTGGATAGGCAATGGGATCCTACCCTACAGCACAGGGGACCATGTCTAGTCTCTTGGGATAGAGCACAATGGAAGATAACAGAAGAGAGGGAATGTTTATATACGTATGACTGGGTTACTTTGCCGTACAGCAGAAATTGGCATAATATTGTAAATCAACTATACCCTAATAAAACTTTTAAAAATTAAAAAAGAAAGCAATACGAGTTTAAAACGCTTCTTTAAAAAAAAGACATTCTACCCCTGGGTATCTATCCAGAGGAAACCATGATTCAAAAAGACACATGTACTCCAGTGTTCACTGCAGCACTCTATGCAACAGCCAGGTCATGGAAACAACCTAAATGCCCATCGACAGAGGAGTGGATAGGGAAGATATGGTACATACACACAATGGAATACTACGCAGCCATTAAAAGGAACGAAATAACAACATTTATAGCAACATGGATGGACCTAGAAATTATCATGCGAAGTGAAACCAGTCAGACAATTAGACAGCAACACCCAATGCTACCACTTACATGTGGAAACTAAAAAGACACAATGAACCTCTTTGCAGAAAGGACAATGACTCACAGACTTTGGAAAACCTCTGGTTTTTCAAACAAGACAATCTGGAGGGTGGGGGGATGCACTGAGGGTTTGGGACACAAATGCTATCAAATTGACTTGTGATGATTTTTGTACACCTATAATTGCAATAAATTTTTTAAAAAAGACATTCTATTGCATTACTGTGAAAAAAATATTGAATTTTTAGGTAATAAGATTATGATTTGGATCATCTTGGGAGATGCTGCGTGTTCTGCTATAAGCAGACGTTGCCCTGGTACATTCCAGCTAAATACTGAGTTAGGGTTTTTCAGCTGCAAGCAACAAACTCCAACCCTGACAACTTTAGCCAAAAAGGATTTAATGGAAGGAAAGTATGTGCGTGTGTTTAGGTGATGACAGGGTTTTAGAGCTGAAGAAATATCTGAAGGGGCAGGTACCAGGATCAAGGCCCTAACATTGCTTGAAGTCAGCACCCACTGTGTTTTCTGTTTCTGTGTCCTCATCCTAAGGATTCAAAGTAGTGAGAGTCAGAGTTCCCATCCTGGCTCAGCAGGAACAGACTTGATTAGTATCCGTGAGGAGGAGGGTTCGATCCCCGACCTCGCTCAGTGGGTTAAGTGTCCGGTGTTGCTGTGAGCTGTGGCATAGATTGTAGACACGGTTCGGATCTAGCGTGGTTGTGGCTATGGCATGAGCCCCAGCTATGGCTCCGATTCAACCCCTAGCCTGGAAACTTCCATATGCTGCAGGTTCAGCCCTAAAAAAAGACAAAAAAAAAAAAGAGTGAAAGTCTATTTAGTGAGCTCGAGACATGGGGAAAACAGTGCACTGCAATGAACAGTGCTTCAGAACCACCCAGAGTGGGTAGGAGAGTCAGAAAAGGGCTTTTACTGAAAGAAATGGAAATGTATGGGGTGTAATCATGACTTGCCCTGATCTCTTACGTCTTCCTGCCTCTGCTTGAGTTTCTGCCTTGGCTTGGTACGCTCCTTGGACCTGGAATGCACCTCATTGGCCAGACCACCTGACAAACTCCTATTACCCTCTCAAAACGCAGATAAAGTAACCCATTTCTGCAAAGTCAGGCAGAGGAAATCACCTTGCACTGATTTTTTACCTAGTTCACACATCCCTTGTTGAATTGCTCACACTTTATTGCAATGATGTGTATCTTTAAGGATCTCTCCCATTGACATAAGTTCCTTGAGGGCAAGAATAATGTCTTCTCAGAAGTTCCTACTGTGGCTAAGGTGTAATGAGCCCGGCTAGTATCCATGAGTTTGCGGGTTCGATCCCTGGTCTTGCTCAGTGGGTTAAGGATCCAGCGAGCTGTGATGTAGGTGGAAGATGAGGCTTAGATCCTGTGTTGCCATGGCTGTAGTGTAGGCTGGCAGCTGCAGCTCCGATTTGACCTCTGGCCTGGGAACTTCCATATGCTGCAGGTGCAGCACTATAAAGTGCAAATAATAATAACAATGATAATGTCTTCTCAACTCTGATGCCTCTGTGCCTTAGGATAGCACCTGTCATAAAGTAAGTATTCAACGAATGCTTTCTGGAATAAATGCAAGCAATAAATCACTCCTATATTAAACAAAAAAACAACTTCAAACAAAATTAAACTAATTTGGAAGTTCCCACATGGTGCAGCATGGATCCGCGTTGCCACAGTTGTAGCACAGATCAAAACTGCAGTGTGGGAGTTCCCGTCGTGGCACAGTGGTTAACGAATCCGACTAGGAACCATGAGGTTGCAGGTTCGATCCCTGGCCTTGCTCAGTAGGTTAAGGATCCGGCATTGCCGTGAGCTGTGGTTATAGGTTGCAGACGCGGCTCGGATCCCACATTGCTATGGCTCTGGCATAGGCCAGTGGCTACAGCTCCGATTAGACCCCTAGCCTGGGAACGTCCATATGCCGCGAGTGTGGTCCTAGAAAAAGACAAAAAAAAAACTGCAGTGTGGGTTTGATCCCAGAACTTCCACATTCTACAGGCACAGCCAAAGATAAATAAATAAAGACAGAATACATTAAATTAAATTAAACTGAGGAAGCACAACAAAAATTCTACATAGCCACAAGATAATGGACTGTTACCTTTGCAAATCTTCGTGACGTTTGAGAAAGCCTGGCAATGCCTTCGAGATCCAGATAAGAAATGATACTCAGGAGCAAACTGTCTGAGAGCCGTTCAAGGAAGTCAAATTTACCTTCACATAAACTGAAGACATAGTCTAATATTCTTGCACCAAATATTAAGGCAATTTCGACTGTAATTCAAAGGAGCCAACAAAACAACATGGTTATCCTGTGTAGTCACATAAAAACTATGATCATTATCAGTAAGAGAAGCTTTGGGGCATTTTCCCCCTGAGAGCAATGTTAGATTTTGCTGAGTCATTCCTATTATCTCCAAGCTACCTTTGGGACCAATGGTCTGTATTTATGAGGAATTTGTTTCCAAGAGCTGTCCTTGCCTGAGATCAGAATTTTTAGGTCCACTTACCGCATAACACAGTGATGGACTGTGCCAAATTCCAGTCCAGACATCTGACTAAATGTGTCTCAGTGCCATCCTCATCTTCATCCTTGCAGTCTCCATGGCTGTGCAAAGATGCTGGGCCATGTGGTTGTCTATCAACACGGCCCCCTCCTTCCTCCAAGCTGGTGTGAAACACATTCATATCTCTTTATTTTGATTGATTTTTGTTCTCTTATTGTTTTACACTTTTTTTTTTTTTTTTTTTTTTTTTTTTTTGTTCTCTTTTTTTTTTTCTCTTTTTTTTTTTTTTTTTTTTTGTCTTTTTAGGGCCGCACTTGCAGCGTTTGGAGGCTCCCAAGCTAGGGGTTGAATCGGAGCAGCAGCCCACAGCTACAGCAACACCGGATCCTTAACCCACTGAGCGAGGCCAGGGATCAGTCTCGCATCCTCATGGATGCTAGTCGGGTTCATTAACCACTGAGCCACGACAGGAACTCCGCTTTACAATGTTTATCAAATTTTTTTCCTTCTTCATTACCTTCTTTCATTCCTATCTTTACATAATTAAAAAAAAAATAGAAAGATCTGATATTTCTCTGTGGCTGCACCAGTTCGATCTGGCGTTGCTTGGCCAGAAACTTCCACATGGTGCTGGTGCGGCAAAGAGGCAAAGAAAAAAACAGATGCATATTTTATGAAAATTGTCTCAACTTTTGTCTACTGTCTTTCCTGCCTTTTTAGTTATTTCCATATTAGGAAATAGTTCACAAAGAATCAACCAACGCAATGACCTGCCTAAACATGTTTAACGCAGGAAAAAACAGGTTTGGTTTGTTTTTTATCCCAGCTCTCTGAATAACCAAGAAATGGCTCATAAATTGGTATAAGTAAGAAAATATAACACAACATTGTAAATCAACTCTACTTCAATTAAAAAATTTTTTGGAGTTCCTGCTACGGCACAACAGGTTAAGAATCCAACTGTAGCCACCAGGGTTGCTGATGAGGCGCTGGCTAAATGCAGTGGTTAAAAGATCTGGTGTTGCCACAGGTTAGGCTGGAGCTGTGGCTTGGATTACAATTTGCTTGGAAGGATACATATTCAAATTATAACAGTGGTTAAATCCAGGTGGTGATTTTTATTTTCTTCCTTTTATCTGTATTGCATAATCTTTTTTTTTGTCTTTTTGCCTTATCTAGGGCCACACCCGCGGCATATGGAGGTTCCCAGGCTAGGGGTCTAACAGGAGCTGTAGCTGTTGGCCTTCGCCACAGCCACAGCAACGCGGGATCCGAGCCACGTCTGCAACCTACACCACAGCTCACGGCAATACCGGATCCTTAACCCACTGAGCAAGGCCAGGGATCGAACCCACCACTTCATGGTTCCTAGTCAGATTCATTTCCGCTGTACCACGAAGGGAACTCCCATTTTTTTCACTTCTGACTCTCCAAGCACCACTCTATCTGGACTTCCCAGAGAACTTCCCTTAGAACAGAAAGAGTGCACTCTCTGCAGGGGACTCACTGTCCAAGATTTGGGGACCACCTTCCTCCCCAACCTGGAACATTCCTTCTGAGGCAAGTGGGAGGGAGCTGTCAAGAACACTAGGCGCCCTGTAGAAGTAGGCAGCTGGTGAGCCTAGAGGTTGATGGATCTCCGATTTCCAAAAGGATGTAAGGTATGGGCTATGTTTATGTAAAAGCTCAATTATGTGCTAACCTGGAAGAGACAGGCATATAAGATTTCTCTCCAAAACTGGTTAGTCCAGCTTTCTAGAGGCATTAAGGGTTTTAGTTGTTTCTAAATTCCAAGGGCTTTTCATTTGAAGCACTTCTAAGGTTCAAGGGGTTTTTTTGGGGGGGGGATAACCCTTCAAAACCAGCCTAAAAGGGTAGATATTGTGAAGAAACTTCATCCACCAGAAAATTAAGGGGGGTAAAACTAAGGCAGTACTTGTTGGAAAAACAAAACAAAATAAAACACTTAGTATAATAAAAATCCCCTAAAATAACTGGAAACATATGAACATTTTAAACACCAGGAAAGCATGCTCAAAGCATGGCCAGATGCTTTACTTATAAAGTCTTTAAAGTGTTAACATTATAAAAGGACACATACACGTAAGTACGTAATGCGGTAGTTTCAAAGTGTACAGGTGTTGGGGTACTTCGAAAAAATTCTTTTGACTTATTTGTATTTTTTTAAGTAACCAATATTTTCTTTTTCAGCCTCACCTATGGCATATGGAAGTTCCCAGGCCAGGGATCAAATCCTGTGCCACAGCTGCGGCAATGTCGGATCTTCTAAGCCACGGCACCAGACTGGGGATTGACACAGCTTGGTCACCTCCATAACCCACTGTGCCACAGCAGGAACTACACCAACACTTATTTTTTTAAAGCAATGTTGGAGTTCCTGCTATGGCCCCACAGCACGTCAGTGTCTCTGAAGTGCGAGGATGAAGGTTTGATCCCCAGGCCGGATTCGCCCGCTTGTGTGTTCCCAGCCCACACTGAATTAGGGCTGACCTATGTAACCAATGGAATGCTGCAAAAATATCCTAAGTCTAGGAGTTCCCTTCGTGGCTCAATGGCTAACGAATCCGACTAGGAACCATAAGGTTGCGGGTTTGATCCCTGGCCTTGCTCAGTGGGTTAAGGATCCGGTGTTGCCGTGAGCTGTGGTGTAGGTTGCAGACACGGCTCGGATCCCGCGTTGCTGTGGCTGTGGCAAAGGCCGGCAGCTACAGCTCCTGTTAGACCCCTAGCCTGGGAACCTCCATATGCTGCAGGTGCGGCTCTAGATAAAGGCAAAAAGACAAAAAAATATATATATCCTAAGTCTAGGTCATAACAGACATTAAGGCTTCTGTCTGGCTCTTTTGGATCACTCACTCTGGCAGAAGCCGAGTGCCATGTCCTTAAGAATACTCAACAGCACTGTGGAGAGGTCCACGGGACAGGAAATTGAAACCTATCGCCCACAACCACCATGAACTTGTCAGTCACCTGTATGACCCATCAGGGAACTGGGTCCTCTGGCCCCAACCGAGCCTTCAGATGAGTGGGGCCCAGGTTGCACCATGCGAGACCCTGGACCAGAACAACTGGGGTGAGCTGCTCCCAAGCTTCTGACCCAACTCTCTGAGCTAATACACATTTATTATCATTTTAAGCCATTGTATTTGGGGATAATTCGTTATGCAACAATAAACAATAAAGATTCGGTACCTGTTAGTGCTGTTAGTACCACGCTGGAAATCTCGCATGTGGCCATGGCTTTGAAATTGGAAAATACATGGAAATTTGAATTAGTTTGAGAAGAAAGTTAGTGAAAGTTTGAAGAGCCTTCAGTAAACGGTATAGTAAATAAATAACACCTGTTAGTAGAAGCCCGAGGGACTCTAAGGAGGCTTTATAGATGAGGCTGAAAGAAAAGTAAGAAAAATATTATCAAAAAAAGACTGGAGGTAGTTCCCTTGTGGTGCACTGGGCGAAAGATCTGGTGTTGTCACTGCAGCTGTTCGGGTCACTGCTATGGCTCGGGTTTGATTCCTGGCCCCAAAACTTCTGCATTTTTTATAAATAAATAAACAAGCAGAGGAGTTCACATCGTGGCGCAGCAGAAACGAATCCGACTACGAACCATGAGGTTACGGGTTCGATCCCTGGCCTTGCTCAGTGGATTAACAATCCATTGTTGCCGTGAGCTGTGATGTAGGTTGCAGACGTGGTTCGGATCCCACGTTGCTGTGGCTGTGGTGTAGGCCAACGGGTGTAGCTCTGATTAAACCCCTAGCCTGGGAACCTGCCGCAGGTGCGGCCCAAAAAATGACAAAAGACAAAAATAAATAAATAAATAACAAAATAAAAATAAAATTTAAAAAACTGGGAGTTCCCATTGTGGCTCAGCAGAAATGAATCTGACTAGGAACCATGAGGTTGCGGTTTCAATCCCTGGCCTTGCTCAGTGGGTTAAGGATCTGGCGTTTCCAGAAGCTGTGGTGTAGGTCACAGACACAGCTTGGATCTGGTGTTGCTGAGGCTGTGGGGTAGGCTGGCAGCTACAGCTCCAATTATACCCCTAGCCTGGGAACCTCCATATACTGCGGGTGCGGCCCTAAAAAGCAAAAAAAAAAAAAAAAAAAAAAAAAACTGATAGGGAATTCTCATTATGGCCCAGCGAGTTAAAAACCTGACTAGTATCCACGAGGATGCAGGCTCGATCTCTGGACTCGTTCAGTGGATCAAGGATACGGTGTTGCCATGAGCTGCAGCGTAGGTGGCAGATGCGGCTCAGATCTGGCGTTGCTGTGGCTGTGGAATAGGCCTGGAGCTGCAGCTCTGATTTGACCCTTAGCCTAAGAACTTCCGTATGTCACCGGTACAGCCCTTAAAAGACAAAAACAAAAAACTAATAAGCTGTGCCCTGCTGGACTTCAGAATTTCTGTAGACCAATGACTCCCCCAGGGCTATGGTTTCCCCACCGTATTTATTCAGTGATTCTCTCATGCCTGTCCCACCGTGTTGGGGAGGGGACACAGAAAACTTGTCTAGTCCGCTGGCTTCGGATCTAGAGGAAACATCCTTGAGGAGCCGTATTTAAGGATTACCCCTGAGGAGCCCCATCCATGCATGGACTTGATCTATGTGACGAGATCTGAACTACCAAAGACACACTCCAGGAAGAAAGAAATGTACCCAGAAGGAAAGAATAGCATCTCAGAAGCAATGAAGATGAAATAACAGCAGTAAACACAGGCAATCTAAACAACCACTACTGTATAAAACTTGTTTTAAATAACAAGCTTGGGAGGAGATTTACCAAAACAAAGCAAATCAAAACAGCAGTCGTGGCTCAGTGGAAATGAATCTGACTGGCATCCACGAGGACGCAGGTTTGATCCCTGGCCTCACTCAGTGGGTTAAGGATCCAGTGTTGCCGTGAGCTTTGGTGTAGTTCGCAGACATAGCTCGGATCCTGCGTTGCTGTGGCTGTGGTGTAGGCTGGCAGCTGCAGGCTCCGATTGGATCCCTAGCCTGGGAACTTCCACGTGCCTCTGGTGAGGCCCTTAAAAAAAAAACGATTAAGAAACAAAACAAAACAAACACCGGTCAATAATTACATATAAGACTGAGGTTTAGAATGCAAACATTCTAAGATCCTTATGTTCAAGTGGCAGATAGAAATACTGATAAATGTTGGACTTTTATAAGTCAACTTAAACTTGTTAAAATTTTAAGGGACACCAACGGGGCGGGGATGGGCGGAGGAAGAAAGGAAAGAGAGAAAACGGAAAAAAGAAACATATATAAGGATCACTCCAAAAGAATTGCTCTGTAATTAATGAGAGATTGGTCCACAGTTGAACAAAATGGAAAAAATTTAGGGTGGCTGAACAAACAGGCGTTTCTTTTTTTCTCGCACAGAATCTGAAGGTAGACTACAGAGGCTGGTGCAGGAGTTATGCCACTAATATTCCAGGTTCTCTTATCTTTCTACTTCACATTCTTTCTTTCCCTTTTTTTTTGCACTTTTTAGGGCCGCACCCGCGGCATATGGAGGTTCCCAGGCTAGGGGTCTAATCAGAGCTGTAGCCGCCAGCCTACACCACAGCCACAGCAACGCGGGATCAGAGCCGCGTCTGCGACCTACACCACAGCTAACAGCAACGCCAGATCCTTAACCCACTGAGCGAGGCCAGGGATCGAACCCACAACCTAGGAATCTCCTGGTTCCTAGTTGGATTAATTAACCACTGCACCACGACGGGAACTCCTCTACTTCACATTCTTAAGCTGTGGCTCTCACCCTCCCTGTTCCCCAGGCATCCCAACCACAGTCCAGTAGCTAAAGCGGGTAGGAAAAGGAACAAAGATGGGTGTGGAAGGTGAGTCCACCCTTTCTTTCTTTTATTTATTTATTTTTATTTTTTGCTGTTCAGGGCCACACGTGCGACTTGAGGAAATTCCCAGGCTAGGGGTCGAATCAGAGCTACAGCTGCCGGCCTACACCACAGCCACAGCAATGTAGGATGCAAGCCTTGTCTGCTACCTACACCACAGCTCACGGGAATGCCAGATCCTTAACCCACTGAGCGAGGCCAGGGATTGAACCTACATCCTCACGGATGCCAGTCAGATTCGTTAACCACTGAGCCATGACAGGAACTCCCAAGATGGAAGAACTTTAAAAGCTATATTAATATCATTCACCACATTAACAGATAACAGGGAAAAAAATGATCATTTCAACAATGTAAAAAAGTTACTGCATATAATTATTAACCTATTTATGAATAAAAACTCTTAATAAAATGTAATAAAAGGGAATGTCTTGGAGTTCCCTTCATGGGTCAGTGGAAACAAATCTGACTAGCAGCCATGAGGATGCAGGTTCAATCTCTGGCCTTGCTCAGTGGGTTAAGGAGTCCACATTGCTGTGGCTGTGGTATAGGCCAGCATCTACAGCTCTGATTCGACCCCTGGGAACCTCCATATGCTGCTAGTATGGGCCCTAATAAAGGCAAAAAAAAATTAATGTCTTTAATCTGATAAATCTATGACAGGTTTATCAGGTTAAAGACATAGTCTAGTTACCAGAAACCTAATACTAGTAGCAATAATAATAATAATAATATATAGGCTTGTATAGTATTCAATATTTGCCATGTACTGCTCTAATTTGCATCGTATATACACATAGTTATTTGAACCTCACAAAAACTCTATGAGATGGGAGCTATAATTATTTACCTCTTATAAAGAGTGAGATAAAGAACGGAGAGGGTAAGTAGTTTGCCCAAAGTCACACAGTGATAACTAAGATTGATCTGAGCAGTTTTCTCCATAGCACATCTAATTGTGATGTTATATGGCCTTTAATGTCACGCATAAGACTAGAATGTCTACTCTCACCATTTCTATTCGCCATTGTTTTGAAGTTAAAAAAAAGAAAAGAAAGATAAAAATGTGTCAGGATTAGAAAACAAGGAAAAAACTGCCATTATAGCAACTGCAGATGACCTAAAAGTCAAGAAATTTGCTGAAAAATGATCAGTATCATTTCTTTATACACCAGCAATAATTAATTCAAAATTATGACGGAGTCCCATCATGGCTCAGCCGTTAGCAAACCCAACTAGTATCCATGAGAACGCCGGTTCGATCCCTGGCCTTGCTTCAGTGCGTAATGGATCTGGCATTGCCGTGACCTGTGGTATAGGTCACAGATGCGGCTCAGATCCCGTGTTACTCTGGCTGTGGTGTAAACCAGCGGCTACAGCTCTGATTGAACCTCTAGTCTGGGAACCTCCATATGCCGCTGGTGCAGCCATAAAAAGACAAAAAATAAAAGACAAAATTATGACTTAATACGCATTTAGGACTTGACCGTAATCTCACAAATACATATTGACTAAATTTAAAAGGACCCATGCACAAAGTTATTCATTTTGCCAATGTGTATAATAGCACAAGGTTAGAAACAACACAGATTTTCATTATTAGAATTCTTCTGTATCCACACAAAGAAACACCATGCAGTTACAAAAAAAAAAAAAAGGGACCATCTCTAAAGACATGAAGCATCTCTGGGACATACTGACGGAACAGTGTTGAACTAGTGGCAAGTGCTACCACTTGTACAGGAGGGTGGTGGATGCCAGTGCACATATGCGATTGTTTACATCTACAGAAGAAACGCAGGACAGATACATAAAAACAAACACAAGTGCTCCTGAGAGCAAGGAAAGCCTGGAGGGATGGAAGTAAGCCTCCGAATGCACATTGTGTTATAATTTTGACTTTGATTCTGTGTACTTTACATAATCAAAACTCAAACCAGAATTTTCTTAACTGTTTGTTTCCTTCTTTTTTAGGACCACACCTGCGGCATATGGAACATCCCAGGCCAGGGCTTGAATCAGAGTTGCAGCTGCCGGCCTACATCACAGCCACAGCAACACGGGATATAAGCCATGCCTGCAATCTATACCACAGCTCACGGCAACACTGGATACTTAACCAACTGAGTGAGGCCAGGGATTGAACCTATGTCCTCATGGATACTAGTCAGGTTCATTACCACTGAGCCACAACAGGAGCTCCTAAGTTCCTTTCTTTCTTCCTTTCTGTCTGTCTGTCTTTCTGTTTTTTTTGTCTTTTTAGGGCCACACTCAATGCACACGGAGGTTCCCAGGTTAGGGATCCAGTCGGAGCTGTAGCCGCCGGCCTACGCCACAGCCACAGCAATGCCAGATCCGAGCTGAGTCTGCAACCTACACCACAGCTCCCAGCAAGGCCAGATCCTTAACCCACTGGGCAAGGCCAGGGATCAAACCCACATAATGGATGCTAGTCGGGTTTGTTAACCACTGAGCCACGACGGAAATTCCATGGGACCTACTAAGTTTCTGTTCTTAGCTATGAAAAATTATAAGGTGCTTGGGAAGAATTTGGACAAAAGACAACACAGTAATGAAAAACATATTAAATCTCAATAAATGGAGAGAAATACCATACTCATGTCTGGAAGACTATAGGGTGGCAGGTCTTCTCTTAAAAAACCTAGAGATTCAAACCATTTTCAATTAAAATTTGAGCAGCGATTTTTGCATAGATTTACTAGCTGATCTTAAAACTCATATGCAGAATAAAAAAATCAAGAACAGCCTTTGTAAAGGGGAGTTCCCATCATGGTGCAGCAGTTAATGAATCCAACTAGGAACCATGAGGTTGCGGGTTCAATCCCTGGCCTTGCTCAGTGGGTTAAGGATCTGGCATTGCCGTGACCTGTGGTGTAGGTCACAGATGTGGCTCAGATCTGGCGTTGCTGTGGCTGTGGCGTAGGCCAGCAGCTGTACCTCTAATTTGACCTCCATATGCCGTGGGTGCAGCCCTGAAAAAAGCAAAAAAAAAAAAAAAAAATCTAAAAAAAAAAGAACAGGAGGAGAAAGATGAATTCATCTTCACAGATAAGAGAATATTATAAGAATTCTAATAAGGGGAGTTCCCACTGTGGCCCAGCAGGTTAAGGATCCAGATTGTCTCTGAGGTTGAGGCTGCTCGTTTCACCGCTGAGGTTAGGGTTCAATCTCTGGCCCACTGCAGCGGGTTAAGAATCTGGCATTGCAGCAGCTGTGGCGCAGCTTGCAGCAGCTGCAACCTGGATTCCATCCCTGGCCCAGGAACTTCCATGTGCCCTGGGTGCAGCCAAATAAAAGAAAAAAAATTGTAACTGGAAGTTCCCTGGTGGCCTAGCAATTAAGGATTCTGCTGTGGCTCAAGTTCGATCACTGGCCTGGGAACTTCTGCAGGCCTCGGGCATGGCCGGAAGAAAAAAAAAGAAAGGAAAAAAGGGGGCATAACATATTTTTGCTTTGTTTGTTTTTTAGGGCCCTACCCTTGGAGGTTCCCAGGCTAGGGGTCAAATCGGAGTTGTAGCCACTGGCCACAGCCACCGTAACGCCAGAGCTGAGCTTCATCTGCGACCTACACCACAGCTCAAGGCAATGCTGGATCCTTAACCCACTGAGCAAGGCCAGGGATCAAACGCTAGTCCTAGTGGATCCTAGTCAGTTTCGTTACCACTGAGCCACAAAGGGAACTCCCATAGATTCCTCTTTTTGTGTTAACATATTTTGTGTATATGCATTGGCCATTTCTGGAAGGATATGCATGAAACTGTTAATGACGGTTGTCATGGGAACTGGGAACATGGGGTCAGAGGGAGACTTATTTTTATCCTATAACTTTGTAAAGTGATTTAACTTTTATTATGTGCATTTTTTTTTTTTGGCATCTTTTTGCCTTATCTAGGGCCGCAGCTACGGCATATGGAAGTTCCCAGGCTAGGAGTCTAACAGGAGCTGCAGCTGCTGGCCTTTGCCACAGCCACAGCAACGCGGGATCCGAGCCGCGTCTGCAACCTACACCACAGCTCACGGCAACGCCGGATCCTTAACTCACTGAGCAAGGCCAGGGATCGAACCCGCAACCTCATGGTTCTTAGTCGGATTCGTTAACCACTGAGCCACGATGGGAACTCTTAAATACCAGTTTTGAAAGACAATGCAAGCTTGCCTCTACCCTGGTCCTTATCTGTGACTCTATTTCCCACTCCCCAGACTATAAATCCACCTCCTCATCCCTTCCAAAGGGGGCACAGTCCTTAAGGCATTAGCCAGCTCTGGCCCTCTTTGCCTCGCAAGGCAATAAAGCTATCTTTTTCCCCTTTACCCAAAACTGCGTCTCCACGTTTCTAGTCAGGACCGGCAGACAGAGGCCACATTCCAGCAACACCATTTGGTCTAGTTAATATTGCCTTACAAATGGTTTTCAAGAATTCACTAGGGGAGTTCCCTGGTAGTTTAGCGGTTAGGGTGCTTTCACTGCCGTGGCCCGGATTCAATTCCTGGTCTGGAAACTGAGGTCCCACAAAAAGCAACTGCACTCCATGGCAAAATTTTTTTTTTAAAAATTCACCACTTAGGAGTTCTCTTCTTGGTTCAGCGGTTAACGAACCCAAGTAGGATCCATGAGGATGTGGGTTCGATACCTGGCCTTGCTCAGTGGGTTAAGGATCCAGCGTTGCCATGAGCTGTGGTGTAGGTTGAAGACTAGGCTCGGATTGAGGCAGAATACTAACTCAGGCGGTCCAGGTAGGAGCACGGGCTGCAATCATTCTTTGATATGGCCACTGACTAACATTTGTGGCTTCAGGGCTCCAGGGAGTCACCTCCCCACAGGCCTTGTTTACTATAGGGGGTGACCTACGCCAGATGGACATTAATCCCTAACCCCCTGTGACTCAGTTTCCGGGAAGAAAAGGGCAAAGAAACCATGAGATTTACAGGATATTTCCACCCCTAAAGCCCCTATTGGACAAGGACTGATGCAGGAAACTGAGCAAGGCCAATGGGAGAAAACCACAGCTTTCTGGACCCCACATTGGTACCCTATGGCTGCACTCATGCCATTCGGAAGTTCCCAGGGCAGGAATAAACCCTCTTAACAGCTGCTACAGGGACAACTCTGGATCCTTAACCAGTTGAGTCACAAGGGATTTCTCCTGATTGCATGATTTAGGTTGTTGTGCATAGGTCACTGCAGGAGGCAGAATAATGCTGCCACCCCGCCCCCCAGATGTTCCTTATCCTAATCTCCAGAACCTGTGACCTTAAATGGCAAAAGGGACTTTGCAGATGTGATTAGAGATCTCAAGATAGGGAGATAAACCTGGGTGAACTAGGAAAACCCAGTATAATCAAAAGGGTCCTTACAAGGAAAAGAGGCAGAAAAGTCAATGACAGAAAAGCGACGAGGGGAATTGCCACTCTGGTGAAGTGGGTTAAGGATCTAGTGTTGCTGAAGCTGTGGGGTAGATTGCAGTTTTGGCTTGGATTTGCTTCCCTGGCCCTGGACCTTCCATATAACATGGGGCGGTGACTGGAAAGAAAAGGGGGGAGAGGGAATGGCAAGTGCAAAGGCCCTGCAGTAGGAGCAGGCTTGATTTGTGCAAAAAACACAAGGAAGGTCAGTGTGCCTGAAGCCGGGTGGGCAGGAGGGGAGAGGAGCTGAAGATCACGGCAAGACTTGGATTTTCCCCTGAGGTGAGACAGGAAGCCATCGGAGGATTTGAAACAGAGAAGCAATAAGATTTGATATATATATATATATATATATATATATATATATATTTTTTTTTTTTTTTTTTTTGGCTTTCTCGCTTTTTAGGGCCACACCTGCAGCACATGGAGGTTCCCAGGCTAGGGGTCCAATCAGAGCTGTTGCTGACAGCCTCTGCCAGACCCACAGCAATGCCAGATCTGAGCTGCGTCCACAACCTACACCACAGTTCATGGCAACGCTGGATCCTTAACCCACTGAGCGTGGCCAGAGATCGAACCCACAACCTCATGGTTCCTAGTCGGATTCGCTTCTGCTGTGCCAGGACGGGAACTCCCACTGATACATGTTTTTAAAGGCTGGTGTTGGCTGCTATGCTAAGAACAAATAATTTTGGCGTGAAGGTGGGAGGAGGGAGGCCAGTTAGAAGCTAGATCAGGGATCTGGGAGAGGGGCTGTCGGTGGTGGGACCAGAGTTGGAGAAGCATCCATTTATTAGTTATCTCTTGTCATGTAACAAATTATCCCCAAATGTGCAAGCTTAAAACAAGCATTGATTAACTCACAGTTCTGAGGTTCAGGTATCTAGAAGTGGCTTAGCCCGATGGTTCTGGCTCAGGGTCTGTCTCCCATGAGTTTGCAGTCAACAGATCACCTGGGTCTGCACCATCCAAGGTCTTGACAGATGCTGTATTTTTGGCCGTGCCCGAGGCACTCAGAAGTTCGCCCAGTCAGGGATCGAACCTATGCCACAACAGTGACGTGAACCACAGCAGTGACAACTTGGGATCCTTAACCCACTGAACCCCAGGGAATTCCGAAAACTAAAATTTTAAAAGCTTGTTTGGATGTATCCCCTCCCCCCTCTTTTTTTTTTGTCTCTTTTAGGGCCCCACCTGTGGCATATGGAGGTTCCCAGGCTAGGGATCTAATCGGAGCTGCAGCTGCCGGCCTTCGCCACAGCCACAGCAACGCGGGATCCGAGCCGCGTCTGCAACCTACACCACAGCTCACGGCAGCACCCAATCCTTAACCCACTGAGCGAGGCCAGGGATCATACCTGCGTCCTCATGGATCCTAGTGATATTCATTTCCACTGAGCCCCGACGGGCACTCCACAATTTTCCGTTTTTAAGAACCCAGTGTTGTATTATATCTATATCCAATTAAGTACATAATTACGTTATCAGTGTTTCAAATGATGGGAGATTTGACACTTCCCTGACAAAATCCATCACTAAAGAGAAGTTAGCAGTAAGTACTAGGACGCTCCCTTCCCTACCGTGAAGATGCGAATTCTCCAGGAAGTTTTCGTGAGTTTCCTTTGTTTCTCCAGGTTTTGCTGATCGATATCCGCTCCTCAGAGAGATCTTCCACCATCTAAAGATTACCTGTGATGGAACAGATAGGAGGGGAGATGAATTAAAACTGATTTCAGTACAATTGCTGTGTTTAGGTCTGGGGTTTTAAAAAAAAAATCACCATCACGGAGTTCCCTGGTGGCTAAGTGGGTTACAAATCCGGCATTGTCACTGGTGTGGCTCTGGTTACTGCAGTGGTGCGGGTTCAGTCCCTGACCTGAGAACTTCTGCAACCCGTAGGCATGGCCAAAAAAAGGAAAAAGAAAAAAAAAATCACTGTCGCGGAAGGCACGTAAGGCTGGGTGCCCAAAATCAGCTATAATTTCTCTAACTGGCATCACATCAAAGTAGAAGTGAGGTCTGTGCTTCAGGGAACATTTTCTGTGGAGATTAGGAGCACAAAAGTCAAAGTGCTGGGAGGAATCTTAAAAATCTATCAAGTCAGTTGATGTTTAAATCAGCCCCAGCCAAATGGCTAGGTGTTCGTCCCTGAGAACAGAAATTCCTCACCTTCAGGAGCCAATTTCAAAGTCATTGCTCGGCTCTCCTCCTTTCCGGTGCACAGGGCAGACGCAAGGAGTGGACTCTTTTCTCATGGAGAGCAAAGGCTGCTTGGACAGGGTCAGGAAAAGCACCGTTATGCCCTGACTGATGCACGCAAGTGTCATTACCCAGGACACTTCTTGGTGATGGATCTGCTGAAAGCGCACTTGACCTCCATGAGCTTTTGCTGTATCAGAAGCAAATCTCACTTCCATGGTTACGAACCACTCCTGAGTGCTATGTTGATTTCACGGCATCTTCCACCCAACCCGTTCTGCACGAGGGCTCCAAGGGAAAAGATGGGTAAGGAGACAGTGGTGGGAAACTGGTTGGCTTTCTAGTTCTAGATTCTTCCCTCAATGGCATGACCATGTAAGGTTAAAAGGAGTTCAGACTCTACCCGAGGCAAGATTGTTCAGCAAGTGACACTTGCCGAGACAAGTTCCTTTATTTAGTTTCCTCTGCCCACCTCCCCGCCAGCCTAGCACACTCTCTGGTCCTCACAGGTCCTGGGTATACCTGCTTGGGCCTCTGCACTGGTTTCTACGATTCTCTGCCCTCTCCCCAAGGCCCTTCTTGGAGCTGGTCTGGGAGGCCCCATATCCCCGGCCTTTCAGCATCAGCTTCCGGTCTCTCCTTCCTCCTTTCTCCTGCTCTGCAGGTCTGGGCCCCAGCCAGCTTTCCCTCCTTCTAGTGTCGCCCTATCATCTCCCTCCTTTCTCCCCAGGACTTCCCGTTCCTGATGTTTGACATATGGTGGAACCCTCTCTCAGGACAGTAGATTTTTCCTTTTTTTTTAGGGCTGCACCCATGGCATATGGAGGTTCCCAGGCTAGGGGTCTAACAGGAGCTGTAGCTGCTGGCCTACACCACAGCCACAGCAACGCGGGATCCGAGCCGCATCTGCAGCCTACACCACAGCTCACGGCAACGCCGGATCCTTAACCCACTGAGCAAGGCCAGGGATCGAACCCATGTCCTCATGGATACTAGTCAGGTTTGTAACGCACTGAGCCACAAGGGGAACTCTGGGAAGAGACTTTTTATGCCATCTTACTGAGCACACTGCCGAACAGAAAGTAGGTCCTCAATAAATACTTGTCGGGTACATGAAAGGGGATTTTCATTTAGATTTTGTTGCTAATCTCTACGGGAGCTGAGGGGAAAATATATATGTCAATTACAAAACTCTGTAATCTCACAAAACTGTGGGAGCCAATTCCTTTCAGAAAACCCCTTAGCCTGCCACTTTTGTTTTTTCTCAGCATGAGACTCACCAAAATCGTCCTCTTAAGTAGCTTTCTGTTCTATCTCCATGGAGTTCAGTGTATATCAGTCTGTTAGGGCTGCCATAAAAAAATATCACAGAAGTTCCCCATCGTGGTTCGGTGGTAACAAACCCGACTAGCATACATGGGATGCGGGTTCGATCCCTGGCCTTACTCAGTGGGTTAAGGATCCAGTGTTACCATGAGCTGTGGTGTAGGTCATAGGTGGGGCTTGGATCCTGAATTGTTATGGCTGTGGTGTAGGCCAGCAGCTGAAGCCCTGATTGGACCCCTAGCCTGGGAACCTGCATATGCTGTGGGTAGGGCCCTAAAAAAGCAAAAAAAAAAAAAAAAAAAAAAGGCACAGACTGGGTGTTTTTGACAGAAACAGAAATTTATTCCCTCACAATTCCAGAGGCTAAGTCCAAGATCAAGGTGTCAGCAAGGTTGGTGTCCCCTGAAGCCTCTCTTCCTGGCTTGAAGGTGCCACCTTCTTCCTGTGCCCTCACGTGGCCTTTCCTCTGAGTCTGGGCGTTTCTGGTGTCTCTTCGTGGTCATATTGCATTAAGGCCCACCCTTGTGACCTCATTCAAACGTAATTTTTTTTTTTTCCTCGCCTGTGACATGCAGAAGTTCCTCGGTCAGGGATCAAAACCGTGCCTCAGCAGTGACAACACCGGATCCTTAACCTGCTGATTCATCAGGGAACTCCCTTAATTAGTTCTTGAAAGGCCCTGTCTACACATAGTTACATTAAGCATTAAGGTTTCAACATAAGAGTTTAAGCAAGGGAGGAAGGAGGCCAATTCAATCTAAAATGAGAGGATATCAGGTATTACAGCGGAAAGACCATGTTTTTTTTTTTTTTTTTTTTGCCTTTTCTAGGGCCGCACCCGCGGCACATGGAGGTTCCCAGGCTAGGGGTCTAACGGGAGCTGTAGCTGCCGGCCTTCGCCACAGCCACAGCAACGCGGGATCCGAGCCGCGTCTGCAACCTACACCACAGCTCACGCCAACGCCGGATCCTTAACCCACTGAGCAAGGCCAGGGATTGAACCCGCAACCTCGTGGTTCCTAGTCGGATTCGTTAACCACTGAGCCATGATGGGAATTCCAAGACCATGGTTTTCATGTTTTTGTTTTTTTAATGGCCACTTGAGCATAAGGAAGTTCCTGGGCCATGGACTGAATCAAGCCCTATGCTGTAGCTGTAGCAACACCGGATCCTTTAACTCACCAGGCCGGGGTCTGAACCCAAACCTCCACAGTAACCCCAGCTGAGTTGCAGTCAGACATGTTTTTTTGTCGTTGCTTTTTGTTTGTTTTTGCTTTTTTTTTTTAAGGGCCACACCCTCGGCATATGGAAGTTCCCAGCCTACACCACAGCCACAGCAATGCCAGATCAGAGTCACATCTGTGACCTACACCACAGCTAACAGCCACACCAGATCCTTAACCTGCTGAGCGAGGCCAGGTAACTAACCCACATCCTCATGGATACTAGTCGCATTTGTTTCCACTGTCACGAACTCCTCAGAATTTTTTTTAAATTTTTTTGTATTATAGTTTATTTATAATGATCTGTCAATTTCTGCTGTACAGAAAGTGACCCGGTAACATATATACATATATATACACACATACATATATACATATTCTTTTTCTCACATTATCCTCCATCATGTTCTATCACAAGTGATTATAGTTGCCTGTGCTATACAGCAGGATCTCATTGCTTATCCACTCCAAATGCTATAGTTCGCATCTACTAGCCCCAAATTCCCAGTGCATCCCACTCCCTCCCCCTCCCTTTGGCAACCACAAGTCTGTTCTCCGTGTCCATGAGGTTTTTTCTTTTCTGCAGGTAAATTCACTTGTGCTATACATTAGATTCCAGAATATGGTATTTGTCTTTCTCTTTCTTGCAGTCTCATTTTTTTAACCCACTGTGCCACAGCCGGAAGTCCAAGAGCATGAATTTTGAAACAAAGACAGACATAGCCCATTAATTTAATATCTCTGCACTTCAATTTTCCTTTTCTTTTTCATCTATTAATTATCACTAAAATTAATATTAAATACTATAAATAACATTTCTTGTCTTTCTTTTTTGTTTTTACAGCGGAAGTTCCTGGGATAGGGGTTGAATTGGAGCTGCAGCTGAGGCGTATGCCACAGCCACGGTAACACCAGATTTGAGCCACATCTGCAACCCAAACCACAGCTTGTGGCAACACTGGAGCTCCACTTGTGGCTCCACTGAGTGGAGTCAGGGATTGAATCCTCATCCTCACAGAGACAATGTCGGGTCTTTAAGCAACTGAACCACAATGGGAACTCCTATTTCCTTTCTATTGGATGAAGATGCCAGGTATTTTGAAGGCTAGGGGTTGAATTGGAGCTATAGCTGCTGGCCTACACCCCAGCCACAGCAATGCCAGATCCGAGCCCTGTCTGCTACCTACACCTCGATCATGGCAATGCAAGATCCTTAACCCAGTGAGTGAGGTCAGGGTTCAAACCCGAATCCTCATGCATCCTAGTCGAGTTCGTTATCACTGAGCCACAACAGGAACTGCCTTCTTTACTCTTGGCATATGGAAGTTCCCAGGCTAGTGGTCAAATCAGAGCTCTAGCTGCTGGCCTACACCACAGCCACAGCAACTCCAGATCCGAGCCATGTCTGCGACCTACACCACAGCTCATGGCAACGCCAGGTCCTTAATCTACTGAGTGAGGCCACGGATCAAACCTGCATCCTCATGGAGGCTAGTCAGGTTCATTTCCACTGAGCCATGATGGGAACTCCTCCCTGCTTTGTTCTTTATGCACATAACCTAGAACTTTCAGAACTAGTTGGGAAGTTAGAAATAATTTAGTCCCTTTCCTGAGACTCATGTAAGTGAGGTAACTATTTCAAAGAGGTTAAGTCAGAAATGAAGTTCTCCTTTGCTACAACCATGCTACCAGATGTTATATTACAGTTGAACTCGGACACAAGACAGACAGACACTGCAGGAATCCAAAACACGAGTCTGGAAGCTCAGTGGAATGTCCGCTCCCCATTCACTTTGGCACCATACAGAAACCTTCACTGGAAAGCCTCCCTCAGGGACATGTGCACCCAAATTATAATGACACAATCAGCTCTACCTCTAGTCAGATCAAGCAACTAAACTGTGGGTTAAATGGAAGTGTCTGGGGAGTTCCCGTCGTGGCTCAGCGGTTAATGAATCCAACTAGGAACCATGAGGTTGCAAGTTCGACCCCTGGCCTTGCTCAGTGAGTTAAGGATCTGGCGCTGCCGTGAGCTGTGGTGTAGGTCGCAGATGCGGCTCGGATCCTGCGTTGCTGTGGCTGCGGTGTAGGCCGGCGGCTACAGCTCAAATTTGACCCCTAGACTGGGAAACTCGGTATATGCTGCGGGTGCAGCCCTGAAAAGCCAAAAAAAAAAAAAAAAAAAAAAAACTCTGACATCCCTTCTGCGAATTAATTAACCGTCTGGTTCTGATTTAGAAGGCCACATTTGAAGGGCTGACCATAATGGCCTGTGAAGGGAGGAGCCTCGGGGCAAAGACTCAAATTACCGTGTACACACACAGACAAACATCTGCCCCGATTCCTCTGAGGTATTTAAATGACTGAGAATATAACACTTGCCTAAGGAAACACAGCTGGCTAGAACCGGAATCCAAGCCTCCTCACTCCTGACTCGTAAACACAGGGTTTGTTCTGAAGCTTTCTTTATATACAGCCTTCATACTACAGCTCATCAGCCGGCCCTACAGGGCAGAACACAGAAACTGACTGCTCAGAACCACAACTCAGCCTAGCCAAGACTCTATGATGCTATAGGCCAACATCCCCAAGGAACATAGATGCAAAATTCCTCAACAAAATGCTAGCAAACTGAATCCAAAAGCACGTTAAAATGATCACGGATCATGACCAAGCAGAATTTTTCTGGGATACAAGGATGGTTCAACACATGAACATCAGTGAATGTGATATACTATGTTGACAGAATAAAAGATATAAGTCAGAAAAAAGACTGTTATGCTCTATATTCTGTACTTAAGAAAACAGAAAAAAATATCAGGCACTATCTCTCAAATCAGTACATATCTTTTTCTTTTTCTTTCTTTCTTTTTTTTTTTTTGACATTTTAGGGCTCTACCTTAGGCATATGGAGGTTCCCAGGCTAGGGGTCGAATCAGAGCTGCAGCTGCTGGCCTACACCACGGCCACAGCAAAGCCGGATCTGAGCCATGTCGGTGACCTACGCCACAGCTCACGGCAACGCTGGATCCTTAATGGACTGAGCGAGGCCGGGGGTCGAACACGAACACGAGTCCTCATGGATACTAGTTGTGCTCATTACTGCTGAGCCATAACAGGAACTCCAGCACTTCCCAGGGGTTTTGCAACTGTTTAGAACTGGCTGGAATGTGAATTTCATCAGTCTCTCAACCACCTGCGAGCAGTGCATGACTATCTTTTTATGGATGAAGAAGCTGACCGCAGCCAAGGTAAATAACTTGCCCAGGCAGAGTCTGACCCAGAAAGAGTCTCATTCTCTCTCAGTCCCTCTCCTGGAAGAGCAGGCAATCAGCCTCCTTATAAGGTGCAACCACCATTTGGTATCTTAACAGAAATCATGTGACCTGTGAAAATTCTTTAAAAATTCTATTTATAGTTAGCGTATTTTTAGATTTCTCATAGATTTCCAGTGAATCTTTTTTAAAAACTAGAAAATTGTGCTTACTTAACTTTTTTTTTTTTTAGGGCCGCACCTGCGGCATATGGAAGTTCCTAGGCTAGGGGTCGAATAGAGCTGTAGGCGCTGGCCTACACCACAGCCACAGCAACGCAGGATCCAAGCCACGTCTGTGACCTACACCACAGCTCATGGCAACGCCGGGTCCTTAACCCACTGAGCAAGGCCAGGGATCGAACCCACAACCTCACGGTTCTTAGTCAGATTTGTTAACCGCTACGCCACAACGGGAACTCATGAGCTTACTTTTATTTAGTTGGGTGGTTTTTTTTTTTTGGCCATGCCCGCAGGCAGGCAGAAGTTCCCAGGCCAGGGATGTAACGGGAGCTACAGCAGTGACATGAGGCACGGTAGTAACAATGCTAGATCCTTAACCCACTAGGCTACCAGAGAACTACAACTGAACTTACTTCTTTTGTTTTTTTGTCTTTTTAGGGCATATGGAAGTTCCCATTCTAGGGGTCGAATCGGAGCTGCCAGCCTACGCCGCAGGCACAGCAACTCGGGATCCAAGCCATGTCTGCGAACTACCCCACAGCTTGTGGCAATGCCGGATCCTTAACCCACTGGGCTGCGAAAGGAATCAAACCCGCGTCCTCATGGATACTAGGTGGGTTCGTTTCCACTGAGCCACGATGGGAACTCCTAGACCTCTTTTTTAAAAGTAAGCTCAGGAGTGTTCCTGTCGTGGCTCAGCGTAAACAAACCTGCCTGATATCCCTGGCCTTGCTCAGTGGGTTAAGGATCCGGCGTTGCCACGAGCTGTGGGGTAGGTTGCAGACGCGGCTAGGATCTGGCGTTGCTGTGGCTGTGGAATAGGCCAGTGGCTACAGCTCTGATAGGAGCCCTAGCCTGGGAACCTCCATATGCAATGGGTGTGGCCCTAAAAAGCAAAAAAGAAAAGAAAAGGTCTAGGAGTTCCTACTGTGTCACAACGGCATTGGTGGTGTCTCTGGAGCTTTGGGATGTAGGTTCAATCCCTGCCCAGCACAGTGGGTTAAGGATCTGGAGTTGCCACAGCTGCGGCATGGGTTGACTCAGCTCTGATCCCTGGCCTAGGAATTCCGTATCCTGCAGGTGGCTGGAAAAATACATAAATAAAAGAGAGGCCTAAGATTCCTCATTAATCCCCCCCACACACACATCTTCTGCACAAATTATTAAGGCAAGACGATGAGTTTATTTGTCATTCAACCCGTGAAGGTCCCTAGAACTTAGATCCTGTTCTCACTGAGATGGGGACTCACAAGCCAGCCCCCTCCCCAGGGGACACAAGAAAGGCAGGCCCGGTGGGCACCTCAGCATTTGAGTGTACTTGGACAATACACAACCCAACCACAGGACCCCAGGTCAGAGACTGTGCCAGTCCTGTCACTACCTCGGCTGAAAATCCTACCACTGGGACAGAAGTAGAGACTCTGAGGGTCTGGATTTAAACGCTGGTCATTTACCTTGGGCAAATGTCATTTTTGCTTTTTTTTTTTTTTAGGGCCGCACCCGAGGTGTACGCAAGCTCCCAGGCTAGGGGTCGAATCAAAGCTACATCTGCGACCTACACCACAGCTCGCGGCAACGCCGGATCCTTAACCCACTGAGCGAGGCCAGGGATCAAACCTACGTCCTCATGGATCCTAGTCGGATTCGTTAACCATTATGCCACGAAGGAAACTCCAACCTTGGGCAAATGTCTTAATCTCTTTTGACTCCGTTTCTTCATCTCCAACAATGCCGACCTCATTGAACTTTGGAGGGATGACCTGGATGAATGCAAAGTGCCCAGCACGGGCACAGACCCAGGATGCCAGCACCTGAGCGTCGGGGGGGAAGGTCTTTGCCTCTCCCCTTCCCCCCTTTCCTCTTGTTCCTTTGCTGGTCAGTCCTTCGTATTTTTTTTTTTTTTGTCTTTTTGCCTTCATGTAGAGCCGCACCCGCAGCATATGGAGGTTCCCAGGCTAGGGGTCTAAGGAGCTTTGGCCACTGGCCTTCGCCACAGCCACAGCAACGCAGGATCCAAGCCGCGTCTGCAGCCTACACCATAGCTCACGGCAACGCCGGATCCTTAACCCACTGAGCAAGGCCAGGGATCGAACCCACAACCTCATGGTTCTTAGTCGGACTTGTTAACCACTGAGCCACGAAGGGAACTCCCAGTCCTTCGTATTTCTAACAACACAACTCAGCCCCAAACACCAATGGATCAGAACCTTGTCCTTGTTCTCATCAACTATCCGGCAATATTCAATCACACTTCAACAAGCTATTTTTGTTTGTTTGTTTGGTCTTTTTTAATGAAAGTTCCCAGGCTAGTGGTGGAACTGGAGCTATAGCTGTAGGCGTGTGCCATGGCTACAGCAACACTAGATCTGAGCAACATCTGCAAAGTACACCAGAGCATTCTGATAAATCCTGATCCTAAAACCACTGAGCTAGGCCAGGGATCAAACCTGCATCCCCTCAGGAATTGGGTCCTTAACCCACTGAGCCAGAATGGGAACTCCTTTTTTATTTATTTTTTTGCTGTGCCCTCAGCATATGGAAGTTCCTGGGCCAGGGATCAAACCTGAGCCACAGCTGCAACCCAAGCCACAGCAGTGACAACGCTGGATCCTTAACCCGATTTAACACAAGGGAACTCAAGGAAAAAAAGCTTTGATTTCCTTTTTCCTTTTTTTTTTGGTCTTTTTAGGGCCAGGGGAGGGCCGAGGAAGCGGCTTTGCTGTGAGCCATGGTGTAGGGTTGCAGACACGGCTCGGATCCTGCATTGCAGAGGCTGCGATGCAGGTGGGCAGCTGTAGCGCTGATTTGACTCTTAGCCTGGGAACTCCAAAGTTTTGCTTTCTTAATTGTGTTCTTCAAAGATCTTTATTTCACCTTTTCACTCTGACTTGGTATTTGATCTTTCTAATCATCGATAATCATTAAGAGGTTCATATTCTTTGCTCCTAGTATTTTCTCAGAAGTGTAATTAAAGGGTCATCTATCAGAGTTCCCGCCATGGCTCAGTGGGTTATGAACCCAACTAGCATCCATGAGGATGCCAATTTGATTCCTGGCCTCGCTTAGTGGGTTAAGGATCTGGCATTGCCATGAGCTGTGGTGTAGGTCGCAGATGCGGCTCAGATCTGGCATTGCTCTGTCTGTGGCGTAGGCTGGCAGCTACATCTCTGATTTGACCCCCAGCCTGAGAACTTCCATATACTGTCGGTGCAGCCCTAAAAAAAGACTGAAAAAAAAAAGGTCATCTATCTATCCAGTTAATAAACAAAGTTGCTCATAAATGATTAGGGTGACTTGCCAGATACTATACTTAATGGGGCATATTCTGAATCTTTCTTAGCATCTGTCCAGGAAATACAACTGTAATTTAGCACACAACTGCTCTGGCTTTCTCCTGCAGACTATTGTTATTCCATCAGATCAAATTTCTCCCTGTTTTGGAAACCATGTATAATTAGGGGATTTTCCAGAGTGGGCTGAGATACTGTGTCATGGAGTGTTTATGATAACAGATCTTTTATTAGGTGAAGAAGGATTATGTTATCCAAAAGTCTACTGAGAAATGGAGAAGCAAGAACTGCAAGGGCAAACTGCATGGAATTTTACCTTTCGATATTACTCCAAAGCGTCAAAACATTTGCATTTCAAAACGTAGAAAGATACTTTTTTTTTTTTGCTTTATAGGGCTGCACCCGAGGCATATGGAAGTTCGCAGGCTAGGAGTCAAATCAGAGCTACAGTGCCCACCTACACCACAGCCACACCAACTCTGGATCAGAACCGTGTCTGCAACCTACACCATGGCTCACAGCAACGCTGCTTCCCTGACCCTCTGAGTGAGGCCAGGATTGAATCCACATCCTCATGGATACTAGTCAGATTTGTTTCCGCTGAGCCACAATGTGAACTCCTTAAAAAAAAAAAAGTATTTTATTGAAGTTGTGTTAATTTCTACTGCAAAGTGATTTAGCTTTACACATATGTATATACGTTCTTTCTCATATTCTTTTCCCTTACAGTTTATCACAGGATATTGAATATCATTCCCTGTGCTCTACAGAAGATCTTGTCGTTCATCCATCCTACTTATAATAGTTTGCATCTGCTAATCCCAAACTCCCAGGCCATCCATTCCTCAACCCGCTCCCCCTTGGCAACCCCAAGTCTGTTCTCTGTGTCTGTGAACACAGCTAGCCTCTTTTTGATTTCCACTTTCAGAACTCTGTAAACATCTCAAATTCACCTCCTCTCCTACCCATTTGTATCCTAGATTCAAACTCCCATAGCGTCTGGATTTTCTTCCAAACTTTTGCTTTGGTGCTTGGGCTCCCAAGTTGTTTTCTGTTTCTAGCTATTACAAATACAGTTTCCATAAATATTTGTGTACAGCTTTCTGCCCTATTTTACCCCCTTTAAAATTTGTTAACCAGGAGTTCCCGTAGTGGCTCAGAGGGAAAAATCTGACTAGCATCCATGAAGATGCCAGTTCAATCCCCGGCCTCGATCAACGGGTTAAAATCTGTCATTGCCATGAGCTGTGGTGTAGGTCGCAGACGTGGCTCAGATCTGGCGTCGCTGTGGCTGTGCTGTAGGCCAATGGCTATAGCTGCAATTTGACCTCTAGCCTGGGAACTTCCATTTGCCGCAGGTGCAGCCCTAAAAAAAAAAAAAGACCAAAATAAATAAATAAACGTTGTTGATCCGAGTCTCCTTGTGGCACAGCTAGTTAAGGATCCATTGTTGTCACTGCAAAGGCTCCGGCTGCTGCTGTGGCATGAGTTTGATCCCTGGCTGGGGAACTCCCGAATGTGCTAGAGGCAAAAAAAATAAATAAAGTTGTTAACCATCTTCTATTAGTTAACAATCCTTCATAATAAATTGTCCCTGGTAAAATAAGTGTGGTTTCTGCCTCCTTGATGAAACTTGCTTGAGATACTTGGAATGAACCTTGTGTTTATTTTGCAGTGTATTTGCTGACAGCTACTAATCTGGGACTACTTCATATCTAGGGCATTTTCTTACATAATTGTTTTCTGGAATTCTGGTTTTTTCTAGATATTGGACATCCTGGTCTAATTCTTTTATTTATTATTATTATTATTGTTATTATTATTATTATTATTATTATTATTATCGCTTTTTAGGGCCGCACCCGCAGCATATGGAGGCTCCCAGGCTATTGGGTCAAATCAGAGCTACAGCTGCTGGCCTCCACCACAGGAACAGCGACGTCAGATACAGGCCGTGTATGCGACTTACACCACAGCTCACGGCAACACCAGATCCTTATCCCACTGAGCGAGGCCAAGGATCCAACTCAAAACCTCATAGCTCCTAGTCAGATTCATTTCCACTGCGACATGACAGGAACTCCTAATTCTTTCATTATTTTTTTTCCTATTATCTGTCTCTTACTTTCGGTTCTTTTTTTCTAGGAGATTTTCTTGATTTTACTTCCAACTCTTCTATGGAGTTTTTTGTTTTTCGTATTATATTTTTTATTTTCTAAAAGCTCTTTTTGGCGGAGCCTCCTTGCCAGAATGCTTGCATCTCTCACAAGGGTCTTAACTTTATAAATCTATTTCTTGCCTATCAAAAAATAAAGCAAAATCTCTTTTTAATCTTCTGAACATTTCTTTTTTATTATGTGCTTTTCTTTTTTTTTTTTGACCATGCCCGAAGTATGTAGATGTTCTCAGGCCAGGGATCGAACCTGGGCCACGATGTAACCAGAGCCACAGCAGTGACAACACCAGATCCTTAACCCACCGAGCCACTAGGGAACTCCCATATGTGCTATTCTTGTTTCATGGCTACACTGACTTTTTTTTCATCCTTCTGAGGGTATTAGTAATTACTATTTTGTCTTTGTTCATTGTCTTTAGTTTTTCCAAAAGCACATTTCCTGTAAGTTGTTGTTGTTGACTTGTTTTGGCTTCCCTCAGAAGCCTGATAATTCTTCCCTGTTCATGTGTATTCCGGAGTAAGTTGCCAGGAAACCGACTGGAAATTGATTGGAAGCCCTGGGCATTTGAGCAGGGCTTATTCAGAGGAGGACTTTTCTATAGGGTGACCCGCTAAAGCTCTCTGGTTGGAGGATGCTGACTGTCAACATCCTGAGACCTCCTCTCTTGGCCTGGTGAAGAATCTTGTAGCTTTCTGGACGGGTATAAATCTGGCTATGAGCCACTGGGAAGTCAAAGTGAGCCTCCTGGTTCAGTATGTGGATTTTTCACTTAAGCCCTTGACATATTCAGCCCTGAGTCCCTCTGTCTCCAGTGGCCTGGAATCCTCAGTCGATTAAAGCCCTAGTTCACTCCTCCAGGGACCAAATTTCCAGTCTTCTCCTGAGCGGTGAGGGAAAGCTTTTGCTGGTTTAGCAGAGGAAGAGTGGGGAGGGACGAAGAAGAAGGTGATTCCAACCACCTCTTAAACAGAATTTCAACCAACGCCACTGTTTTCAGGTTCTCTTTTACCCTAGCTTTCAAAAGAACCTGTTTCCACCCATCCCTGAGCCCCCCTGCTCCGGGGTCTGGGTGCAAATCTGACTGATTCTTGGCTTCCCTACCAATGGCTTAGATTTCAGCTTTTTCAGAGCTGTTAAATCAGCTACCAGCAAGCCATCTGCTTTCCACCATGCAAAATTATTGCCTTTGTTGCCTTTCCTATTCTCCTTGTCTTTGTGGGCTTATGCTTTAGAAAACCCTATAATTGTTGTTTTGGTAGTGTTGCCAGAGGGAGGGAAGATATATAATAGTACTTTAGCTGGAGGCTGCACTTTGTGTATTCTTAAGATGTTTAAAATGCTGTCAGGAGTCTGATATTCTATATTTCTCATTTTCAGTTAAATACATAAGATGGCAGTCAGTGTTTAAACTTAGGAATATCTATTAAGTTTATAATGATTTTAAGATGTTTAAAAGTTTCAAAGAGTTTGATCATCTACATTTTTTTCTTTTGGCCACACCCATTGCATGTGGAAGTTCCTGGGGCCAGGGATCAAACCTATGCCAAAGCAGTAACCCAAGCCCCTGCAGTGACAATACCCAACCCCTAACCCACTGCACCACAAGAGAACTCCTAATTTATCATTTTTAAGGTAATTTTATTGTGTATAAACAATGCTTAAATGTTTAGAGGATCACAATTTGTTAAGTGTATAAGCTAATATCAATCAAAGAACCACAAACATAAGTGTTTGTAATTTTAATAAAAAGTTACTTCAGGAGTTCCCTTCGTGGCTCAGTGGTTAACGAATCCAACTAAGAACCATGAGGTTGCGGGTTCGATCCCTGGCCTTGCTCAATGGGTTAAGGATCCGGCGTTGCCGTGAGCTGTAGTGTAGGTTGCAGACGCGGCTCGGATCCCACGGTGCTGTGGCTGTGACGAAGGCCGGCAGCTACAGCTCCTGTTAGACCCCTAGCCTGGGAACCTCCATATGCCGCAGGTGCGGCTCTACATAAAGGCAAAAAGACAAAAAAAAAAAAATTACTTCAAAGAGAAGTCAAATCGTGTTTTATTCTAAAGTGGCATGATTGTCTATATAGAATTAAATCTTTTCTTTATATAACTGATTAAAAATAACTATAATTGAATTTACTAGGTTTGTAAGTTGTATTTGAGGGTTTAAAGAAGAACGGCTTTTTTTTTTTGTCTTTTTACCTTTATCTAGGGCTGCACCCGCGGCATATGGAGGTTCCCAGGCTAGGGGTCTAACAGGAGCTGTAGCTGCCGGCCTTCGCCACAGCCACAGCAACGCAGGATCCAAGCCGCGTCTGCAACCTACACCACAGCTCACGGCAACACCGGATCCTTAACCCACTGAGCAAGGCCAGGGATCGAACCTGCAACCTCACGGTTCTCAGTCAGATTCGTTAACCACTGAGCCACGAAGTGAACTCCAAGAATGGCTCTTTAACTTCTAACTTTAACTGAATATTTGTGATCAACATATGCTTTTTGTTTTGTTTGTTTTTTTTTGTCTTTTAAGGGCTGCACCCTCAGCATATGGAAGTTCCCAGGATACAGGTTGAATCAGAGCTGGAGCCACCAGCCTACACCACAGCCACAGCAACACCAGATCTGAGCCATGGCTATAACCTGCACTGAAGCTCACTGCAACACCTGATCCCCACCCACTGAGCGAGGCCGGGGGTCGAACAGGCGTCCTCATGGATATTAGTTCTGTTGGTAACTCACTGAGCCACGACAGGAACTCCAACACATATAATTGTAATAAATTTGAAATGTTTTGTAACAAACTATGAATAATTACAAATAATTGTAAAACAGAGTTTCTTAACTAAGATTTAAAGGATTGATTTAGGAATCTGGGGACTATTGGGTGGCCACTTGGAAAAAGAAAATTGATTCATGCTTCACACCAGGATAAGCTCCAAATATATCAAAGATCTGCATTTTAAAAAATGAGACCACACAAGTATTAGAACAAAAAAAGAAACGGTGAATTCTCTTATCTGTCCATGTCTCAAAATCCAAAAGCCAGAGGAGACTGATACATTTGATTATATAAATATAAAAAACTTTAGCATGGCAAATCTCCAAAGACTTGTTTGGAAATGTATAAAGCAGCTTTTGTTCATAATACCTACAAATTAGAAACAATCAAAATATCCACTGACAGGTAAATAGATAAATACATCCATATGACAAAATATTACTCAGCAATAAAAAGAGCTACAGATATGTGCAAAAACACGGTTGAATCTCAAAAGCATTATGTTCAGTGACAGAAGCCAGATATTAAAAAGAACTAGGAGTTCCCATTGTGGCTCATCGGGTTACAGACTTGACTGTTTCCATGAAGTTGTGGGTTCGATCCCTGGCCTCCCTCAGTGGGTTAAGAATCTGGCATTGCCTCAAGCTGTGGTGTAGGTCACAGACGTGGCTCAGAACCTGCGTGGCTATTGTGGAGGACAGCAGTTGCAGCTCTGATTCGACCCCTAGCCTGGGAACTTTCATATGCTGCAGATGCGGCTGTAAAAAGAAAAAGAAAGAACAGATATACTGTAGGATTCCATTTAGGGCATGTTGAAAAAGACAAAACAGATAACACATCAGTGGTATCAGGGGATGGGAGTGGAAAAAGGGATTGACCACAAAGGGACATGGAGAAGAGTTTTGAGGTTAGTGAAAATATTTTTTTATCTCTGTTATGGTAAGGGTTATACACTTATCTTTTTTGCTTTCTTTTTTTTTTTTAGGGCTGCACTCGCAACATATGGAAGTTCCCAGGCTAGTAGCCTAATCGAAGCTACAGCTGTCGGCCTACACCACAGCTCACAGTAACGCCAGATCCTTAAACCACTGAGTGAGGCCAGGGATCAAATCTGCATCCTTATGGATGCTAGTCGGGTTCGTTAACCACTGAGCCACGATGGGAACTCCCTACGTTTATCAAATTTGTGAAACATAAAAAGGGTAACTTTCACTGTATTAAAAGCCTAAAAGTAAGCCTGCTTTAAAAAGAAAAAAAAAAGCAAAGACAAAAAAATGATAAACTGAAACAATATCACAACAAAGATTATTCTCCCTAAAGAATTTGTAGACACAGAGAAAAGAAAAACACGCTAATGTTTTTTTTTCTTTTTAAGGCAGTACCTGCCGCATATGGACGTTCCCAGGCTAGGGGTCAAATTGGAACTGCACCTGCCAACCTACACCACAGCCATAGCAAGGATCTGAGCCGCACCTGCAACATATGCCTCAGCTTGCAGCCGGATTCTTAACCCATTGAGTGAGGCCGGAATCAAACCCATGTCCTCAAAGACACTGTGTCAGGTTCTTAACCCACTGAGCCACAATGGGAACTCCCAAATCAATTTTTTACATGAGCAAAAGAGAGGCAGTTCCTATTATGACTCAGTGATTAATGAACCCAATTAGCATCCATGAGGACTCAGGTTTGATCCCTGGCCTGGCTCTGGGTTAAGGATCTGGTGTTGCCGTGAGCTGTGGAGTAGGTCGTAGATCCTGCATTGCTATGGCTGTGGTGTAGCCCGGCAGCTGCAGCTCTGATTCAGCCCCTAGCCTGGGAACCTCCACATGCTGTGGGTGCAGCCCCCAAAAGACAACAAATAAAAATAAAAAAATTAAAAATGAGCAAAAGACAGGAAAACCAAGTTCACAGGGGAAAAAATCCACATGACTCATCAACTTGAAAAGATTCTTGGAGTTCTCATTGTGACTCAGGGCGAGTTGAGAATCTGACTAGTATCCATGAGGATGTGGGTTCAATCCCTGGCCCTACCCAGTGGGTTAAGGATCAGGCATTGCCACAAGTTGGGGTTTGCAGATGCAGATCGGATCCAGCTCGGATCCGTGGCTATGGTACAGACCTCAGCTACAGCTCTGATTTTTAGCCTGAGAACTTCCATATGCCGCAGATGCAGCCTTAACAAAAAGGAGAAAAAAAACACTCTATTACGATAAATCGTATTGGAGATCCTACAGAAATTACAATTACTGTCATTTTTTTCCTTACCATGGATCAAGACTTGGCTTTTGACACTTCAGACACAATCTCATACTAGGCAGATTTTTCTGAAAGCAAAATTTATACAATATTCTGCATGAAGGAAATGGAATAAGTAAGAAAACTATACATACTGATGATAAAATTTTTCCAAAAGAAATCCAACACGAATACTTAAGATTCATGGTGGAGGGAAAGAGTCATGTAAGTAATGAGAGGCTAAAACACGGCTGTCATACCAAGGAGGATGGGATGTCACAGCCTTCCTACGGTGAGAAGGCGCAATTGGGGCTTCAAGTACGCTGGAGCAGGTGTTTTGGACTCAGAGAGACATTTTAGCTAAAGACTAACTAGTGATGACCTTGGGTGGGGTCTGCGATCTCTGTATGCCTGCTCTTGTTCATATCTTCTGTGAGAATTAACATGAACAGATATGTTAAAAGTGTTTAGCAGTGTCCCAGATACATTTTAATTTTCTTACCTATCCAAGCATTGCTGAAATTTGTTAACTTGACAGGCCAAGAGTACAGATGTAGTTCCCCAGGTTTAGAAGAAGCACAGATCCACTCTTCCAGCTCCAAGTTAAAGACCTTGGTGAAACCCACAATTTTCTAAGTCTGGAGATGGCGGGACCATTCCCGGGGGCAGGAAGGCAGCGTGAGTCAAGGCCACGCCAGTCAGCTCTAACACAGGCTTTTCAGAGGCCTGACCCCAAAATACTAAGTGTGTCTGCCAGATGGGTGTGCTAGAAATCTCAGAGAAATTCAAAATATTCTACAAACAATAAGATCAGGAGTTCCTGTCGTGGACAGTGGAAACTAATTTGACTAGCATCCGTGAGGACACAGGTTTGATCCCTGCCTAGCTCAGTGGGTTAAGGATCCGGCCTTGCCATGAGCTGTGGTGTAGGTCACAGGCGTGGCTCAGACTGGCGTTGCTCTGGCTGTAGCATAGGCTGGCAGCTACAGCTCCAATTCAACCCCTAGCCTGGGAATTTCCATATGCCACGGATGCAGCCCTAAAAAAAGAAAAGAAAGTAATAGGATCAAACCAAGAAAAAAAAGCTCTGAACGCAGATGCATGTGGGGGTTTTTTTGAAAAATTATTATTAATACAATATTATCTCCTGGAACAATGCCTGGAAAAAATAATACAATCTGGAAACCTCTCTCCCAAACGTTCCTGGATCTGGGCAGGAAAAGTGACTAAGCAGGTAGGAAGGCCCAGGTTTCCATGGCTCCACTTTACAGAGTGTTTTTCAGGACATACCTGCCCCCACGCCTGTAAGTTGCTTCTTTTCTCTCTTTTTTTTTTCCATGGTGCGTGGAATTTCCCAGGCCAGGGATCGAACCTGTGCCACAGCAGTGAAAGGGAATAAGAAAACTATACATACTGATGATAAAATTTTTCCAAAAGAAATCCAACACGAATACTTATGATTCGGGGGGTGGTGGGGAGACATGTAAGTAATGAGAGGCTAAAACATGGCTGTCATACCAAGGAGGATGGGATGTCACAGCATTCCTACCATGCGAAGGCACAAATGGGGCTTCAAGAGCAGGTGTTTTGGACTCAGAGGGACATTCTAGCTTAGGACTTACCCTTAACTGCTAGGCCACCAGGGAACTCTGGCATGACTTGTTTGGTTTGTTTGTTTGTTTGTTTGTTTGCGTTTTAGAGCTGTACTTGCAGCATACGAGAGTTTCCAGGCTAGGGGTCAAATCAGAGCTACAACTGCTGGCCTACACCACAGCCACAGCAACGCAGGATCCAAGCCACATCTTCGACCTACACCATAGCTCAGGGCAACGCCAGATCCTTAATCCACTGAGTGAGGCCAGGGATCGAACCTGCATCCTCACGGATCCTAGTCGGGTCCGTAACATGCTGAACCACAATGGGAACTCCTGGGATGAGTTTTTAACTTACATTTGGTGGGAGTGTGCTTGATGTGCTCTGGGAAGTCATTTCATTCATTCCCACCTCACAAGCACTTAGGGCATCACGTTGTACTTGGCAAAAGAGGCAAAGCCCTGCCCCACGGAGATTACATTCTATGGGGCAAGGCCAGGGAGAAGGCCGATGAACAAAACAAGTAAATATATTTCATGGTGAGTTAGAACATGATCAGTGCTGTGAAGAAAGATAAACTAAGAAAAGAAAATACGGAGTGCTGGGTGGGCGGTGGGGGTTCCATTTTAAACAGAGTGGTCAAGGCAGGTGTCATCTGAGCCCTTCGGAAGCCAGATGGCAAGACACAGGAGCTAGTAAACTGCTTTGCTTCTCACCCAGTAGGCTCCATGCAGCCCCTCCAAGCATGCGGGTGTTAAGCAAAATTCCCTCTTAGCATCCTAACCTAAAGCTGAGTCATTCACTGGAGACAAACGGGATCTGTATTTTGTCTCATAACCCTGGAATTACAGCTAATAGGCTGTCCTGCTAAACTGCAGATTATAAAGGAGAGTAAGAGCAAAAAAACAATCACGAACTCTTTATTCGAATACTTGGATAGTCACTCATGCATTTGTTTTCATGCCTGTATGCTTTCTGTAGCCAGCTCGTTGAAAGCTCCTGTCTGGAGCCTCCTGGTTGCACAGCCTCCTACATCTTCCCTGGAGAAGATGCTCGCAAACACAATGAGCCATTGGCTTCTGGATGATCAGGATCCTGCTCCCTGTCCTGTTCATTTCACGTCGTCTCTCCAAGGAGTTGTCTGGAGGTGCCACGTTTTGATTACACTGCTATGTGTTTGCACATGCATGTCCAATGCCTGGTGCGTCCCCCGCTGCCTTATCCTCCGGAAAAACTCATTCTTCGAGACTTCACGTGAGTCGTTTTATTTCGCCATGACAGTGGAAGATCTTATTTGTCCTCCTCCACTCACGACTTGCTGGATAAACAAATGCTCCCTGCTGTCTGCCAAACACTTAGTTCTCAGGAGTTTCCTTGTATGCAGTAGGTTAAGGATCTGGCGTTGTCACTGCAGTAGTTCCAGTCGCTGCTCTGGCACAGGTTCTATCCCTGGCCCAGGCCCAGAAACTTCCACATGCTGCAGGCACAGCCAAAAAAAAAAAAAAGCCCACTTAGCCCTCAATATATGATCTCACTTCCAGAATGATTTGAATCAACTCCTCAAAGGGTTTAGTAGTGATAGTGATGGTCACATATCAGTATTTATTGAGTCAATATACTTATCAATCAAATATTTACTGTGTCCCTACTACTGGCAAAGCAGGTAGCGAGCCAACTGTTCGTGTGTGGGAGGGGGATACTCTAAGAAATGAAGAGTCTTGTTCAAGATCATATTTTGCAGGAGTTCCCATTGTGGCTCAGCAGAACCACACCTAGTATCCATGAGAATGCAGGTTCGATCCCTGGCTTCGATCAGTAGGTTAAAGGATCCAGTGTTGCCATGAGCTTCGGTGTAGGTTACAGACTCACCTCGGATCTGGTGTTGCTATGGCTGTGGTGTAGGCCAGGAGCCGCAGCTCCAATTCGACCCCTAGCCTGGGAACCTCCATATGCCATGGGTGCAGCCCTAAAAAGACAAAAAAAAAAAGAGATCATATTAGTAGAGCCAGACTATGAACACAAAATAATATAAATCAATCATTTGTGTTGATTTGTATCAATGAATATATGGCTTTAATCACTAAGATTCAATATTGTTATACTAATGAAGTAAATCAGACTCTCACTTCCTTTTTTTTTTAGGGCCACACCCGTGGCATATGGAAGTTACCAGACCAGGGGTCGAATCAGAGCTGCACCTGCTGGCCTACACCACAGCCACAGCAATGCAGGACGTGAGCCCCGTCTGTGACCTACACCACAGCTCACAGCAGTGCTGGATCCTTAACCTACTGAGTAGGGCCAGGGATTGAAGCTGCATCTTCATGGATACTAGTTCAGTTCCTAACCCACTGAGCCACAATGGGAACTCTCTAGGACTCTCAATTCTTTAACTCAGGTGAGCCAGAAATAACAGGTGAACATTATTTAAGAATAGATAACAAATGCATATGGCAAAACGAACTAGGTGAACAGGGAAAAGCATCTGTGTCCCAGCTACAAAAAAATGCTTCCTAAACCTAATCTCAGTCACTTGGGCAGCTCCCTCCTCCCTCTGATTGAGGCTGAGTTTACATTTCAGAGGAGAGGTGACTCCTCCGTGCAGTTATTTACACGCCAGCCACAGGTGACATACCCTCCATCCCATCGGATCTTGAGTCATCACGACGCAGGTAACAGGAAAGGATGCAGTGGTCTCCTCCTGGTCCCCTCCAGACAACACCTTCCCCATCCCCAGTAACTGTGTGAGTGCACAAGGAGGCTTCCTCTGAGTCCTGCAGGAGGCATAAGGGTTGGGAGGCTGGGAGGTCCGTCCAGCCATTGCCTTCTTTTGCTCTACATCAAGAACTCTGAGCAGGGGGTTCCCATCGTGGCTCAGCAGAAATGAATCCGACTAGGAACCATGGGGTTGTGGGTTCGACCCCTGGCCTCGCTCAGTGGGTTAAGGATCTGGCGTTGCTGTGAGCTGTGGTGTAGGTTGCAGATGTGGCTCTGATCCCGTGTTGCTGTGGCTGTGGCGCACGCTGGCCTCTACAGCTCCGAATAGACCCCTAGCCTAGGAACCTCCACATGCCCGGGTGTGGCCCTAAAACAACAAAAGACAAAAAAAGAAAAGAAAAAGAACTCTGAGCAGACTCTCCTATCTCTCAAGTGTCTGGAAGGGGAGGTCTCCTTAGCTCCTGGAGCCTCTATCTACTTGGGGCCTTGTTTCGTTGGATTTTTTTTTTTTTACAGCCACACTCAAGACCTATGGAGGTTCCCAGGCTAGGGGTTGAATATGACCTGCAGCTGCCGGCCTTCGCCACAGCCACAGCAACGCAGGATCCAAACTGCGTCTGCGACCTGCGCCACAGCTGGCGGCAATGCCAGATCCTTAGCCCACTGAGCAAGGCCAGGGGTCGAATCTGCATCCTCACGGATACTAGGCTTCCAGGAGGGTTCTTAACCTGCTGAGCCACGAGGGGAACTCCTCTGCCGAGGTTTTGACCTTCACCCCCAAACCAGTTTGGAAGGAAATGACCCAGGACTCTCCGTGCGGACCAGCAGTTCCTCAATCTTCCTTCGCTTCTCTCCGAATCTCTTCCCCGCCTACAGCCTGGGAGGTTTGCTCAGTGGGAGAATAGAGACAGGGGTTCTCCACACATTCAAACTAATCTACTGTCTGTGTCAAAACTTTAGTCTCCTTCCCCCACCCAAAGTTTGGGTTTTTGAAATTTAAAATCTTCTGCCCTTGCACCTCAAAGCCTGCAAACTCCCCTCAGGCCAGAAATGAAGCTGACTTAAGGGAGGAGAGAAGGGAGTCCGTGTTGTGACTTAGCGCAAATGACCCCGGCTAGTATCCAGGAGGACGTGGGTTCGATCCCTGGCCCCGCTCAGTGGGTTAAGGATTTGGTGTTGCTGTGAGCTGTGATGTAGGTCGCAGACACGGCTTGGATCTGGTGTTACTGTGGCTGTGGTGTAGGCCTGTGGCTACAGCTCCAATTCAACCCCTTACCTGGGAACTTCCATTATGCCTCAGATGCAGCCCTTAAAAAAAGGGTTGTGGGGGAGAAGAGTTATTGGAGGATAAAAGAGACAAAATAATTCAAGGAAAAGTCCTCAGTTAAACCTTCAGTTTTGTCTGGTCTGAGGTCTGGCGTGATAGCATAAACTTCCAAACATACAATTTAAAATAAAGCAATGCCTAAAAATATTTATACGAAGTACATACATTAAAATAAGTTTTGAAAAGTTCTTTTGGGGAGATAAAGCATTTTCTTGAAAAAGAGTTTAGGAGTTCCCTTCGTGGCTCAGTGGTTAACGAATCTGACTAAGAACCATGAGGTTGCGGGTTCGATCCCTGGCCTTGCTCAGTAGGTTAAAGATCTGGTGTTGCCGTGAGCTATGGTGAAGGTTGCAGACGTGGCTCGGATCCCGCGTTGCTGTGGCTGTGGCGAAGGCCAGCAGCTACAGCTCCTGTTAGACCCCTAGCCTGGGAACCTCCATATGCCGCGGGTGCAGCTCTACATAAAGGCAAAAAGACAAAAAGAGAAAAAAAGAAAAAACGTTTAAAGGAAACATCTTATTCAGAATGTTCTTTTTCTGTTACGTACATGACCACAACTCAAGCCTGGGTGAGAGTTTTCATGTCAGTGTTTATGAGATTCCATTTTTAGGCTCCAGTTTAACAGCTGGCTAAAGCATACTAGATTTTCTTTCTGTTTAAGGAAACAGGAATTCCCCCTGTGGCGCAGTGGACTGAGAATTCAACTGCAGCAGCTCGGGTCACTGCAAAGGCACGCGTTCCATCCCAGGCCCACTGCAGTGGGTTAAAGGATCTGGTGTTGGCGCAGCTGCAGCATAGGTTGCAGCAGCAGCTCGGATTCAGTCCTTGGCCTGGGAACTTCCATATGTCACCAGCATGGCCATAAAAAAGAAAAAAAAAATGGAATTGATCAAAATCATCTGACAAGCTATACAATTTAGAGCTTTCCTGGTTTCTAGTCTCTGACCTCTGACCTCCAGTGGCACTCACTTTATTTCCACACCTCTCTTTCACCCTCCTGTAGACTCGGTTCTTGATTTTTTAACTTGGGCTCTGATTTTATTTATTTATTGTTCTTCTCATGGCTGCACCTGTGGCATATGGAAGTTCCCAGGCCAGGGGTCGAAAAAGAGCTGCAGCTGCAGGTCTATGCCACAGCCACTGCAATGCTGGATCCAAACTACACTGCAGCTTCTGGCAACGCCGGTTCCTTAACCCACTGAGCAAGGCTAAGTAAGGATCAAATCCGTGTCCTCATGGAAACTAGTGGGGTTCGTTCTCTCTGAGTTACAGTGGGAACTTGTGTTAGGTTCTTAACCCACTGAGCCACAAGGGGAACTCCTGGGCTGTGATTTTAACAGGAGGCCTTGATCCATACTTCTTTTTTTCTTTTTAGGGCCGCACCTGAGGCATATGGAGGGTCCCAGGCTAGGGATCGAATCGGAGTTAGAGCTGCCAGCCTACACCACAGCCACAGCAACTCAGGATCTGAGCTGTGTCTGCAACCTACACCACAGCTCACGGCAAGGCTGGATCCTTAACTCACTGAGCGAGGCCAGGGACTGAACCCACAACCTCATGGTTCCCAGTAGATTCATTTCCACTGCACCACGCTGGGAACTCCTGGTTCCACATTTCTTGTCAGCTCCCCTGGGCCTGTCCTAGGCCTCAGGCTGGCTCCCAGAGGCTATGTGCTAAAATTCATTTTTCCTCAGAGAAACTCATGTAAAATTTCCTGCAGTTGGCTGCTATTCATTGTGTCACCTGTTTTACAGACACAAGATTTTCAAACTGTAGTCTATGCATTGTACCAAATTCCTCACCCCATCTCTTTTCAACTTCCTATGCCCAGCTCTGCAAGCACTTAGGGCGAAGGGTCCCCAGAGAAAGAGAACCAGACATGGCTTTCTCGACAAAAGAAAAGCTATTTGGGGCCTAAGCCATTTTGTGATCTAAACCTGGTCCCAATGCTTGCCCTTGAACTGGTCTTGGTAATTAATGATCTTAAGGGAACGAAAGAATGCAGACACAAACTGTTACCAGGTAAGAGAAGTAAAAATAGCCAAGATAATATATCAGTTGTAGGAGTTCCTGTCACGTCTCAGTGGTTGGCGAATCGGACTAGGAACCACGAGGTTGCAGGTTCAATCCCTGACCTTGCTCAGTGGGTGGGTTAAGGATCTGGCGTTGCCGTGAGCTGTGGTGTAGGCTGCAAACGCGGCTCGGATCCTGCATTGCTGTGGCTGTGGTGAAGGCTGGCGGTTACAGCCCCAATTGGACCCCTAGCCTGGGAACCTCCATATGCCACCAGTGTGACTCTAGAAAAGGCAATATATGTATATATCAGTTGTAAAGTCTCCCAGTTCGGTTTCAATGGTAAAGATTAGCCTGAAGCGCTCAACCTCCAGATCAGCTGGAACCTAAGCGATGGTGAGGCTGACACCCCCTCCCCGCTGCACTTCAATCAACTAAAGCTTAGACTCTGTCCGCGGACCACCCAGGCACCCTCATGAATATGCACGTACGCTGAGCTTAAAACTGAACCCAGTTTTGCTCATGGAGGAGACACTGCTTTGGGAAAGATCTCCTGTGTTCTCCTTACTCTGCAAGTAATAATACACACTTCGCCTCTCAATCTTTGGTTTGGCTGGGTCTTTCGGCCTGGCACCCACCAGTAAACAAACCAGTTTTATAAGCAACAGCTCCACAAGAAATCATGGGCACTGATACTTAAGAAAGTCATCAGTGATCGCTGTAGTGGCTCAGTTGGGAATTATCTTTTCATTCAAAGAAATGTATTGAGGAGCTCCCACTGTGGCTCAGCAGATTTAGAACCAGAATAGTATGCGTGAGGATGTGGGTTCAATCCCTGGCCTCGCTCAGTGGGTTAAGGATCCAGTGCTGCTATGAGCTGTGGTGTAGGTCACAGACGTGGCTCAGATCCTGTGTTGCTGTGGCTGTGGAGTAGACTGGCAGCTACAGCTCTGATTTGACCCTCTAGCCTGGGAACTTCATATGCTGCAGGTGTGGCCCTAAAAAAAAAAAAATTATTGAGTGTCAACCACGTACCATCTACTTTCTGTTCTAGGTGCTAGGAACATGGTGCTGTACAAAATAATTAAAAGTTCCTGTCCCAGCCAATCTACACCACAGCCAGCCTACTGAATGGAGCCTGTCCTGAATGGAGTTTACATTCTAGTAGGGGGAGTGCGAGACCATGTAGATTTACTTACATTTTATTGTCCCTCGTTCAGTGATAGCCTAATCTCAATCCCCAAGGACACATGCCTGAAAAAGCCAATACTTCTTTACCCCACTTTAATCAGTCACCAAGTCTCAATACAACTCAATCTCTTGCCCTGTCCCCCTTTTTTTATTTTATTTTTTTGTCTTTTTGCCTTTATCTAGAGCCGCACCTGCGGCATATGGAGTTTCCCAGGCTAGGAGTCTAACAGGAGCTGTAGCTGCCGGCCTTCGCCACAGCCACAGCAACGCGGGACCCGAGCCGTGCCTGCAACCTACACCACAGCTCACAGCAACGCCGGATCCTTAACCCACTGAGCAAGGCCAGAGATCAAACCCGCAACCTCATGGTTCTTAGTCAGATTCGTTAACCACTGAGCCACGAAGGGAACTCCCCCCCCCTTTTTTTAAGTTTTATTAGAACTTTCTTTCTTTCTTTTTTTTTTTACTTTTCAGGTCCACACCTGCGGCATATGGAAATTCTCAGGCTAGGGGTCCAATCGGAGCTACAGCTGCCGGCCTATGCCACAGCCACAGCCGCAGCAACGTGGGATCCAAGGTACATCTGCAACCTATACACAGTTCACGACAATGCCAGATCCTTAACTCACTGAGCAAGGCTAGGGATCCAACCCACAACCTCATGGTTCCTGCTCAAATTTGTTTCCGCTATGCCACAACGGGAACTCCTCTCTCTCTCTTTTTTTAAGCCTGCACCTCCGGCATTTGGAAGTTCCCAGTCTAGGAATCAACCTGGAGCTGTAGCTGCCGGCCTACACCACAGCCACAACAATGCAGGATCCGAGCCACGTCTGCAACCTACAACACAGCTCACAGCAAGGTCTGATCCTTAACCCACTGGGCCCCACTGAGTGAGGCCAGGGATCGAACCCGCAACCTCATGGTTCTTAGTTGGATTCGTTTATACTGCGCCACAACGGGAACTCCCTTGCTCGTGTTCTGAGCCAGTTAGGACACATGCCCACACCACTCCCCTCTGTACACTCTCTTACTCCAGATCCAAACAGTAACCAGGTCTTCAAAAAAATGTTCACCTCCTGAATATTTCTCCAATGTGTTGATTTACATTCTTCATAACTACGTTTTCCAGAGTTTCCTTGGTGGCTCAGCGGTTAACGAACCCAGCTAGTATCCATGAAGATACAGGTTCGATCCCTGGCCTTGCTCAGTGTGTTAAGCATCTGGCGTTGCCATGAGCTGTGGCGTGAGCCGGCAGCTATAGCTCCAATTTGACCCCTAGCCTGGGAACCTCCATATGCCACAGGTGCGGCCCTAAAAAGCAAAAGTAAATAAATAAATAATAAATAAATATAACTACATATTCAGGTCCACAGGATCCCATAAAGAAAGGACAAGTGTTGTCTTTTTTCTGTGTGTCCAGCACTTGCCGTTAAAGGTAATTACATGAATGGATGAAGAAACTTCATTCACATACGGGTTTTCATGTTACAGTTGAGGGAAGTGAGATTCAGGGGGCAAGTTTCCTTGGCCAACACGGTTCTAATTCAGGTCTGCCCGACACTAAAGTTGCTGTTATTTCAATGGTACCATTTTGTCGTCTTTCTTTCCACTGGCTCCTTCCTCTTAGCCTTCAACTTGCTGAAACCTCTCCTTTCCAGCAGCTACAACAGTCCTTTGACCATGCTTTCCCTACCATTATAAACACATTTTTTGGAAAAATCATCTATTTTGCTTGTCTTTATTTCTTCATCTTTCATTCACACACATCGTGTTACTGAATCCATCTTGCAAATGCCAGGATTCTCCCAACCTCCATACCTAGGCCTCACTTTTCTTTTCTTTTTCTTTCTTTTTTTTAGGGCCGCACTTGCTGCATTTGGAGGTTCCCAGGTTAGGGGTCAAATCGGAGCTGTAGTTGCTGGCCTACACCATAGCCACAGCAATGTGTCTGCGACCTACACCACAGTTCACAGGCAATTCCGGATCCTTAACCCACTGATCGAGGCCAGGGACTGAACCTGCATCCTCACAGAGAAAACGTCAGGTCCTTAACCCACTGAACCATGATGGGAACTCCAAAATTTGGTATTTTAATCATATTTAACCATATTGAATACATTTAAAAATCAAGACTATAATTCAGCCACATCTGATTTTACAACAGGGCTTAAAACGGGTGCTAATCTTTTTGAAATGCTAAGTGAGGGCAGGTGCTGGAGAAACCACCAGTGACTAAAAAAAAAGTGAAGGAGGAATTCTCAGTCAGTGTTATTTAAATAGCCATAAAAGAAAAAAAGATATGAAACGCCACAAAAGGGCTAAATACTTTCCTGGTTGGGCTTCAGACTTTCCAGTCAAACTGGCAGACAAACTCTTAAAAAAAAAAAAAAAAAAAAAGAGGGTGACTTATTGGTACAGAATTTTAAAACTGGGAAATGCTTCAGTAAACAGGTCTACTGGGAAATAGATTATAGGTATCCTTCCTTCTACAAAATTCCCTACAACTTTATTTCCATTGAACTGCTACGAATTGTGTAAATATATCATATTTCCTTATAAAGTAAGATTTTTGTAACACAAAAAATAAAATAAAATGAATTAACATAAAAAGTGCTAAATGGCCTGAGATTGGAGTGGGTGGCCTTCTTTAAAAACTCAAAGCTTCAGGGACAATAATGAGTTCTTACACTGTGTGCATAAATAAATATCTTGTAGTTCCCGTCGTGGTACAGCAGAAACGAACCCAACTAGGAACCATGAGGTTGTGGGTTTGATCCCTGGCCTCGCTCAGTGGGTTAAGGATCCGGTGTTGCCATGAGCTGTGGTGTAGGTCGCAGATGCAGCTCGGATCTTGTATTGCTGTGGCTGTGGTGCAGGCCAGCGACTGTAGCTCTGATTCGACCCCTAGCCTGGGAACCTCCATATGCCGTGAGAATGACCCTAAAAAAGTAATAATAATGATAATAATAAAATACCTTGCTAGATTTACTAATAATCACTGTGGATATATTTCTAAGGAAAAAATAAAAGCAAGGATTTTAGTCCTAAATGACCAACATTTACTCTGACATCATAAATATATTTCCTTCACCCACCCCAACTCCCCAGATCTATAAAAACTAAAATGAAAGAATTGGAATAGAGTCTTCATGAATGAGATCATCTAAATTTCAAGTATTTTTTTCAGCAGCAAGTCTAAAAACCTGCCAGTTAGGATGTTCCCACCTACCACGGACTACCACAAAAAGCTAAGTCAGTTTTCCTGGAGTGTATTCTCAATTATTTGACTTTTCGCAACAATGGCCACACCCCTTCCTGAACAGTTAACTGGCCGAAGTCCACCCATTACTTTTTTTTTTTTTTGACTTTTGTCTTTTTAGGGCCACACCCGCAGCATATGGAGGTTCCCAGACTAGGGTAGCTTGAATTGGAGCTACAGCTGCTGGCCTACACCACAGCCACAGCAACTCGGGAGCTACACCGTAGCTCACCACAATGCCAGATCCTTGACCCATAGAGCAAGGTCAGGGATCAAACCTCGTCCTCATGGATACCAGTCGGGTTCGTTAACCACTGATCCACAACAGAAACTCCCAATGTTGGATCCTTAACCCACTGAGCGAGACCAGGAATCAAACTCTTGCCGTCATGGATACTAGTTGGGTTCGTTAACTGCTGAGCCACGATGGGAACTCCCCACACTACTTTCTTAATGATGTTAATTTGTTAGAGAGAACATTTAAAAACATTAAAAAGGTTTTACAGTTTTTCTAACAATAATAAAGCTGATAGTAAGTGGTTCAAATAATATTAAAAAGCATGGTAAAAAAATTAAAACAAAACACAAAATCTAAAAATCCCATTTCCAGGCATTAAAGAGTAGTTTTACAGACATTTTTCAAACATTTCTCAAACTCTCTATATATTTATAGATTGATTGTGTATTAGTTTTACATGAATGAGATAATTAACACATTCATGTGTAATCTTTTCTTTCATCTTGTTATAGACATCTGTTCATGTGATGTTTCAACATAACATCATCATTTTTAGTAGCTTCACAGTGTTTCCTTATGCAGAAGCATACATAATTTACTTGACCAATTATCTAGTGAAAGAATTTTAGTTTGCTCCCCAGCCCTTTTTCATTATTATAAACAACACTGTGACGAATATCCAGTTTATGTGTCATTTCAAATTTGAGTAATTATCTCTTGAGGATAGATTCCCTGAGGTGGAGAATGCCAGGGCAGAGGACTCGCATGTAATACCTGACTAAATATTGCTGAGCTGTTTGGGGGAAGCCTATAGGTCAGGATTAGGTTTAACTGAGTGGGATAGAATATACTAGAGCTGGCTTACACAAGAGAGTTTATGTAAGAGAGGAGCCAGTCCAGGACCAGGGGACCAGGTATCTTCCACTTTTGGTATGCCATCATTTTTATTTTTTTAATTTTATTTTTATTTGTTTTTTGTCTTTTTGCCTCATCTAAGGCCACTCCCGCGGCATATGGAGGTTCCCAGGCTAGGAGTCTAACAGGAGCTGTAGTTGCCAGCCTTCACCAGAGCCACAGCAACGCGGGATCTGAGCTGCGTCTGCAACCTACACCACAGCTCACAGCAACACCGGATCCTCAACCCACTAAGCAAGGCCAGGGATCGAACCCACAACTTCATGGTTCCTAGTCGGATTCGTTAACCACTGAGCCACGACAGGAACTCCCGCCATCATTTTTAGAACTTGGCTTTTCTACATGGTGCAGGATGGCTGCACTATCCTAGCCATCACATCTGCATTCCAGGCAAGAGGAAGGAGGAAGGGACAAAAAGGAGTCCACCTTTTAAGGGCTCTTTTGTAAAGTCTCACTCACCATTTCTGCCCACATCCTAGTGGCCAAAGTTTGGTCATGGGGCTACATCTAGCTTCAGAGTAGGCTGAGAAATGTAGCCTTTGTGTGTGTGTGCGTGTGTGTGTGTGTGTGTGTTCACATGTTCAGCTAAAATCAGATTAACTTTTTTAGTAAGGACAAGGGAAAATAGATACTGGGGACAACCAATGGTTTCTGCCAGATGTGCTCATTTGCATGCCTGTCAGCATCTCACAAGGGGAGCCATTTCTCATGCCTTTACCAACTTCGTTCTATCGGACCATTCCCAGGGCAAATGCATTTTATTACTTAAAAAGAAAAACATTGAACTCGTCCTCAAATAACCTGCGTAGTTTATGCCACTTTGTTATCAGTGATGTACACTTTTCTCTCCCAAAAGTAAGAAGATGCGAATGTAGGGACATACGTATTCCTCTGCCTTGACGTGGGCTTCAGGGTTAAAGCTCTGTCCTTAGCTGACTTCTCTCCTCCCTCTAGGTAACCTCAGCCACAGCTTTAAATGTTGCTGAGTCAAAAAATCTGCATTTGCACTCCTGATCTCCGAAGTCCTGTGATATTATTCAGTTGCTTCCTGGGTAAGCCAACAACATCTTAACTGACTATCAAAAAAATTTAATCTCATCATCATCTCTTACAAACCGACTTTTCTCTTCCTGCATTCCTTATTTTGATGGCACTAGTTGAGTCATTCTAGACTCTCACGTCTCTGTCATCACAAAACATGGATTCCGAGACCAAATCCTATTCATTTTACTTTCTTAACAACTCTTGGCATCCCCTTCATCTACTCTGTGCTCTGGAGGATCAAGACAAAAATCTTTGAAGAGGGCTCTCCGCTTTTACTCTTGAACCAGGCTATATCGAGCACGGCAGCCAAACGGCTCCTACTAAAATACTAAGGTGAATGCGATCTTTTAAATATTCATGTAAAACCCTTTAAAGGTTCTGCATGGCCAAAACCCTTGGTGTATAAAGGCCTCCCAAAAAGTGACCTTCAGTATCATCTCCTGTAAACCCCTGACTATATTCCGTATATATATATATATATATATATATATATATGTATATATATGTGTGTATGTGTGTGTGTGTGTGTATATATATATATATATATATATATATTTTTTTTTTTTTTAAGGGCTGCACCTTCAACATATGGAAGTTTCCAGGCTAGGGGTCCAATAGGAGCTGCAGTTGCCAGCCTACACCACAACCACGGCAACGCCTGATCACAGCCACATCTGTGACCTACACCACAGCTCACGGCAATGCTGGATCGTTAACCTGCTGAGTGGGGCCAGGGATCAAACCCATATCCTCATAGACACTAGTCAGGTTAGTTTCCACTGAGCTGCAAAGGGAACTCCCTACACGCCACATTTTAACACACCGCCTGTAGTTTCACAACTGTAGTATCACAAGTCTATGCCTTTGCTAAAATACATCCCCTGACTAGAATTCTTTGCCTGGAAAAGATATATCCCTTGAGTTTTTTGTTTGTTTTTTGGCCCGTGGCATGCAGAAGTTCTAAGGCCAGAGACCTAACCCTAGTCACAGCAGTGCTCCAAGGTACTGCAGTGACAACACCAGATCCTTAACCTACTGAGTCACTAAGGAACCCCAGTATTTCTTTTCATCTTTTGTCTTTTTAGGGCCCACCCATGGCATATTGAGGCCCCCAGGCTAGGGGCTGAATCAGAGCTACAGCTGCTGGCCTACACCACAACCACAGCAACGCAAGATCCGAGCCGCGTCTGCCCCCTACACCACAGCTCAAGGCAATGCCGGATCCTTAACCCACTGGGCCCCACTGAGCGAGGCCAGGGATGGAACTTGCATCCTCATGGATGCTAGTCAGGTTTGTTTCCACTGAGCCATGATGGGAACTCCACGGTATTTCTTAACCCTACAAATATTTGCTGAATCCCCACTGTGTGCTCAGCCTTGTGCTAAGAGCTGGATTCACAACCGCGAGTGAGCTGAAAGCAGACTTAGGCTCTTGCAACCTTGAGTCTACATAGCTTACATTCATAAACGCTAATTTCCACTCACCATATCTTGTTTGCTAGAAAAGAAATTTTCTTTCCCCCATCAATCTCAATGAGATGCTAAGAAATTGATGTTGCCTTGTTGGTGATCATGTCAAGAGAGATTTTCTTCACATCTTGTTGCTTATTTGAATGTTCATTTATTTTCGCTTTGATGACTCCATGCTGCTGGCTGCCACTATCCAGAGTCATGTGGATGCTTAAAATGGAAAATTGGGAGGTAATCTATATTTGACATTATTTCTCAAGCTCTTTTCTCAAACTAGCTTCTGAAAAAGGCCAGGTTAAGGGATTCCTGGCAGAGAAGAAAGCAGATCTGAGAACAGGATGGATAACTAAGCAAAGATGGGGGAAAGGGTGTTCCAGGTGGAGGGGCAGCGTAAGCCAAAACTGAAGGACCGAGGAGGCCGTGCTGGGTGAACTGAAGAGGCGATGTTCCCTGAGGACAGGTAAAGCCTCCATAAATAGGGTTGTAGAGGCTTAGCTCACAGACACCTTAGAGCACTGACACCTGGCCGCAACTGGATCGGCGCAGTTCTAAGGCCTCCGTTACCTGCCTCTGCCTCCCTGCTCCCACCCTGCACCGCAAAATTTCTACTCCACTTTTATTTTCCTTTTCATCTTCTCAATTCCTTGTTTGTTCTTTTACTGTCTATCCCAAACAATAATAGTCTTGAGGAGTTCCTGTTGGGGCTTAGCAGTAACAAACCTGACTAGTGTCCATGAGGACGTGGGTTCGATCCCTGGCCCTGTTCAGTGGGTTAAGGATCCAACGTTGCCGTGAGCTGTGGCGTAGGCTGGAAGCTGCAGCTCTGACTCGCCCCCTAGGCTGGGAACTTCCACGTGCTGCAGGTGTGGCACTAAAAAAAGCAAAGAACAAACAAAACAAATAGCCTTGAATGGAAACATCTTAAGGTTTAGAGATGATATAGAGAAGGGAATCCAGGTACACTAACTCTCGCACACAAAGAAATTCAAGTTGGAGAGAAGAGTGTGACTTAGAGCAGAGACTAAGAGTGCATTCCAGATAGATCAGAAAGGCCTGGGTGTATTATTCATGACTGCTGGTCCCAAGACACTCAAGAGACAGAAACTCAATCCTGAGTAGTTTAAGTAAGAATGCAGTCGCCTTGGGTTATGTGACTCGGAGACAGTGGTGTGGCTGGCCTCAGGCATGACACGATCCAGGGGTGCAAAATGACAGCATCAGATTAGCAGCTCTTTTTCTTTCCTTCTGTTTCTCGCTATTGTTGGCCTCATTCTCTTCTCCTGCAGATGTGCGTCCCTCATGGAGGGGGGATCCTGGCGGCTAGAAACTCTAAGCCTCTGTTACCCAGTTTGCAGACCCCCAAAGGAATGAGAAACTAACTCTCTGTAACTGGGGGTGAACGGTCCCAAGAGAATGATTGTATCGCTCCAGTCTGTGTCACTATCCACACCTGTCCTGGAGGCAGGCGTGTTAATGATTGGCCGGGCCTAGGTCATGTGCCTGCCCTGGTGATTGGACCCCAGTGGAGGCGGAGGGCAGAAAAAAATACTGTCAGTTTGGTTGGAACAGGGCCTTTGGGGCCAAGAGTATTAGGAGACAATTTAAGGAAGAAATGGGGCCAGTTTGTGTTGATCACTATCCTGTAAATGAAATGGAACACCAGATATTCTGGAGAGTCCGTGTGTGTGTGTGTGTGAGTGTGTGTGTGTGTATGTGTATTCTGGAGAGTCCGTGTGTGTGTGTGTGTGTGTGTGTGTATGTGTGTGTGTACAGCTGATTTTGTTGTTCACAGCTGTTAGGTTCTGTCAAGTCCCTGGTAATAATGAAGCAGCAAATACTGAATCACCCGATCACTGCCCCGGAGGAAACACAAGGCAGGTTCCTACGAGCCTCTGCTCACATTTTCAACTTTCAGTACAGAAACTTGTTTTGTGTTATTTTTTACTTTTTTAGGGCCGCACCTGTGGCATACGGAAGTTCCCAGGCTAGGGGGTCGAATCTGAGCTGCAGTTGCCGGCCTATGCCACAGCCACAGCAGCGCCAGATCTGAGCCGCATCTGTGACCTACACCACAGCTCACGGCAACTCTGGATCCTTATCCCACTGAGCAAGGCCAGGGATCGAACCTGTATCCTCATGGATCCTAGTTGGGTTCATTAACCGCTGAGCCACAAAGGGAGCTCCTGTGTGTGTTTGTTTAAAGACACTTTAATTAATATTAATTGTTTCATTAACATTGACCTGACAGTCAACAGTGCTATAACTCAGACCTGAAGGAAGCTCATCTAATACACATATTTTCTCAGTAAGGCACAGCTCGACCGTCTTGTGCTTAGGAAAACTAGAGAGCACTACAGCACTACACTTAGGGCTGTTTTAAGCGGCAGAGTCACCAACAAAAAGCACAAAAACGAGAAGGTGGCACTAAATAGACCACGAAAAGGACACTTGTCTGAGCTGAAACAAGGAGGCAGGGCATTGCATTAATGGACCTCAGCTGCCAGGGGGCAGACTCCATTTTTTCTCTGCTCCTCATATGTCCAGGGATGACGGTGACAATAACGCATCAGGAATATACTGATTCGAGGAGCTGCTAATAAGTTGAGTGAGCAGGCACACGCACAGATGTGGAATCCGTGCATAAGGAGGATGGATGGTACTTTCCCCCTTAGTATTTGGAAGATCCATCCAGCGGTGATGGGCAGGACGGAGGAGGGCGCCAGATGTGGAGACCAAATGGGTGAAGCAGCAGCACAAGTGGGAGGGCTTGAAGGAGTGACGAGGGGTGAGGGGCAGGGAAGTGGGGGAGGGGGGCGGGGAGGCGGGGAGATGAGGAATGGAGTTCGGTGTCCAAAGGAAGGGTGGACAGGGCTTGACTTCAACTGGACATAAAGGAAGGAAGAGGGCAAAGTTAAGGAGGGAGGAGCCAGCGTCTTGAGCCTAATGGAAAACCAAGACCTGAAGAAAAGCTGATTTTGATGGGCAAGATGATGAATTCTCAAAGGAGGCTTTAGTCCTGTTGGATGCTCTGTGTTCTTCATTCAGATTTTTTTATTTTTTATATTTTAGGGTCCCGCCTGCGGCATATGGAGGTTCCCAGGCTAGGGGTCAAATTGGAGTTGCAGCTGCTGGCCTACGCCACAGCCATAGCAATGCAGGATCCAAGATGCATCTGTGATCTACACTGTAGCTCACGGCAACGCCAGATCCTTGAACTACTGAGCAAGGTCAGGGATTGAACCTGCATCCTCATGGATACTAGTTGGGTTCATTTCTACTGCACCACAATGGGAACTCTCAGAGATTTTTTTTTTTTAAGTATACCTTTTTTTTTGCTGTTCAGGGTTGCACCTGTGGTATATGGAAGTTCCCTGGCTAGGAGTCAAATCAGAGCTGCAGCCATAGCAATGAGGAATGAGCTGCATCTTTGCCCTACAACACATCTCATGGCAACACCTGATGCTTAACCCACTGAGCAGGACCAGAGATCGAACCTGCGTCTTCATGGATGCAAGTCAGCTTAGTTTCTGCTGAGCCATAATGGGAACCCCCAGAACCCCTTTTCAATTGACTTAAAAAGTAATGAGTACTTTTCTACTACTAAATCTCTCCGCTTCCAATCAAAACCTCATTAATAGTAATGATAAATACATATAGCTTTTAAAACGTGCTTTTCCTGTCCTTGGTTCTTCTTTTTTTTTTTTAAGGTGAAAACAAGTTTCACCTTAGTTTATTTAGACAGATACACATTCCATAGACAGAATGTGGCCCTTCTCAGAAGCGAGAGTAGCCTGTCCTTAGCTTGTTTCTTCATCTCTGAGGTGTCATTAATAGACCCATTTTTCATTTGAACAAACTGAGGCAAAAGGTAGTGACTTGCCTGCAGTTCAACCACTAGAGAATGGTGGAGTCTTCTTACAGAATCCATGCATTCATTATTTGTTTGTTTATTTATTGGCCATTTCCACAGCAAGTGGAAATTCCCAGACCAGGGCCTGAGCCACTGGCACAGCAGTGACAACTGCCAGATCCTTAACTAACATGTCACCAGGGAACTCCAGAGAATCCATATGTTTAACTACTATGCCAACTTAAGAGTACTGGTTACCATTTACAAACTCTCCTTGACCACACTGCTGTCTTCCTGTCCCCTCTGCCCCATCTCAACAATCCCCACCCTTCCCCCTCCACCCGGTTTATAGCTTGGCTAAAATTCCTCACTACTTCTCATCTAAAACAGAATAGTGTAGTTCCCATTGTGGCACAGTGGAAATGAATCCAACTAGAAACCATGAGGCTGCAGGTTCGATCCCTGGCCTCGCTCAGTGGGTTAAGGATCTGGCATTGCTGTGAGCTGTGGTATAGGTTGTAGATGCAGCTCGGATCCTGCGTTGCTGTGGCTGTGGCGTACGTCAGCAGCTATGGCTCCGATTACACCCCTAGCCTGGGAACATCCATATGCTGCTGGTTCGGCCTTAAAAAGTCAAAAAGCAAAAAAATAAAATAAAATAGAATAGTAATAAAACATGTTCACCCTCATTTCTTCCTTCAGTTATTTTCCTTCTTCAAAAAACAATGATCTTTGGCTGTCTAAACCTATTTCAAGCTATAGTTTATAAATCCTTAAATCTTTACAATTTTTTCTTCCCTCCACCCCTTGCTTTTTTAGGGCTGCACCCGCGGCATACGGAAGTTCCCAGGCTAGACATCGAATCAGAGCTACAGCTGCTGGCCTACGCCACAGCCATAGGAACACGGGATTGGAGCCACATCTGTGACCTACACCACAGCTCACAGCAAAGCCATATCCTTAACCAATGGCTGGGGATCGAACCAGCATCATCATGGATATTAGACTCGTTACTGCTGCGCCACAATGGGAACTCCCTCAAATTTCTTTTCTGAATAAATCTAATTAGACTTTCCATTTTCTCTTTTTGTCCTTTTATTTTTCCTTTTTTCGGGGGGGGGGGCAGGGCATGCCCGTAGCACTTGGAAGTTCTTGGGCCAGGGATTGAAATTGTGCCGATAGCAGTGGCCTGACCCACTGCAGTGACAATGCTGGATCCTAACCTGCTATGCTGGGCCACCAGGGAACTCCTCTATCTTTATGCTTTAAGCAACTCATTTGATACCCTCATGTTTAAAGAAGTGATACTGTTTTCCTAGCTGGAATACTATAATAATATTTATAAAACGACTGGAAAGACATAAATGGAACTTTTAAATAAAGGCAAGTGTTTTAAAGTGAAATGTAAATTGTCTAGAATATCTACACAAATAGCTCTTTTGTTTGCTAGCTTGCTCCTATCTATCTATCTATCTATCTATCTATCTATCTATCTATCTATCATCTTTTTAGGGCAGCACCCGCAACATATGGAGTTTCCCAGGCCAGGGGTAGAATTGGAGCTGCAGACACCAGCCTAATCCACAGCCACAGCAATGCCAGATCCGAGTCCTGTATGTGACCTACACGGCAGCTTGAGGCAACACCAGATCCTTTAACCCACTGAGTGAGACCAGGGATCGAACCTGCATCCTCATGGATACTAGTCGAGTTCTTAACATGCTGAGCCACAGTGGGAACTCCTGCCAGCTTTACTTTTGAATGAGCTTTCATTCCTCAAACATAGCTGGCCCCTGGTGGGGCGCATATGGGAGAGGTTTTTGAGATAGAGGAGTGGGAGGAATTTAACTCAGCAAACACATGCTACTCTGCGTCAGGCTTCTTTACCCAACATATAGAACCTCAAGCGGTTTTCACCAACAGCCCTTAGGAGCCGTCCACATCAGCAACTTGTCCAGGCTCAAGTACATAGCCACAGTGTCCCAGCAAATTTCCCAACGGACCGAGGTTCATGAATGCTTCACATAACTACTCATGTGCCTTTCAAGACTATTATTCTTTTCTTGTTATAACAATAGCCACCTGACCTTGCCTTGTACACTCTTATTCCTGTTGGAGATGCTGAGCTGCAAAATGCCTGGCTCACCCTCAGTTCCCATCTCTGCAGCTGACCTTCTCGGAATTTGTTCTACAGGTGACCTCTGGCTTGCCCGCCCCGAGCCACTGCCGATTTTACCAAGGTGAACATCTCTCTAGACCAGTTAGGATGTTTTCAGTTTTTTTACTTTTTTGTCTTTTAGGGCCACACTGATGGCATATTGAGGTTCCCAGGCTAGGGGCTGAATCAGAGCTGTAGCCATCAGCCTACACCCCAGCCACAGCAACACCAGATCTGAGCTGCGTCTGTGACTTACCCCCAGCTCACGGCAACACCAGATCCTTAACCCAGTGAGTGAGGCCAGGGATCGAACCTGCGTCCTCATGGTTGCTAGTCAGATTCGTTTCTGCTGAGCCATGACGGGAACTCCAGCATAACAGCTTTTAGGGAGTTCTCTTGTGGTCTAGTGGTTAGGATGCGGCAATTTCACCGCTATGGCCCAGGTTCAATCCCTGGTCTGGGAGCTGAGATCCCACATCAAGCTAGCTGCACGCTGTGTCTGCGCCACCCCCACCCCCCCACCGCCAAATCAGCTCTTAACTCCAAGGGCAGGCAGTACACAGGCTAAACGGACCACTGAGGATGTCGGGTGGGGAGAAAGCTCCCCAACAGGGAACAGGGATCTGAATGAAAACATGAACTCCTCTCTCTGGAGGAAAAGGAACTGGAGGCGCAGAACCGGGTGGCTGGCGGTGGGAGCATGAGCAGAAGGACACGGTGGGAGACGGAGTGGTCAAGTCCTGCGGCAGAGGAGCAGGTGAGACCCAACAAACTCCTGCAGTGGAGGGAAGCCAGCCGAGAGCCGAAGCCTCTCCCCACTTTGCTAGTCCTGGGGCCACGCCCTCTCCCCGCCCCCCGCCCCACCTCTAAGTCCTGGATACTTGGCGTCAAGGTCATAGCTCCTTTCTAGGAAGGTGGGTCCTGCAGTCTTTTAGGCTGGGCAGCTTTTTTTTTTTTTTTTAGGGCCACACTGGAGACACATGGAGGTTCCCAGGCTAGGGGTCGAATCGGAGCTGCAGCGGCTGGCCTACAGCACAGCCGCAGCAATTCGGGAATCCAAGCGGCGTCTTCAACCTATGCTGTATCTCGTGGCAATGCTGGATCCTTAGCCCACTGAGTGAGGCCAGGGATCGAACCCACATCCTCATGGATCTTAGTCGGGCTCTTAACCCACTGAGCAACACACAATGGGAACTCCCACACTTTTCTGTTTCGATTTAAGTTCCCTGCAGCTAACTGATCATATCCCTGAGTGTCTTAGTTAAAAACTTCAAGAGAAGGCTCATCTTTTCACTCCAGGCCACATGCGTCACACCGTTTGCAGGTTAGTCAGTGGAGCCAGTGGCCTAGAGACAAGTGTCCATCTTGGTCCAATAAACTTGTGGCAAGGGGAAGGCCAGGGTATCGCACACTGCAGAGGTGACTCTGGTGGGGCTGGGACCAGGTATGCAACGCCTGATGCATCCGGACAACTATGCTTTCCCACTGACCCATTGGCATGAGTCAAGTAAGGGGCCATGAACATCCTCATACACTGTATTAGTTTCCTAGGACTGTTGTAACAAATTACCGCAAACTGCGTGGCTTAAGACAAGAGAAACGTATGGTCTCACAGTTCTGGAGGTCAGAAGTCTGAAATCGCAGCGTTGCTAGGGCCATGCTCCCTCTACGTCCTGTCTGGAGGTACCCTTCCACGCCTCTTCCTAGCTCTGTGGTTTGCTGACAAACTTTGGCATTCCTGGTTGCCTCCTGTTCTGCCCTGGTCATGACCTTGCCTTCTGTGTCTGTTTCATACGACTGTCCTGTTTTTGTTTTTTTGCCCAGCCGTGGCATCAAACCCGCATCTTGGCAGTGACATCAGATCCTTAACCACTAAGTCATCAGGGAACTCCCACAGCTGTCTTCTTATGAAGACATCGTATTGGATTGGCATCCACCCACTTAACTACTAACATCTGCAATAACCCTATTTCTATATAAGATCACTGTTTGAGGTCATGGGGCTAAGACTCCAGCATATCTATTTTGGCAAGAACACAATTCAACCCACAACAAATACATGGATTGTTCAGCCAGCTTCTCCACAGATTAGAGGCACACCTATTTCAGCAGAATTACTCCCAAATGCATGATCCTTATGGGAAAGGCATATGATGTTGCAGCGAATAAGATGATGAGGATGTCTGCTATGTCTTTATGTACTCATTGAATGTTCTTAGTCATGCTATTAATAAAGTAGTCTTGGTGTTCTAACTTCCCTCCAAAATAGAAAAAAGGTAAACAACAACAACAAAAAATCAGTATTCAGAGGTAATATTGAGGAATGATTTTTTTTTTTTTGTCTTTTTGCCTTTTTATGTAGAGCTGCATCCATGGCATATGGAGGTTCCCAGGCTAGGGGTCTAACAGGAGCTGTAGCTGCCGGCCTTCGCCATAGCCACAGCAACGCGGGATCCGAGCCGCGTCTGCAACCTACACCACAGCTCATGGCAACACCGGGTCCTTAACCCACTGAGCAAGGCCAGGGATCGAACCCGCAACCTCACGGTTCCTAGTCGGATTCGTTAACCACTGAGCCACGATGGGAACTCCTTGAGGAATGATTTTTAATTCATTTCTTTTAAGATTCTTTAGTCGTTGCTGAAATAAGTTCTACTAATTAGGAAAAATAAATATGATAGAGTAGAAAAACGCACAAGCACTAAAAATGTGCCCAACTACCTCATAGGTTCTTCTTTCTTTTTCTTTTTAGGGCCGCACTAGAGGCACATGGAGGTTCCCAGACTAGGGGGCGAATTGAAGGTGTAGCTGCCAGCCTGTGCCACAGCCATAGCAACACCGGATCCCTGACCTACTGAGAGAGGCCAGGGATTGAACCCACATCCTCATGGATACTAGCTGGATTCATTTCCCCTGCACCACAACGGAAACTCCTATTTTACCTATTTTGTTTAGCTATTTTACACACAGCACTGTAAATCTGTTAATCCCAAACCCTGGCTTATCTCTCTCCCCATCTCCATTTTTTTTCCCTTTTTGCCTTTTAGGGCTGCAACTGCAGCACATGGAGGTTCGCAGGCTAGGGGTCAAATTGTAAGTGTAGCTGCCGGCTTCGCCACAGCAACGCCAGAGCCGAGCTGCGTCTGTGACCTACACCACAGCTCACGGCAAAGCCGGATCCTTATCCCACTGAGCGAGGCCAGGGATTGAACCCACAACCTCATGGTTCCTAGTCGGATTCATTTCCGCTGAGCCATGACGGGAACTCCTCCATTATTTCTTTACTTATTTTTGGATTAGAAAATGAGATCATTTCAAGAGTTTAATTGCCTACCTCCCTTCTGTTCCCACAGAAGCTTCTGCCTCTCCCTCATGTCTTCCATTTTCTCTGGCCAGGATCAGAGTTCCGTCTGGCAGCTTCAATCAAGTCACTCTCTTTTGCAAAAATCCTCGGTGGATCCCTATTACCTAAAATAGTACTTTTCATAGTTTTTCACAACAGAATCGCTTAATTACAGGACATTCTTTTCAGGCTTTATCTACATCTATTTATGTATCTCTGTATTGATTTCAACTTAGCTATTGAACAAAAGGGGTATTTTACGTAGAACTTTTTGTAAGTTCAGGTTAATAATATCTATTTATATCAAGTTATTGAGAACAAAGAAACTGTTGTGATAAAAAGAGATCTTTGAAATTAGGCAGTGAGGTAGAGGTGAAAATGAGCATCATTGTCACTCCGCAGCAGTAGTTAATGCCTGAATTTTATTATGATGTAAAGAAAATCGCAAGCCACGCAGATAATCACAGGTCTGCTCCCCACGTGACACCCAGAGTGCTCTTCTCCTGATTACCATCGTTCATCAGCTCTAATATGCCATCAACTGTAAGTTGTATCAGTATTTTACGTACAGCTCAGAAAGAAAAAAAAATGCTAATTAACCTTTGATTTTGGCGATATTATTAAGATGCAAAAAAAAGCCAGTCTTACAATCACTGGGATAGCGTATGCCAGCTGCTTCCTCCTCTTTAAGAACTGATAGCTTCTTGTTTTCTCAGGATGGGGACAAAGCTTGAAGCCGGCGTGACCTCAGCGCCCTGCTCTCCGCTGTGTCTGCCTCGGCCATCTTTCCATCCACCCAGTCTCGAAGATGGGAGATAAAACTTCTCCCCTGGGGATCCCTGATCCGGACGCATGCTCAGGGCGTCTCTCCTGGACCATACTCACCAAGGCTGACATCTTATTTGGTTGTCGGCTTAACTGGCTTGAGGGTTTATTTATTCAGCATCTAGCTCCATGAGGGCAGAGAACATGAACTTTTGCACCCTATTGTATCCTTCACGCTTGGCACAGCTCCCAGGAACACCTGGTAAACAGAAGGCACTCAAATATTTGTTGAATGAATGAACTGAAATTTTTTTTTCTTTCTTCTTTTTAAAAGGCTGCTGTGCGACATATGGAGGTTCCCAGGCTAGGGGCCGAATCAGAGCTGCAGCTGCCGGCCTAAGCCACAGCCACAGCCACAGCCACAGCCACAGCCACAGGGGATCCAAGCCACGTCTGCGACCTACACCACAGCCCATGGCAACGCTGGATTGTTAACCTATTGAGCAAGGTCAGGGGTCGAACCCGCATCCTCATGGACACTAGTCAGGTTCGTTACTGCTGAGCCACAACGGGAACTACTGAAATCATTTTTTAAAAAAATTCACAGTGGCTGATTTTAGAGTACGTGCTCTTCAATTCAAAGGATCCAGAAAATCCAAAAACATGTGAGTAAAGACTTTCGTTTTCAGAGTCAAACAATGAACAATTCTGTACTAAATTCTTGTCTCCTTATCACAAATGCCAAACTTGGACAAAACGCATTGGAAATTACTATGTGTTAAAACCTTCTCTAGCTTGAAGTTACTACCACAAGGTTGATTAACGTGTTTTTGCGACCTCTCCATGTGTGAAGATTCTGTGCAGGGCTTGCGCATCGAGCTTCGGATTTGCAGGCTTACTTTGCTCAGATTATACCTGCCTTGTACAGGCAAGAATCCAGAGGGCTGGTCTGAGCTCCAGCTTCCCGAACAATGACACCTTTGTAAGACATTCTGCTGTGTTTACAGTGATGACAGATGCTTTTGGCTGCGGCCTGAACCTAAACATGTTCCTCTAGATTTTGGAAGCACAAGTTAAGGGATAAAATTTGGTATATAAACCAGGTGAGAATGTAGGCATTTCGTTTGTATTCCAAGTTTTTAAGTCAGTGAACAACATTCCCAAAGAGGAGATTTGAATAAAAGGCACGTGGAACCTCCAAAGTGCAAAACCAAGGGGTAATTTGAAAACTACTCACTGGCTGAATCAAGTCCCTTTTTTTTTTTTTTGTCTTTTTAGGTCCGCACCCACAGCATATGGAAGTTCTCAGGCTAGGCGTCGAATCGGAGCTGCAGCTGCCGGCCTACACCACAGCCACAGCAACTCGGAATCCAAACCGCCTCTGCCACCTACACCACAGTTCATGGCAACGCCGGATCCTTTAACCCACTGAGGGAGTCCAAGGATCAAACCACATCCTCATGGATACTAGTTGGGTTCATTACCACTGAGCAACAACGGGAATGCCCTTGTTTTTTTTTTAAATAAAATTTGCTATCTGGAATTCCTGCTGTGGTGCAGTGGGTTGAAAACCAGGTTGCTGTGGAGGTTCAATCTGGGAACTTCCAAATGCTGTGGGTGTGGCCATAAAAATTAAAAATAAATAAATAAAATAAAATTCACTATCTATTCAAAATAGAAATTTTTAGAAAACTTGAAATAAAAGGAAATACAGTCAATATGAGTTTAAAAAACTTATAGAGGGAGTTCCCGTCGTGGTGCAGCGGTTAATGAATCCGACTAGGAACCATGAGGTTGCGGGTTCGATCCCTGGCCTTGCTCAGTGGGTTAAGGATCCAGCATTGCCGTGAGTTGTAGAGTGTAGGTCGCAGATGCGGCTCAGATCTGGCGTTGCTGTGGCTGTGGTGTAGGCCGGCGGCTACAGCTCTGATTCGACCCCTAGCCTGGGAACCTCCATATGCCGTGGGTGTGGCCCTAAAAAGCAAAAAAAAAAAAAAAACTTATAGAAAACATCATATTTTACAGTGAAATACTGAAAGCCTTCCTCCTAAGTCCAGGAATCAGAGAGGAATGAATGCCTGGTGTCATTTCTCCTCAACATTTTAGTGGAAGTCTTAGCCAGTGCAATAAGGCAAGGATAAAGAAGACATGAAGATTAGAAAGGGAGACATATGTCATTATTCACAGATGACATGAATGTGTCAGAAAATGTAAAAGAATTATAAATTCTGGGCAGTACATTCTTTGACATGGGTCTTGGCAATTTTTTTTTTTTTTGGATCTGTCTCCTCAGGCATAGGGGAACGAAACTAAAACACTTTTGCATAGGAATCTAAAAGAAAACTAAAATACTGGGAGTTCCTACTGTGGTTCAGTGGTAACTGGACTAGTATCCATGAGGTTGCAGGTTCGATCCCTGGCCTTGCTCAGTGGGTTAAGGATCCGGCGTTGCCATGAGCTGTGGTGTAGGTCGCAGATGTGGTTCGGATCTGGCGTTGCTGTGGCTGTGGTGTAGGCCGGCAGCAGCAGCAGCTCTGATTCAACCCCTAGCCTGGGAACTTCCATATGACGCATGTGTGGCCCTAAAAATTAGAAGACAAAAACAAAAACTAAGAGGATGCCTACTGAATTGGAGACAATATTTACAAAACTATATCTGATAAGAGATTAATATACAAAATAAACAAAAAACTGATAGAACTCAACAAAAAGACAAATAAAAAAAGATAGTCAGGGCACCCAAACAGGAACATTTTCCCAAAGACAAGCTGATGGTCAAGAGACACATGAAAAGATTCTCAGCATCACTCAACATCAGGAAGATGCAAATCGAAACCACAATGAGCTATCGTCTCACATCTGTCAGAACGGCTATTACAAAAAGGAGCACAAATAAGTGTTGGTGAGACCCTCCTGCCCTGTTGGCGGGGATATAAACTGTTGCAGTCGCTATGGAAAACAGATGGGGGTTCCTCAAAAAGTTAAAAATGGAAGTAACATACGATCCAGCAATTTTGCTTCTGGGTATTTTTTCAAAGAAAACAAAAACACTAATTCGAGAAGATAGTCCCTGTGTTCACTGCGTTATTCACAGCAACCAAGAGATGGAAGCAACCTAAGTGTCCAACATCAGATGAATGGATAAAAAAGACGTGGTCTATATATTCAATGGTATATTAATCATAAGTGAATGAAATCTTGCCATTTGTGTCAACATGGGTAGACCTAGAGAGTATTATGCGAAGGGAAATAAGTCAGACAGAGAAAGACAAATACCATATGATTTCACTTATACATAGGATCAGAAAAACAAATAAACAACTATATCAAAACAGAGTAATAGATATAAGAGAACAAGACAGGTAGTTGCCAGAGGTGAGGGGGTTGGGGGAGATGAATAACATAGCTGAGAGAAATTGAGAAGTACCAATTTCCAGTTACAAAGATAACTAAAGTCACAGGGATAAAATGTATGGAGTGAGGAATATGGTCAATAATAATGTAATGTATCTTCGTACGGTGACTTTTCACAGTGATCATTCTGTAATGTATACGTACACATACGGAGTCACTATTTTGTGTAACAGGAACTAACACAGTATCATAGGTCAGTTATACTTCGAAACGGAAAAAAGCAGGAGTTCTCTGGTGGCTTAGCAGGTTAAGGATCTGGCATTGTCACTCCCGTGTATGATTTCTGGCGTGGGAACTTCCACATGCCACCGGCTTGGCCAAAAACAAACAAGTAAATAAACATTTAGAAACAAATGAACTTAGGAGTTCCTGTTGTGGCTCATTGGAAACCAATCTGACTGGCATCTATGAGGACTCAGATTCAATCCCTGGCCTTGCTCAGTGGTTAAGGATCTGGCATTACCGTGAGCTGTGGGGTAGGCCGGCAGCTGTGGCTCCGATTGGACCCCTAGCCTGGCAACCTCCATGTCATGGGTGCAGCCCTAAAAAAATTAAATGATAAAGCAAAAAAAAAAAAAAGAAAATATAATTGTAAAAAGGAGTTTAGCTTACAATAGGACACAAAAGCCAAGCACCTAGAATTCTAATAAGATATATATTAGATTTCTACACTCTATGAAATCTTTGAGCAAAATTAAAGCAGATCTAAAAAATTCTAAGGATATACTATATTTGTGGATTGGGAATTTGACATTATAAAGATGTCAATTCTCCATAAATGGATCTATATAGTCATTACAATCCCAATCAAAACATCAATAGGTATTTCCGAGGAAACATAAGCTGACAGTAATAATGAAAAAAAAAAAAAAAACACAGTTGTGGAGTTCCCGTGGTGGCGCAGCAGAAATGAATCTGGCTAGCATCCATGAGGACTCAGGTTCGATTCCTGGCCTTGCTCAGTGGGTTAAGGATCCAGCCTTGCCGTGAGCTGTCGTGTAGGTCATTGCAGACATTGCTTGGATCTGGAGTTGCTGTGGCTGTGGTGTAGGCCGGCAGCTGGAGCTCTGATTTGACTCCTAGCCTGGGAATCTCCATATGCCCCGGGTGCAGCCCTAAAAGGCAAAAAAAAAAAAAAAAAAAAAAAACCCAAATGCAACAGTCGTGAGATGACTAATGAATTACAACAATCATTTTCACGGATGAGTGAAGTTTGATTTAGCTTTGGGAGAAGACAGTGCAATATAAACACAAACATTTCTTCAACATCTGCTGCTACGCCAGGTGCACTGCTGGGTACTTCCCAACGGGCATCCACTGAACCTCAGATACTGAGATGCTCGGAGGAAAAGGGGTTCGGTACCCACACACCTGTAGGAACAGCTCCCGCTACAGTTTCTTCTTGGAGAGTCATGCTGTACAGCAGGGTTTTTAAAGCCTCTGAGAAATTTCCGTGAAGAAAAGCAAATAGAATTGTGTTGAACCCAGGATTTTCCCATCTTATTTGATCATGACCTCTCTTTGAGAAACACTGGCCTGGAGTGCTTTTTATATTTTTTGGTTTTCACCGTTATCTGTGAAGTAGCCAAGGGCTGAACTGTTCATTTTACAGATAAAGAGATGGAACCTCAGGCAGGTGGAGACTTCCACCAGGTCATACAGCTACTAATACAGTATTAGCAAGGCACACTCAATTAAAAAAAAAAAAAATTCAGTGCTTTTTCCAGGGTCAAACACTACATTCCCATGAAATAGCATTTCAGAGATGGAATAAACCTTAGTGATCGCTTAGACTAGTAACCTTATTATGTTGATAAGGCAATTGGGGCCCAGGCAAATTAAGTGTCTTGCCCCAGGTCAAGAGATTGCAGACTAGCAGGAGGAATAAAAGGATCCATGACTCAGTGACTCCCAATTAAGTGCTCTACTGCCCCATATAATTAGGAGGCAAATCTGTGTCAGTCGAGAGTGAGACCAAATTAACTGCCTGAATTGAGTAGGCACTCAGAGATGCTGAATGAATGATTTACCTGGGAGATGACAATCCTGGAGCTCTATCAGGTTGTCATGTAATTTAGAAAGGAGGCTTTAGGAGCCATTTGATGACTGGGTTATAATAATAAAGTACTGAATACTGTTATTTTTAAAAGTTTCATCACCTTGTATTATTTTATCCCTCTCCCCTGAAAAGTGCCACAGGTCACTTAAACATTTTTGATTGAAAGCGATTTCACAACACTTATGGGGCACGTCCTGGAGTGTCACAGGCTGGGGATCATTTTCCTAAAGTCTTGGATATGATGAATGTTACAGGCAGAATGCAGGAGGCATGGACACCTGGCCGAACCTGTAGGGTAGGGAAGGCCATGTTCACTGCAGGTGCTGCTGTCAGAAAGCACAGGAGGGAAAACCAAAACAGTCCTGGCTGAGGGCTTGTGCAGGGTTGAGCAGAAAGTTCTTTTTTTTTTTTTGCCTTTTTTTTTATGTAGAGTCGCACCCGCGGCACACGGAGGCTCCCAGGCTAGGGGTCTAACAGGAGCTGTAGCTGCCGGCCTTCGCCACAGCCACAGCAACGCGGGATCCGAGCCGCGTCTGCGACCTTCACCACAGCTCACGGCAACGCCGGATCCTTAACCCACCGAGCAAGGCCAGGGATCGAACCCGCAACCTCATGGTTCTTAGTCGGATTCGTTAACCACTGAGCCACGAAGGGAACTCTGAGCAGAAAGTTCTAACACACAGCGAAGAAGGGTGAGTCTGGCCTTAAGCAGGGGGAAGAGGAAAACAGGTGAACGCAAGCATTCTGTGGACCTTTGGACTTTAAAAAGAGCGGCTGCTCTTTCTTTGTAGAAATGTTTTGGTTGTGGCTGGTGGGCACCGGGCGGGACAGGCATCGCGGCTGTGAGCACCCATCAGTGGGAGGGCTCCACTGAGGACAAGGAAATTACAAGCAGGGGCAAGCCTGTTTACTCTCCTCTGCTTTATCTTCTCCACGTATGTGACTCTTGGGGACCTTATGTGGTGGTGGTGGTGGGGAGCTAGGGCAGCACACAATTTAGGGGCTCCTGGGTCCCCTTGAAAAATACCATCATAATATCAAGTTGACTGTACCCCATCGAGCTCCCCAAATGTGCAAACTGGTGTCTATTTAATATGATTTCAATTTACTCGACAAATTCTGTTCTTTAAGCTTTACTAGAGAGCAAATAAATCTATTCAGTAGACCACCTCTGCCTTATTCTCCATCTCTCTCTTCTTTTCTCTGCATATCTCTTTTATTAAGTTCAATAGTTTGATCTCACACCTAACAAGGCAAGGGAGGGAAACACTTTAGTTTCTCAAAAGTAATTACTACCTACAATAAAAACAAAAACTAATGCAGAAGTTTAAGGACAGGAGTTTCTAAACACTAAAGCCTTAATATTTTACAAGCAACCATTACCCTACTTTGCACCTGCTCTAAATCTGTAGAATTAAAATTATCTCCCATGCCCCCCAAAGAAAAACACGACAGAATCTTTGGTGACACAGTTCTTGATGCTGCCCATCATTTAGTGTAGGAGGTGGCTCAAAGGTGGCCCTGGGGACCCAGGGGGAAGGGCAGCTCCTCAAAGTAAGAGTTATCCACTTACATTTCATTTTAAATCTTTATTGCTTTCCTCTGGTTATAAAAATATCATGATATAAAAATTCAGATCTTTCAGAAATACGTAATGCGGAAAATGGAAACGCTCCATAACTCCATCTGCAACAGCTCATTACTAGCTTTCTCCTCAAACATTTAAAACAAATTAAAATTGCTATTGTTGTTCTTTTTAAAATGGGGTCATACTATGTTAACTCCAAAACTTGCTTTCCTTGCTTAAGATTTTATTTGGTCTACTGAACATATAAGAGATTCATCATATCTTTTCAAAAGATTGGGTAATATTCTATGGAAAGATTTTTTTTTTTTTTTGCTTTTTAGGGACACACTGCGGCATATGTAAGTTCCCAGGCTACAGGTGGAATCAGAGCTGCTGGCCTACGGTCTACACCACAGCCACAGCAACTGGGGATCCCAGCCGTGTCTGCAACATATACCACAGCTCACGGCAACGTGGGATCCCTAACTCATCGTGCAAGGCCAGGGAGCAAACCCACGTCCTCATGGATATTAGTCGGATTTGTTTCCACTAAGCCACAATGGGAACTCCATGGAAAGATTTCCCTTTTTTTGTTTTTTGCTTTTTTTTAGGGCCAAACTTGCAGCATATGGAAGTTCCCAGGTTAGGGGTCGAAATGGAGCTGCAGCTACCAGCCTACACCACAGCCACAGCGGCATCAGATCCGAGTCGCATCTGCGATGTACACCACAGCTCATGGCAACGCCAGCTCCTTAACCCACTGATCGAGGCCAGGGATCAAACCCGCATCCTCATGGATCCTAGTTAGGTTTGTTACCGCTGAGCCACGCTGTGACCTATACTGCAGGACCAGATCCCATAACCCCACTGTACCTGGCAGGGGATTGAACGTGCCTGCCAGAATTACAAAAATTCTGGGGACCCCACTGCACCACAGGGGGACTCCTGGAATACATTCTTGCTCACATATACTTATACACATGTCAAAGCATTTTTGGATACAAAATCCTAGATGTGAGTTTGCTGGGCTGAAAGTGTATATATTAATAGTACATATATTAACTTTTTTTTTTTTTTTTTTTTGCTTTTTAGGGTCTGCACCTTTGGCACATGGAGGTTCCCAAGCTAGGGGTCGAATTGGAACTGTAGCTGCCGGCTTACAGCACAACCACAGCAATGTGGGATCTGAGATGCGTCTGCAACCTACACCATAGCTCATGGCAACGCCTGAGCCTTAACCCACTGAGCAAGGCCAGGGATTGAATCTGTGTCCTCATGGATGCTAACTGGGTTCATTAACCGCTGAGCCATGACCGGAACTCCTAAAGTACAGTAAATTTTATTTTTATTTTTTGCTTTTTTTAGGGCTGCACCTCTGGCATATGGAAGATCCCACGCTAGGAGTTTAATCAGAGCTGCAGTTGCCAGCCTACACCAAAGCCACAGTAACGCAGGACCTGAGCCAAATCAGTGACCTACACTGTAGTTTGCGGAAACACCAGATCCTTAACCCACTGAGCGAGGCCAAGGATCAAACTCACTTCCTCACGGATACTAATCAGGTACGTAATCCGCTAAGTCACATGGAACTCCTATTTTTGTTGTTGTTGTTGTTAATTAATTAATTAATTTGGCCGTACCTGAGTCATGTGCAAGTTCCTGGGCCAGGGGCTGAACTCGCACCGCAGTTGTGACCTGCATCACAGTAGCAGCAATGCTGGATCCTTAACATGGTGTGCCACAAGGGAACTTCCTAGAGTATATTATATTTTAAATCTTTCAGACTGGCTCAATTCTTTGTTGTGAAGTCAGTCAAACTGCCACCAAATCTGGTTTTCTTTAATTCGCTTCTCAGAAGTCACTGAGATGATGGTTTGCTGTCATAGGCTAGTGGGGGACCTCAGGTGTTCTCACTTTGTCAGCGCTATAGCTCTAAAGCATGGTAAAAATACTTGCCACTTTTGGGGAGTGAGCTTTTGGATTTTTTTTTTTTTTTAAGGCTGCACCCATGGCATATGGAGGTTCCCAAGCAAGGGGAATTGGAGCTGTAGCTGCCCGCCTGCACCACAGACACAGTAACACAGGATCCGAGCTGCATCTGCGACCTACACCACAGGTCACTGCAACGGCGGATCCTTAACCCACTTAGCAAGGCCAGGGATTGAACCTGCATCCTCAGGGATACTAGTCAGATTCATTTCTGCTAAGCCACAATGGGAACTCTGTTTTTGGATTTTTTTTTTTTTCCTTCTTCTTCAGATGGCATTAGTTTCGGGTATCTTTTTTGGAGTTTTGAGCAGGATTTTTTTCTCTTTATGACTGCACTGATGGCATATAGAAGTTCCTGGGCTAGGGATCAAACCTGTGCTTTCACTGTGACCTAAGCCGCTGCAGCTAGATTCTTAACTCCCTGCAGGAACTCCTTCAGTAGGATTTAATGAGGTAGGTAAAATAAGACTAATCTATTTCTGAATTAATCTTCTTTCATCTGTTGGAGTAACCATAACATACTGTTATTCTTGGGGCAACCAACCTGTGTTATTAGGTGCAAGAGGCCCTATCTACTAACTCTCACCTGCTTAGCATATGCTTACTCTTTCCAGCAGTTTTCCAATATTTGTCACATTAAATCTAAGTCAGTTCTGACCACCGTAAGCAATACTTTCATTTATTTATTTTAAAGGTTGCAGGTGTCACATATGGAAGTTCCCAGGCAAGGGGTCGAACTGGAGCTACAGCTGCCGGCCTACACCACAGCCACAGCAATGTGGGATCCTTAACCCACTGAGTGATGCCAGAGATGGCACCAGAGTCCTCACGGGTACCAGTTGGGTTCGTTTCTGCTGATCCACAACGGGTACTCCAATACTTCTATTTTAAAAGAATAAATAAGACAATTTCAGAGTAAAATACTTACAATAGTACCCTCTTGGGCCTCAAGTCTAAAGCAATTTTTGCTTCCTTTGGAGTTATAGATTTTAAAATGTTTGCACTATTCATTAACTTGGCAATTGCTCAAGAACTTCCTTTGGACTCGAAAGTTAAACCATTTTGAGTGTTTATATAAATCTAGTCATGCAGTTCCCTTGTGGCACATCGGGTTAAGAACCCGGCATTGTCACTGCAGCAGCTCGGGTCATAGCTCTGGCAAGGGTTCAGTCCCTGGCATGGGAACTTCCACATGCCATGGACATGGCCACAAAAAATACCAAGTCACTAACTATATTCTCCGCACCATATCATACGCTTCATTAAAGGAGGGACTTGGTTTGGTTCACTGATGATTATCTGAATCTAGAACAGTACCTGGCACATAAAAGGTGCTCACTATTTGTTGAAGGAAGGATAGATTCCTTGAAGGCAGGAATCTTCCTATATTTAGCATCCCCACAGCAAATGACAAGTTGCTGATTAAAATTAAGGGAATGGAGAGTTCCTGTGGTGGTGCAGCAAAAACGAACCTGACTATGATCCATGAGGACGCAGTTCCATCCCTGGCCTTGCTCAGTGGGTTAAGGATCTGGCATTGCTGTGAGCTGTGGTGTAGGTTGCAGACGAGGCTCGGATCTGTCGCTGCTGTGGCTGTGGGTTAAGTGGGCAGCTGCAGCTCCGATTCAACGCCAGGTCTGGGAACCTTCATATGCTGTGGGTGCGGCCCTAAAAAGCAAAAAAAAAAAAAAAAAAAAAAAAAAAAAAAAAAAATTAAGGGAAGGAACTTCATTCAGGAATACAACTTAAGACTTTCTTAGAAGCTAGATGTGAAATATCCCCTGGCTTATATAACATTCAAGATGCCTTCCAGCCCTAATATGAATCTACTATTTTCAAAGAATTATAACTCAATATAAGATATACCACTAAAACTGAATAAGAATAATTGGGTTCTTTGCTCTGATTTAGAAAGTAGTGCACTGATTTTTCTAAAGTTTGGATCATCTTTATAAAGATCAGACTTGGAGTTCCTGTCGTGGCTCAGTGGTTAACGAATCTGACTAGGAACCATGAGGTTGTGGGTTTGATCCCTGCCCTTGATCAGTGGGTTGAGGATCCGGCGTTGCCGTGAGCTGTGGTGTAGGTTGCAGACGCGGCTCGGATCCCACATTGCTGTGGCCTCGGCCAGTGGCTACGGCTCTGATTAGACTCCTAGCCTGGGAACCTCCACATGCTGCGGGTGCGGTCCTAAAATCCACAAAAGACGAATAAAATAAAATAAAATAAAGATCAGACTTGAGAATTAAGTTATATTGACCTCAAGCTATAGTCTGTAAGTCCCTTTTTTGAAAGAAAAAAAAAAATCATGGCATCAAATTGTCAACTGGGAATGCCTCAAGTATGATTTGAACGTCACTGCAGAAGCAAGAAGGCAAAGGAAACACTAATGTACAATGTTTATATATTTTGGACTATGGCAAAGGTGGTATGACGCTAATAAGAAATATATCTGCCTTTAAACTCATGTCAAATGTGCAGGTATTTGGATTTAGAGCCAATAAAAATAAAAACAATGAAAAAGAATAAAAAAGGGACTCAGTGAAAGAAGGATTCATATAAATCTGGAGCATATTTTGGATAATATACATTTTAAAGAATAAAGGCAGAAAGGGAGACTAAAAAATACACAAGAATCAATTTTATTTTATTTATTTATTTATTTATTTATTTTTTGCCTTTTGTCATTTTATGGCCGCGGGTTTATGGCCGCACCCGCTGGCATGTGGAGGTTCCCAGGCCAGGGGTCTAATCGGAGCTGTGGACACTGGCCTGCGCCGCAGCCACAGCAACGCAGGATCCGAGCCGCGTCTGCAACCTACACCACAGCTCACGGCAACTCCGGGTCCTTAACCCACTGAGCAAGGGCAGGGATCGAACCTACAACCTCATGGTTCCTAGTCGGATTCGTTAACCACTGCGCCACGATGGGAACTCCCAAGAATCAATTTTAGAAAGTCCCTCCAGAAAAAGTCCATTTTATAAAACATTGTAATTCTAGTCTTTTAGTACTTATTTATGTCAGACCATTTCTCACTGGATGTTTGATTTCCTCAGGAAAATTATCTTATGGTTAGAAAATAGCATATTCTCAAGATGGTTGGCTGAAAAGGCTATTTTTTTTGGCTTACTATTTTTTACAACAAGTTTTACTTTAAGAATGAATTAATTAGGTTTGAGATTAACTCTCACTGGTAGAACTGTAGGGGATATACTTTGCTTAAAATGGATCAGAACTTGAAGAGGATATAAGCAATTGACAAAAAAAAAACAGGGTTTGAAATAAAAGAGAGTTTTTGATGTGTTAAGAAAAAAAAAAAATTAAGAATACTTGGGGGGGTGTTGTGGCAGGAAAAATTTCTTGAAATAGAGTAGTGAGAGGGAGGCAGGTGCCCAAGTTAGACTAGGGAGCAAAGTCTGAAGAACATCAACAACAGAACATTCTTGGGGAAGGAAAATAAGACACCAGGATGACTCCTACGGTTAATTTTCTGAAATAAAAATGTAAAGAAGTATTCAGCTTGTTGAGGCTTGCAACATGAAGAGTCTAGTGCACTTCTAATACCAGACTCTCAAGAAAAAGAAATACACAAAAACAATTTTAAAGACAAGTTAGGGAAAAGGCTGTAAAGTACAAATTAGAACATTTTAACTTACTTGAGGTAGATAAAACAGAAAGTAAAGTCGGAATACGTAAGCTCTTGCTTTCAGTCACACTAGAAGTGAAGAACTGTTAAGATCATACATCTTAAAGCAAAAGGAAAATAGTCATCCTAAAATGTCCAAAAATGTTAAATTTTAGCATTTAAGATATTCCAATTAAATGTGTAAAATTTTCTTAAAAAGTGGTTAATAAAGTATTTAAGTTTGACAGGCTATCATGCTTATAATGTTATTACGCTTGCAATATTTATAAATCAGATATAAAAATAAGTTATTTCTATTTTAAAAGATGCTTTCGAGGCTATAAAAATTCATTGTCTATTTTATTTAAGGGCTCATGGAAAAACTGGTGAAATATTCAGTACGTACACCAAAACAGGTATCTACAAAATTCCAAATTTAATTTTACAGGAATACCATCTATTCAAGTGCAAGGTGTATGAATATTTCGGAGACAGGTGTAAGCTCAGGGAGGAATCAGAAACGAGTTCCCAGTGGAGGCCCAGTTGAATCTGAGCATTTCATGAGCACAATAAATCATCCACAAAGCCCACCTTAAATAGCTAAAGTAGTCATAAAAATAGGTCGATGGTTACTTTAGAGATAACATAATCCTCGGTCTTATTGTTGTGGAGCAGATGTCATTATGGGTGGGGCTAACGCGCAGAGCAGCTGAAGCATTTTTGTACCACCCCCCGTACACTTTCAGTAGGATAGAAGGGGCTTCAAAAAGGTAAGGGTAAAGCTCTTAACGATCAATTCCGACTAGAAACAAGCAAGTTTCGATGCGGCCTTGGTACGCGTTGAGACCATTCCCCAGAATTAAATCCTACCCTGGAAAAGATATCTTCCCTTTCTCCCCTCCCCTGCCGGCTCCTCCTTGGGACACTTGGATGAGTCTTTCTTTCCCTTCTTCCCACGCTGAGGTGAGGCTGCACGCAAGCCGGAGACGCCTGTTTTCCTTTTCGAGCGGAGGGAACTCTGCGGGTAGGAACCCCAGGTGGCAGGAAGGGGGCGGGCGGCGCTGTGAGGAGGCGAAGAAGGCTCGTCGGGTACGAGCCGGGCTAGGGTTGGGAAGGGACACGCTGGCCGCCGGGCCTGCAGAGGAAGCCGCGGTGAGGAGATCTCCCCGCTCGGAGCTGGGACCTGGCGCTTCCGGCTGGCCACAGTTATTCTCGGCCTAGCGCGGCTCGCGTTCCAGGCTCTTTTGGGGCGGGCAGAGAGTTAGTAGAAAGGGTAAACCGCGGCTCACACTTGCCTGGGTCCGGGTGACCAGTAACTGGTAATAGTCTTTGCTCGGCGCCGGGCCTTGTCCTACAATTTCGAAGAGAGTCTCCGGCAGCCACGACGCCATCTTGGGACGCCACCGCCGTCGCTAAGACAACCAGGAAGGGGCGGGGCCTGGCTGAGGTCAAGGGGCCAAAGCCCTGGTTTAAATCGAACTCTACTTTTGAGCTGGCGGTGTGTTTCTAACTTGGGGTGCTTGACCCCTATTCCAAGGACGACAAGGAACCCTAAGTCGTGAAATTTCCACCTTTAGGTCCCGGGTGACCCGAAGGGGAATTAGTTCCTGCTACCACCGAGGGGAGGGGTGACCCCGGCGGAGGGATATCAAGCGAATCCTCACATTCCCCTTCCTGGTCCCTGGAAGGGATCGGGAGGAGATCGCAGGCCACTGGGAAAGTCGAGCCGGGCGGTGGGGGAGGGAGGGGCGATGTGATGAGCCGCAAGTAGGCAGCGGGGCTTGTCCCGCGGAGGAGCCCGTCAGCTGGAGCCGAAGGATAAAGTAGTTCCCGGAGGGTGTTGGAACGGGCGGGGAGGGAGGCGGCGCGGGCGGAGGGGCACGCCGGGCGCGGTGCTGCGGCTCAGCTGATAATTGAAGGGACCCGAGGAGCCGCCGCCGCCGCCGCCGCCGCCGCCGCCGGGGGGGGGGTGGGGGCAGCGAGTGGAAGTTACAGCCGCGCCACTGAGTCCGGACCGGAGACTTTGGGGCCCAACTAGGTAATTGGGGCGCAGTTCCGAGCAACGGGGCTAGGCCTGGGGGGAGGGGGCTATGCTGAGGGGTTGGGGGGTGGCGGGGTGGGGGGAGGAGCTGGAACAGAAAGTCCCAGGAAGCCCGGTTGTGTCATCGCCGCGATTCGGCCCCCGCTCGGCCTGTTCCCAGAGGCGGCGGCGGCGGCGGCAGCGGGGCCGCGGAAGGACCGGGCCGGTGGTTGCGGGTTAGGCGCTCGAGGGAGACCGCGGCTGGAGGGACCGGGGCCGGGCGGGAGTGGGGGGGTCGCTGGGTCCCCCGCCCCGGACCCCAGCAATGAGGCGTGCGGTAAGGCGTGCGGGTCTTGGGGAGCCCGGCGGGGGTCGGGGGGGCCGGAAGTGGGCTTTGAAGCTTGGAGGGCGTCTAGGAAGAGAGAAAGTGGGGGGCCGGAAGTGCAGGTGGGGGGGCGTGAAGACGGCAAGGGTTCCCCGGAAATGGGATGGGGGGCCCGGAAACCGGGAGAGGGGAGGCTCCAGGGCCAGGGACGGCCCGGAAATGGAAACTAGGGAGCAGCTCGAGTGACAACAGTTGTGGGAAGCGAGGGTCAGAGGAGGGAGAGGCCGGAGTGACTTTAGACCGCAGTAAGGGGTTTCCTGCCAAGGGGGGCGGTTGAGGGCGGGCGAGGCCGGAGACGGGGTCTGAGCTGGGCAGTTGTTTCAGCCGTGGGAAGTTGAGGCTGAGGGACGTTGACGCCGAGAGTGGCATGCAGAGGGGGCTTGAAAGAGGCCGAGAAACTTGGCCAAGAGGAGCAGAGCATCCTTCTAAGTAGATCAGCGTGGAAATTGGGGGGAGAGGGTTAGGACCTGTGGGAGGGAGGTGGACCACTTGTCACTCCAATCTTATTAGCATTCAAAGCGAGTCAGGCGATTAATTTATTTATATGTGGATTACATAAAACCTATTATAACGCCAGTCCATTCAGGTCCCCTCTCTCCTCCATCCTCCTCCATGGTGAGTGGGTTTCTAGTTCTGAAACAAGTTAGAAGGGAGTTCAGGTACCGAAGGTGATAAAATCCCTAATCCTGCCCTTCGTCCGTGTTGGCTCCCTTCTTCAGCATTAGAGTAATCTGTAATTTTCTGGAGAAAGAAAAGATTTAGAAACACATGCAGATCGAGCCGGGGTTGGGGGGGTGGTTGGGTGGGTTGGGGATAACTTAGACTTTTGAACTCCTACTGGGGGACGGGAGGGAATTGGTGACCCCGTGTGGCGAGGAGAGAACGGAAGGGGCTGGTCCTAAACCCTTAAGACAGATTTGTTTGTTTTTGAGAATGCCGTTTTACTTTGTCTGGGGAAGGTTTAGTTTAAGCCCGGTGTCTGGCGGTGGGTATAGTTTAATTGCTTCGCTAGGTAATTGGGGGAGGGAGGGTGTCAGTGTGGGAACGTTGGGGTGTGTGGGGTGGTGGTGGGGGACGTTTAATAGCGCAGTGAGTCTGTTCCGAGGGGAAGTCTAACTGCACCCCTGCTGTCTCCCTTCCTAGTCGGCTTGGCCTGATCTTGCCCGGGCTGCCAGATCACCCGATCCTCGGGCTTCCCTCTGTTTTGTAGGCCCTTCAGTGCTGTGCTGAACTTTCTATTCCTCTCTAGTCTCTTTAGATATTTTTGGTATTTCATTTCTTAAAGGCCCGGGAAGTTGAGGCTCAGAATCTCCCTTCCAAAAACAAAACAGAAATACGGGGTGCAAAGTTGAAAGAGCTATTGAGTGGGGTAAAAAACCGACGCTTGGAACAAAGGTCCTAGTTGTTAGGGAAAAAGGCAAGAGGGCTATATATGAGGCCTGTGTGTCGCATTTACACGGGGTGGGGGTGGGGGCAGGGAAGCAGTTAGGGTTGAGGGGTGGAATTATCAGGGGTTTAGAGACAATAGATGGCAGAGGGTTTTCTTGTGACTCATTTTCATATCTACAGCATGCAGGAGAGATCAATATTTGTGTGGATTTTAGAGTAAACACAATTTCTGATTGTTTTAAAAACTCCTTGCTCCATTTTCAGGCCCAGAAATACTGAACTAATGTGGCTTTTGTATCATCTTTGTGAAATTGTTTGAGGAGTCTTTATTTCATTTATTTTAAACTTAAAGAGTGTACATAAACATGGTTGGGGGTTTGTGGGCCTTGTCCATGTCTGCCTTTCTATGAATATGCCAAAATTCATAAGAATTGAACTGTAAGATTATTATCACTGTTTCCATTCACTTCTCAGTTTTTTAGGAGTTTGAGTGGTTTTGAAGTCTGCTTAGCTGGCATTTTCTGTTTAGTTTGTGTCCATGAACAGGCTTGTTTATTTTTCATTTACTTTCTCAAAGTTTCAGAACACTTTTGACAGTAAGAGTTCTTGAAGGTGCAAAAAGAAAAATATTTTTAAGATGAACGGGATGCTAGGCCAGGGTAAAAATCAATGCTTTCTCCTAACGAAGTCAGTTTGAAGTATTGTTTACTCTTCTAGTCTTTTAAGATTACTGTATTATCTGGAAAAGGTTTTATGATCCTATTTTAAGGACGTCACTCCAACAAAGAAGACACATGCTGGCCTGGGAATTCATAACATTGCCAGTTAGTAGCCATGTGACCTTGAGACCTTATCTAGTCTGCATTTATTTTATCTGTAAAATGGGATTGGGTAGTCTGTTTCTTACCTGCTGAGTGGTGGTAAGATCCAGTGGATGTAATGGCTGTCTGCTAAGTAAGTGTAAGATACTGTCATTAGCTTTAGAAAATTACATTATCTGTTTTGAGGTCATTAAAAAAGATGCAACTTTCATTAGTGGTGGTGGGAGGTTTTGATGTAAGGTAGGTTAGAGATAGGAAGTTGTAGTACTTTATAATGTGAAGTTGTTGCTAGATTGGTAGTGGAACTTGGTCCCAAAATTTTTTTTTTTTTTGCATCAGCATGCTTTTTCACCAAATGTTTTAAATTTTTTTTAGAGAAATTTGACAAGTTTCTTTGTTTTTATTATGGATAAAATTTATACCTATATTTGTTGACGGCTCTTAGGAAATTCTTTCTAATATCGGAGACTAAAATTAAGGAAAAGCATTCCTGAGTCTTCATCTGTTTTCTTCACAGTATCTAGGGGTTTTTTGTTTTTAATTCTTTTAAGTGGATGGGTGGGGATCTTTTTGAACAAATGTGATTACCGATTGCTCCTTTATTTTTGCCTGTTTGCCTAGGTAACCTGATGGACTCAAATTAGAAAAGCAACCTGCTTTTGCTTTACATCTCGCCACTGCTCAAGTTCTTGATACTGCCTGCCTGACATGCCCTTTCCCCTCGTTTAAATCACTTTCAGTTCACCTCAACCCATCCCTTCAGAGTACTTCCTCAAAACTTTCTACACAGTGATCTTTTCTTTTTATTTCTTGGTTATCTATCTATGCTTCAGTTTGGGGATTATAGGGCTAGATTTGTTGACTGTGTTGATTTTGTTTTCCTGACTGGATTATAGGCTTCCTGAGGGCAAGGATTATCTAAAAGTCATTGTGTTTTGCAGAGAAAGTGCCTTCATAAACCTGATTGGAAATAAAATCCATTTTCTTTCCCACTCCAAACCAGTAATGTTAGCTTGGTCTTGCAGCCAGTCTTCCTGCTCTTGGAAATTTTCTTGGCTCCAGCAGATTCCTCAGGATGCTCTTTGGTTTAATGATCACAGCTTCTTTGACATTTTCCTGACTTCCTCTGCCATCAGAGTGCCTGGATAGGGTGGAAGAGTAAGAAGTTGGATATTATGTAAGACATATAATTTGTAGATTGTTATATAATCTTGGTGCTTGTAGTTCTTAACATGTAATGTTAGCTTTACATTTTGTGTGTTTTCTTTTAGTACCTGGATGTTGTCCAAACGGCTGTGTCACAGATTTCATAAAGGCATAACTTGTTCTTTACATTTTCTAGCTGGTTTGCTAGGTAATTCTACATACAGTGGGTGCTTGCTGTTATTTATGCTAAATAGATAAATGTACTGATGTTGAACCAATCTCTCTCTCTTTTCTTTTTTTTTTTTTTTTTTGCTTTTTAGGGCCACACCTGTGGCATCTGGAGGTTCCCAGGCTAGGGGTCTAATCGGAGCTACAGCTGCCAGCAACGCAGGATCCATGCTGCATCTCTGACGTACATCACAGCTCACGTCAACGCCTGATCCTTAACCCACTGAGCAAGGCCAGGGATCGAACCGCAGCCTCATGGTTCCTAGTCAGATTTGTTTCCTGCTGCGCCATGACAGGAACTCCCTGAACCAATCTCTAAATTTTATTTTAGTAAAATTTAACATCCTGGATTTTTAAAGGTGCAGTTCTTTAAATCAAATTAGATTACCTCATTTATTGATAGTTTCAGGGTATTGGCCAAAGAAGTTGTTTCCTAGACTGAAATGTCTGCACTGAGGATTTCTGGATTTGGGTTGTGATTCCTGTAGTTTCATTAAACTGGATTGGCTAGAAGAAAAAGTATCTTGTTGATAATTCAGACTTAACCTGTTTTGTCTTGAGTATGTAAAAGCTGTTGTTAATGATCCATTTTGCAGTTAATGCTTGATTTAAAAAGTCATTCCAGGGGTCTACAGTCAAAAAGCTGCGCATTACTGTGTGTTCTTTCGTTAGTGACCAACGCTGTTCAAGTGAGTATCTAATTTGAAAGTAAAAGACATGGGTTCCAGTTCTGGCAGTGCCTTTCCTATCTTTGTGACCTTGGGCAAATGGTTTAACCTTTGTGAGCTTCAAGCGCCTAATCTTAAAAATGTGGTTATAGTCATCTAACCTAGATTTAATTGTCAAACGCTAAACACTGTGTTCGGGAGATTAGGCTGCAGAAATGGACTGGAATACAGAGCCCTTCCTCCGTTTGTTCATCTGTAGCATTGACCATCTCCTCACTGCTTGACACCATTCTACCCTAGTACATATTTTTTATTACGTATGTAGGAATCCTACTTGAAAATACTTGAGTATACAGTAGTATTCCTTAGTTGATTATGAATTCCTTGAAGTCAATTCTTCCTCTTTTTTTTTATCCCTAGTATCTAGCACAGTGCCTGGCCCATAATAAGAATTCTTTAAATGTTTAGTGAAGGAATAAATCTTGTGAGAATGAAATGATTCTGAAGGTGAACATATTTTGTAATGGTTTAGTGTGATGTCCTGTTTGATTTGTTTTGATTAAAAATGTTGGAGTTCCCGTTGTGGCTCAGTGATAGCAAACACAACTAGTATCCATGAGGACATGGGTTCGATCTCTGGCCTTGCTCAGTGGGTTATGGATCCGGCGCTGCTGTGAGCTGCAACAGAGGTGGCAGACTCGGCTCAGATCCCACATTGCTGTGGCTGTGGTGTAGGCCGGCAGCTGTAGCTCCAATTTGATCCCTAGCCTGGGAACTTCCATATGCCTCGGTGCAGCCCTAAAAAGACCAAAAAAAAAAAAAAGGTTGGATCACTTTTTTCTTTTTTGTCTTTTTAGGGCCACACCTGTGGAGGTTCCTGGGCTAGGGGTTGAATCTGAGTTGCAGCTGCCAGCCTTCACTACAGCTCACGGCAACGCCAGATCCTTAACCCACTGATCGAAGCCAGGGATCGAACCTGAGTCCTCATGGATACTAGTGGGTACGTTAGCCACTGAGCCACCCACTGAGCCACCATGGGAACTCTGGTTGTATCACTTTTAAATGCTAAAAAGATTTTGAGAGTTTTACTTTTAATCTGTTGGTATATATCTTAGAGATTGCGGGTTACTTTGAGTCCTATATATTAAAGAAAATTAGTGCAAGTCATTTCAAATTCTTTAACTGTCCATTGTTTATAATAGCAGTTGATCATTTAACTGCTCCATCCAGGACCTTAATATGTTTTGAGATAATGCACATATTTGTTAAGTGCACAATTGAGTTTTATATATCATTTTAGTTTATTCTGTTTATTTTTAGAAATGAAACACTTATTTCTATAAATTTGATGTAATTACCCATACATGAATTTTTGAAGGCTATTTATAAGCCGAAATGTCTATCAAGACTCGAAGTTACAGCATTTCAATGTGTATTTTAATCAACTTGTTGGCTGTTATAACCAATGAGTTCCACCCTGACTTTACAACTCCTACTCATTCCACTTGTGGGCAGCATTCTGAATAAATAGATGTACCTCGTGCCATCATCTTAAGGTCACAGGAACTCATTGTGAAGTCCTTATGCTGGTAAACATGTGTGATGCCCTGGAAACCCAAAGTGAGTTTGTACTGAAATTCACTGTTGAGTTGTCATTTAAGCTGCTTTGTGTCCTTAGAGAGTAGGTTCATGGCCATTATATGGAGGGCCTCCCCCACCCCCCTTTTAACAAATTCTTAAAAACCCAAGTGCTTGTAGTTGCCTTGTAAACACAAATGTGTGAAAATGCTGTAACTTCTGCCATGACCCTGGTATTTTGTAATCCTGTTTTGCACCCTTGGCTGAATGCAGTCAGATCGAGCTGCTAGTTCCTCTCAGAACACACCCAGGAACTTCAGCATTCTTGCCATGGCTTTGATTGTCTGTCTGCCTGGGTCCGTACCCCTCCCCCCACCTTGTATCTCTTGTAGCTGCTTAGACACAGGTAACTTTCTTCCAGTGGCGCCTGTGAGATTTTCATTCTTCACTCTCTTCTCCCCTTCCACTCCTTTCTACATTTTCAGTTACGGCTTGCACACATCTGTCTTATTTGTTTACATCTTCTTTATGAGATCTTTGGCTTTGGGGTAGAGGTCTCATCATCTCTCCTTACAGAGGCCGGCACAAAGCTTCCACCAGAGTGCGTTGTGCGTGGTAGGTGACAGTAGTGGAGTTCTTTTAGTGACCTGTTGAGAAACTATATAGTTTACTGTCAATGTATTTTAATTTTTTCAGGGTTTAATAGCTGGTTGTGGGATCCTAGAATATACATTTTTCAGAATTAGGCTTATATTAAAATCAACTTCTGGGAATTCCTGTTGTGGCTCAGCAGTTAACGAATCCGACTAGAAACCATGAGGTTGCGGGTTCGATCCCTGGCTTTGCTCAGTGGGTTAAGAGTCCAGCGTTGCCGTGAGCTGTGGTGTGGGTTGCAGATGCAGCTTGGATCCTGTGTTGCTGTGGGTGCGGTGTAGGCTGGCGGTTGCAGCTCTGATTGGACGCCTAGCCTGGGAACTTCCACATGCCGTGGGTGTGGCCCTAAAATGACAAAAGGCAAAAAAAAAAAAAAAATCAACTTCAGAGATTGTTAAGGCACGAGACTGTGTTAGTAACGTGGCTACCCCAGGTTTTGCATTTGGGATTATGGTCATCAGGAGATGAAAGTTTATTTATTTGCACACGTTTCCTGGAGTGCTTACTGTGCAACCCAACATTGTGCTGGGAGGGATACAAATGGAACTTTAGATGTAGTTCTGGACCTTTGAATTTCATTGTCTCGTTTAGTTGATAATCACTTATCTTAAACTGACTTGGTAACTATAATATAATATTTAGCATACAGAAGTATTCTGTAGATATTCTAAATGCAGGCTTTTAGCATTTAGAAAACCTGATAGGAGAATCTAAATTAAGAAACATAGATTTATGTTTAATAGGGCATGATTTTTGGCTTTACTGAATAAGTTGTTGGAAGTGCCTTCATAATACAAATATTTCATTAGCAACTACTGCGTGTGCATTTTTGGTTCCATATAAGGTCCACTCTCTTAGTGCTGAGGAGAAATAAGATTTATAAAATGAGATCTGTTATCTCAAAATGTACTAATATTGCAGATAGGTTTAAACTATGTCTAAAAAACAACATTGTGCATGTTTGTTATTACGTACAGAGTTGAATTTTATACAGTGAGTACTCAGAAGTTTAGAGAGAGATTGAAGTTCTTATTTTTTGGAGAGAAGGGGCTTGAGCTGGCCATAATCGTTTGGGTAGGTATAGAAGAATGGGGTGTAGTTGCGGTGAGGCCTAATGGTAAGATAAAATGGCACCCTGGATTAGAGGGTCCACATTTAAGAAATAATGGGAAATTTGGGCTGAGATTATTAAGGTTCTTAAGTAGGAGATTAAGAAATTTGATTTAACAAATACACTTGTTGGAGTTCCTGTTGTGGCTTAGTGGTTAACGAATCTGGCTAGGAACCATGAGGTTGCGGGTTTGATCCCTGGCCTTACTCAGTGGGTTAAGGATCCAGTGTTGGCGTGAACTGTGGTGCAGGTTGCAGACACGGCTCAGATCCCGCGTTGCTGTGGCTGTGGCGAAGGCTGGCAGCTACAGCTCTTGCTAGACCCCTAGCCTGGGAACCTCCGTATGCCGCGGGTGTGGCCCTAGATAAGGCAAAACAAAAAAAACAAATACACTTGTTGAAGTTATTGTTGACTCATGAATAGGAAGGGACAACATGAAAAAAGTATACAAAAATATTTAATTTGTACTCAAACTGAAAAGAAAACTAAAAGTGCTTTTAGATCTTACCGTTTTTATGGAATTGCTTCCCTTTTTAGGGCTGCATATAAGGGTTTTTTGTGGTAAGTTTTGGTGTAAAACTGCCCGTTCAGTTTCCCTACCTAATAGTTAACTAATAGTTTAGAAGTTTTGTTCAGTAGGCAGGAGCTGGTTAAGTGTATAAATGACTGCCACTGTTCCTCTGTTCAGTCACAGAATTCTTCCCTTAGTGGAAGCTGGCAATCCTTTTGCATTAACACATTCAACTATTGTTTATTCAGAGGTTAAAAAAAATCAGTACTGTTTGAGAATTAATACATGTTTCTTGTGAGTTACTCAGTAATTTGTCAGTCTTATTTATAGGAGAAACTTGTTTAGCACCTAATGCTTTAAAAAAAGTTTAAAACGAAAACAAATTGTGGTTTTAAGTATTTATATATTTTAAAATTTTTATTAGGGTATAGTTGATTTATAATGTGCCAATTTCTGCTGTATATTTATGTATTTTTAAAAGTGCAAATTAATGTTACCCAGTTTAATCAAGTTAAATGTGTGTGTGTGTGTGTGTGTGTATATATATATATATATAGTATGTATATATAAATGTATGCGTGCATGTTTGTGTGTGTGTGTGTGTGTGTGTGTGTGTATTTATATATTAGTTTTATGGCCACATCCACAGCATATGGAAGTTCCCTGGCCAGGGATTGAATCTAAGCTGTAGCAGTGGCAAATGCTGAGTCCTTTAACGTACTGCTCCAGGCCGGGGATCAAACACACAACTCTGTAGCCGCTCAGGTCACTGTAGTCCGATTCTTAACCCACTGTGCCACAGCAGGAACTCCAAGTTAAATGTATTATTTTTAAAAATTTTTATTTTTTTCATTTTTGGCCATCCCTTGGGATATGGAGTTCCCATGCCAGGGATCGAACCTGCATCACAGTGCTCCAGAGACACCACTGGTCCTGTTGTACCACAGTGGGAATTCCTCAAGTTAAACACTGTATGTATGTATGTATATATTTATAGCTTTTTAGGGCTTCACTCGCAGCATATGGAAGTTCCCAGGCTGGGGGTTGAATCAGAGCTACAGCTGCCATACCACAGCAACTCGGGATCCAGGCTTTGTCTGCAACCTACACCACAGCTCATGGCAATGCCGGATCCCCAACCCACTGAGTGAGGCCAGGGGACTGAACCTGCATCTTCATGGATACTAGTCAGACTCGTTTCCTCTGTGTCACAATGGGAACTCTCCCCAAATTAAACATTTTAATGAAATAATTTGCCTCACGCTCTGGTTGATGTCATAGTAGGCTATTTGTTATCCCTTTTACTTTTATAAAAGTACTTAAAATAGGATTTCAAAAATTGAGAAGTGAGGTTAGATGGTGGCTGAAGGGAAAGTAAAGAAAAGAATAATATTTTATTTTGAGGTCTCATAGGTAGCCATAATGTCTAGCTTTCTTTAGCAGCTTTTGTTTCTAACGTGTTATTGTAGACTGTGCTGACAGTAGTTTGAATTAATTTGATTTTTCCTTATGCAGAGGTAGCAGAGATGCTAGCTAGCTCTTACACTGCAGATCGATAATGTATATAATACCTGTTAGGACTGTGTAGTCCAAAATTTGTGGGGTTTTGTGTACTTTAGGATAAAAACATTTGTGAAGACTCTTTATTTTACTCCCACAACAGGCAGTGCTGCCTGTTTTTTTCTGCAGCTTCCTGTTTTTTTTCATAGATTTCCATTTTTTCTATCCACTTAGAGGAAGCAGGTTAGCCTCACGAAGAAATTAGACCTGATCTCTGTCCTCCACCTCAGATCCAAAAGCATTCGTGCCCTCCTCCTAGTAGATGACAACAATTAGGCTTATTTTTGAGAAGATTGAGTAGTTCTTATTTATTTTTAAAAATTTTTGTCTTTTGTTTTTCCAGGGCTGCACCTGCGGCATATGGAGGTTACCAGGCTAGGGGGTGAGTGGGAGCTGTAGCTGCCAGCCTACACCACAGCCACAGCCATGTGGGATCCAAGCTCTGTCTGTGACCTACACCTCAGCTCATGGCAACGCTGGATCCTTAACCCACTGAGTGAGGCCAGGGATTGAACCTGCATCCGCATGGATACTAGTCGGGTTTGTTAACCACTGAGCCATGACGGCAACTCCAGTAGTTCTTAACTTTTTTTTTTCTTTTTTGGTCTTTTTGCCTTTTCTAGGGCCGCACTCACGGCATATGGAGGTTCCCAGGCTAGGGGTCTAATCAGAGCTGTAGCTGCCGGGCTTCACCACAGTCACAGCAACGCGGGATCCAAGCCGCGTCTGTAATCTACACCACAGATCACAGCACCGCGGGATCCTTAACCCACTGAGTGCGGCCAGGGATCGAACCTGCAACCTCATGATTCCTAGTCGGGTTTGTTAACCGCTGAGCCATGACAGGAATTACAGTTCTTAACTTTTTGATCAGACCTGTCTGTTAATTATTTCTCAGTTGTCATTAGGAATTTTAGTGTTGATTTTTCACATTTTGGCTTCAAAAATCTTTTGTCAGAAAATGAGAGTGTTAATTGCAGGGTTCATCTCCTTTTTTTTACTCACCTTTTATCTTGCCTGTTGAGAAGTTTTGCCCTTCTAGTTGCTGCTCTGAGGTAAGAGCTGGGGAATTTCAGCCTTGGTGTGGTGCTGTAAGATAATCTGCTGCTCCCTCTTCTAACCAGCTGGTATTACTTTTCAGCTGCTGGAGGTTAGTTAGGCTGTGCCGCTTTTTTTCCAGGTGTCTTCTTATTACACAAACCATGTACTACTGAGAGGAATTATTGAAGAGATAAGAGACTATCATTTGGATCTCTGTAGCATGTGTTTTAGACTATATTCGATTTACATATATATACATATTTTGTCTTTTTAGGGCCGCACCCATAGCATATTGAGGTTCCCAGGCTAGAGGTTGAATCGGAGCTGCAGCTGCCGGTCTACGCCACAGCCACAGTCACAGCCACAGCCATGCTAGCTCTGAGCCGAATCTGCGACCTACACTGCAGCTCGCAATGCCAGATCTTTAACCTATTGAACAAGGCCAGGGATTGAACCCACATCCTCGTGGGTACTATGTTGGGTTCTTTAACCCACCAAGCCACAACGGGAACTCCCGATTTATATTTCTTGCATCAGCTAAGGATTTGGTAAACTTAATGTTGCTGGAATAGCAGCTTTTCTTTCTGTTCTGTGGGATGAGCCTTCCGCTTCACTCATATTAATGCTTTGTTTCTTGTTACTAAGAAAATTAAGGAGTTCTTCCCTTGGCGCCGTGGGTTAGGAATCCGATTGCAGCAGCTCGATCACTGCAGAGGTGTGGATTTGATCCCCAGCCGGGTCAAGTAGGTTAAAGGATCTGGCTTTGCTGAAGCTGTGGCATAGGTCACAGCTCTGGCTCAGATTCCATCCCTGGTCCAGGAACTTGCATGTGCCACTGGTGCAGTCATTTAAAAAAAAAAAAAAAAGAATTGCTGAGCAGGGAGGGAGTGGGATGATCTGGGAGTATGGGGTTAGTAGATGTAAACTATTACATTTAGAATGGATAAGCACTGAGGGCCTGCTGTACAGCACAGGGAACTATGTCCAATCTCTTGGGAGAGAACATGGTGGAAGATAGTATAAAAAGAATATATATGTGTATGACTGGGTCACTGCTGTGCAGCAGAAATTGGCACCACGTTGTAAGTCAATTATACTTTAATAAAATCTAAAACAAAAAAAGAAAATTAAGATGATTTATAATTGAACTGTTAATTTGAGAATTTACTATATTTAGAGAAAGTTAGGACTTTTCCAGGACACCTGCTATGTTTATTTAAATGTTTTAATGCTATAGTTAAGGGTTTGGGAAGTTTTCCATATTACTTAACAGAGTTTTTATTGTTGGGAATGGTTTAATCCACAGTTCTTTTAAGGACTGTAAAGTCAAGGACTTAGTAAAGGATAGTGCTAAAAAATTCTGCACTTCTGTTTGAGGGGCTAATATTAGAATCGTGGGATAAGGGAAGAAGTTACCTTGGTTTCAGCAATCCCTGCAATTATCTTTAAAAGGTGTTTCTTTTTTCTTGCTACACTCATGGAATGCAGAAGTTGAGGGGCTGGGGATTGAACCCATGCCACAGCAGCAGTCTGAGCCACAGCAGTGACACCAGATCCTTAACCCACTGTGCCATCAGGGAATTCCTTAAAGGTGTTCCTTTTTTCCTCTCTCTCTTTTTTTTTTTTTTTGGTCTATTTAGGGCCACATCTGGGGCATATGGAGGTTCCCAGGCTAGGGGTCAAATCGGAGCTGCAGCTGCCAGCCTACACCACAGTCATAGCAACATGGGATCCGAGCTGTGTCTGCGACCTATACCACAGCTCATGGCAATGACAGATCCATAACCCACCGAGCGAGGCCAGGGATTGAACCTGCGTCTTCATGGGTGCTAGTTGGTTTCGTTTCCGCTGAGCCACGACAGGAACTCCATTAAAGGTGTTTCTTGAATTGCATTAGCCATACTCTCAAACCTAGGAAAAGCCATTTGAGACATCTCTGTTCTCAGTGAAGTTAGTCTAAAGTTAGCAGTATAGATAGAATTAATGTAGATGAATAATAAGCAGGTGGTATGTATTACTGTAAATAGTTCTGAATACTTTTATTTCAAGTCCTAGGTTAAGATTTGGGATTATGAAGATATACAGATGTGGTTCTTGGCCTTGAGTTTATAGTCTCATTAGGAGGGAGTGGTAAATTTAGGGCCAGAATTCACCCTAAACACTTTTTTTTTTGGCTGCACCCTCAGCATGCAGAAATGCCCAGGCCAGGGATTGAACCTGCACCCCAGCAGTGACCCAAGCTGCTGCTGTGACAATTCAGATTCTTAACCCACAGCTCCATAAGAGAATTCCCATAAATATTCTTAAGCTCAATTCTGAGACATTACTAGATGCCTAATCTGGTAACTAGCTAGTTCCAAATGTGGTAAACAGTATTAACCCAGATATTTCTCAGAATAGTCGTATTATCTGCATCCCTTTATACTTGCCCACATTGAATTCTGATCTCAGTTCCTTGTTGCCTTTCTGATGTGGCTGTCTCTGAAAATATGTCTAATATAGTGATCTAAACCAGTCCAGTGCTATGGGAGGTTAATGGCATAATAATAAGGATAGGCTTCATGAATAAAAATAACAGCAGTGCGCCTCTGATGAATCCTTCCCTTGGTTCAGCGGTGTTCTTCACAGGTTAGCGGGGTCTCTGCGGTGGGGTGGGGAGCTGGGTGGGAGGGAGACGGAGGGGTGAGGGGGTGAGCTGAGGAGAGCTGGACATCCCAGACAAGGAGTGTAGTGAAGGCGGATGCAGATCGGTACCAGAAGAGGGTGTACGTTTTCAGAAGTGGCAGAGGAGAGTTAGCTGTTCTGCGTAAATATATTCTCCATTCTTGTTTATCTTAATGAGTTCTTTGCACCCTGTCTTTACATAAGGAAGATGTGCCATATTCTTCCTGTGCTGTGAGTATCTCTGGGTTATAACCCCGTTTGGAGTAACAGCAAAAATATAAACATAGTAGAAAATAAGATGGACGTGTGACCGAGTAAAACAACTGTCAGTACGTGAACGTTTTCTGTCTCCTTAAAGTTGGCATTTTTATCTTGTAATTTTAATCAGTTTTCATAGAGAATTTTGCTTTTCCGTGGCTACGCGCACTTGTGTATTTTCAAAGAAGAATATGGGCCTTGAGGCTGGACGTTGTATTTAAACAAGGTCTCCATATTCTAGCTATGTGTTTTAAACTCTGAGGCCTAGTTTAATTGGTTATAAAATGAGTTGCTGTTAGGATCTTGTATAGTTATATTTGATAAATGGTAGGTAGCTGTTGCTATTTTTATTTATAACAATAAAATATGTATGTTAATTTGAATATTTAGCGGAGCGTTTATACGGTATCATCTTTCAGAACAGTGAACAGCAGACTTTTTTGCAAGGTGCCAGATGACGAATATTTTTGGCTTTGCAGATCACCTTAGCAGGGTGAAAGCAGCCACTGACCATGCTCTTGTGAAAGTTGACAAAATGAAGTTGTGGGCCATGTTTGGCCTGTGGGCTGTAATTTGCCAACCTTCACTCCAGAGTATTACTTGCTGTTTTTTACTTTGTTCATAGGAATTTGAGATGCGATCCATATGTTTCAAAGATAATGTGATAATGTCTGAGTGATAAAGGAGTTTAGGGGAAGGTGGCTAAGAGCCAGAAAAGGTGGGACGCAACTAAAATTTGGCTCTAATACTTTGGGCCACGTGACCTTGGGTAAGCTACTTTATTTTGCTTTCAGTTTCCCCACCTGTAAAATGAGAATAATAATAATAATAGTCCCTGTATCTTGGGTTTGTTGTGAGGTTTAAATTAGTTAATACCTAAAACTTTTAGAACAATGCCTGGTATAGGATAAGTGCTCAATGTGTTAGCCATTATTGTTAGGAAGTATTTTTGAGAGGAAGCATTTTTCTTGTCTTCACTGATGGCCTATCAAAAACAATGGGTTTGAGAAGAGAAGATGGATTTCTCTTAAATCATCTGGGAATTACTTGAGTGGTAGAGTTTTAAGCTTTGAAGGAGGTCATTTGAGAATATTGGTGGACTCTGCAACAAAAGGGACTTGTGTTCTGGTTTCCTAGTTGTTGGACCTTGGGCAAGTGGCTTAATCTGCAGATTATAGAAAATACACAGTTTATTGGATTTCTTTGAGTTTTTAATGAGAATGAAGTATTATAAGTGCTGTGCCTGGCATATAGTTAAGTGATCACAGAGTAGTTGCTATATTACTTTTTTTTTTGATTAGGATATTGCCTCCTAGAAGAAATATGATAATAACTTTTATTCTAATAGTTCTTTTAAATGACTTATTTTCACAGTTGTATTAATGTATAAGGTTACAGGTGACAGTTTGAATTTATTTTTAAGATGTTACAGTTTGGTATTGAGTAAATTTAATAGTTAAAATGAAAGGAAAAATACCTCTGACCTGGTATAATAACATTTAGTGTTTTGAAAAGCTTTTTGGGGGTCAGTTCGTACATTTGATCTAGGTTCAAAGATTTATAAAAATGTTGTAAAAGTAGTATAAGAAGTATCCCATATTCCCTTTATCTGTCGTTAGAAGATAAATTTGGGAGTTGCTGTTGTGTCTGAGAGGCTTACAAACCCAACCCATATCCGTGAGGTTGAGGGTTCGATCTCTGGCCTCCCTCCGTGGGTTCAGGATCTGACGTTGCCGTAGCGAACTGTGGTGAAGGTCGAAGATGAGGCTTGGATCCATCATTGCTGCGGCTGTGGTGTAGGCCGGCAGCTATAGTTCCAATTCGAACCCTAGGAACTTTGTATGCCGAGGGTGTGGCCCTAACAAGACAGAAAAAAAAAAAAGATAAATTTGTTTTCTTATTTAAAACTTTTTTCATCAATAAAAGCTTTTTATAAAAGAGATAGACCTAGGAGTTCCCATTGTGGCTCAGCGGAAATGAATCCGACTAGGAACCATGAAGATGCGGGTTCAATCCCTGGCCTCGCTCAGTGGGTTAAGGCTCAGTGGGTTAAGGGTCCGGCGTTGCCGTGAGCTGTGGTGTAGGTCACAGATGTGGCACTGATCTGATGTTGCTGTGGCTGTGACGTAGGCCGGCAGCTGTAGCTTTGCTTTGACCCCTAGCCTGGGAACCTTGATATGCAAAGATAGTAACCCCATCCTCCTCACCCAGTTTTAAAGACTTTTAAGTATGATATATTTGACTCAACTAAGGAACCGGTACTGATACATTATTACATCTATATTGTTTGGATTTCCTTAGTTTTTACCTCATGTCTTTCTGTTCCAGGATCCCATCCAGGATGTCACATCACATTTAATGAACAACTTTTAAAAACTCATAATTTTTGAGTCATGTATTTTGACTATAAAGTACAAAGTGTTAGTTAAAATCTGAATCAAGAAAAATATAAAATTAAGAACAATCTTACTGAGATAAAACATTTTTGTATTTTCTTTTAGCTTTTTTAATAAAAATGGGTTCATATTGTATTTTCCCCATGCTATTATGATGAACATTTTCTTATTTCATAATTAGCTTTTTTTTTTTGGCCATGTCTGCGGCATGTGGAAGTTCCTGGGCCAGGGATCAACCCATGCCACAGCAGCAACCCCAGCCACTGGAGCAGCAACACTGGATCCTTAACCTGCTGTGCCACGAGGGAATTTCTGTTAGTTCTGTATTAGTTTGCCTTATATTTACTTGACTTAACCATAATTTATCCATTCTTCTAGTCCTTTGTTAGATTTAAAAAAAACTATTATTAAGGATGCTTCAGGGAACAGTTTTATACCTAAAGCCAAGTTTCTAAATGAGGGGTCTCTGTGTTTTGTGTTAACTTGGGAAACGTTCTTGTATGTCTGTGAGATGCTTCCATGGGAAGAGTTGGAGGCTCCTCATGACTTAAAAGGTCCTGTTTGTTTAGGTTGGCTCTTGCCCACCTCTCTGATGTCATCTCCTGCTTCTTTCACCAGCTCTTCTTGCTCCTGGATGCACTTCTGCATCTTACCTGGCTGTTGCCTCACGCATGAGGTCTTGGCACAGATGTTACCACTCAAAGAGGTTTACTTAGTAATTCATTTATCTGATAGGATCATTTCACGTGCAAGTAAGAGAAAACTTGATTAACAGGGTCTTAAAACAGATCGGGGTTGATTTTTCCTCATATGACATGGTTCAGCTGCACAGTGTTCCAGCTGTGTTTTTCTGCTCAGCCGTTCTTAGCAAGTGGTTTTCTTGGACACCAGGTAACTGTTACGGCTTGAAGTTGTTATGTTCATCACATTCGAGGCAGAAAGGAGAAGATGATGAAAGCAAAAGAATTCCTGGAGGTTGACCAGCGTAGGTTACCCTACCTCTTACTAGGGAGAACTAGGTCATACCTCTGGCAGAAATAAAATAGGAGTGGTATTTTGGTACAAAGGGAGGTTTAGACCACTGACTTTAAAATTTTTTGATCTGCAATCCATGATAAGAAATGTCCTGCTTTGCACAGCCAGTATGTGCAGATACATGTATGTAACTGAAATAAATTTCACAAATGCTAATCATTATCCATACTCCTATTTTCTAGTCTCTGCTTTGCTTGATTATGACCTTTTAAGATGGAGGATTCTTAGCCCTGTATGTTAAGGACCCTTTAGCAGTCTGAAGCTGTGGACTCCTCAAAGTAATATATAAAAAATTATTTTTTGGCCACACCTGTGACATGTGGAAGTTCCTGGCCAGGGATTGAACCTGTGCCACAGCAGTGGCCCAGGCCTCTGAAGAGACAGTGCTGGATCCTTAACCCACTGCCCTGCAAGAGAACTCCCAAAGTAATATTTTTAAACTTGTAAAGTCAATGCGTAAGACGAAAAGCCAAGTATATCAGAATGTTAAAATCTAGCTCTCAAACTGTTTCAGATTGTTGTGGTGTAGTGAACTGTTTCTTTGAGTCTTTTCAACATCGTGATTTAGCAGCTGTTAAAAGTAGTGCTGAGTGTAAATGATATTTTGAGGTATCTGCAACAATTGTAATGTGATATGATAATATCTGTGATTTCTTTCCGTGCGAAGTCAAAGGTACTGCTGGTCGTGCGGCTTGTTGCCTGTTCATGATAAAAGGAAATGTTAAGTTTCATTTAGAGGTTGGTGAATTTTTTTTTTTCAATCCAGTTTTGTGAATGACTGGATTATGAACCCCTGGTCTAAATTGCTTTCAAGGCTCTAATCTTGCAGTTTGAGGAAAATAGTGGCTTTGGCCTAGTCCTGACTCATTCATACCCCCTAAGGCCAGGGGAGTAGCTTACTTTCTTGGAGATGAAAGCGTTTGTACCCCTTGTAAGGCAGGATTCTTTGAGCAGGAAAGAGAGGTGAGGTGGGTGGGGTTTGGCTAGGGAACACTGCCTTTGCCCTTCTGTCTGTAGTCTCCTCTTCCTTAATTCTTCTGATTGCTTAATTTTCCTCACAGTACTGTCTTACCTTGTTTGCTCTTTGTCTTCTCTAGTAGAATATAAGTTCCTGTAGGGGAGAGACAGTGCCTAAAACCTGTGAAGTAGGGTAATCAATAAATATTTGTTAGGTAAATGAATAGATGAATAAGACCTGGAACTTCAGTATATCAGTTAACAAGACCAAGGCCTGGATGTCCTCTCATTTTCCCCTCCCTCCCTCCAAGCAGGTGCACCTGGACTCCTCGTTGTGGTGCAGCAGAAATGAATCTGACTGGGAACTGTGAGGTTTCGGGTTCAATCCCTGGTCTTGCTTAGTGGGTTAAGGATCCGGTGTTGCTGTGGCTGTGGCGAAGGCCAGCAGCTGTAGCTCCTATTCGACCCCTAGCCTGGGAACTTCCATATGCTGCGAGTGAAGACCTAAAAAGCAAAGCAAAAAAAAAGGTTGACTTTAAATGCAGCAAACCTGAACCTGATTAATGAAAATGCTGAAAGAATCGGTTGCTATCATTAATTTAATTTTTAGTTTTAATTTGGTGGTTAACCTCATTTTAAAGCTTTCTTAAAGCAGTATTCCTGACTTGTAAGTCACAGCAGTGCCTTTTGCAAAGTTGGGGTGTAACCGTTGATAGAGTGCATTTTTTCTGGTCCACATAACTGTCTTGAATCTCTACTTCTTAGTCTTCAGGTTTAGTTTAAAAGTTATTAGAAGGTAAACTGGTACTTTCTTTTGGATCACAGGGCTTCGTGAGTCCTAGAAGAACTTCATCTGGTGATAAGTGATATTAAACATGTTGGATTTATGGTTGTTTGCTTTATAAAAAGACATAATGCCTAAATTCATCAAACAGTAGGTATTGAGTTTTGCAGTAAAATGTTAGTTCCTATGTAAATACTTCTGGTTTTCGTTTTATTTTTATGTTTTATGGGCTGTGAAATGGAGAAGCTGTTATTAGTTTAGAGAATAGGAAGAGGTGTAAGTAGTAAGGAAATCAGATAACCAGTGAGATTTAGTAACTGCCTTTAGAAAATGCATTCTGTGGTATTTAGGAGTCTTTTTCCTTTTTTTTTAGGGCTGCACCCACGGCATATGGAGGTTCCTACTCTAGGGGTTGGATTGGAGCTGTAGCTGCCGGCCTGTACCACAGCTACAGCAACCTGGGATCCGAGCCTGTCTGTGACCTATACTACAGCTCACAGCATCACTGGGTCCTTAACCCACTGAGCGAGGTCAGGGATCGACCTCATATATGACTAGTCGGGTTTGTTTCTGCTAAGCCATGATGGGAACTCCGGAGTTTTTTCATTCTTAACAGATGATAATTATTTATCTTTAAAATGTCAGTTGGTTTACAGTACTTCCCAGTACCTGTTGGGGGAAGAGTCTGGCATATCAAACTTTGTTGGAATATTTGAAGGGTTAAAAGCAACAGATCCAAGGTTTTCTTTTTATATAATACTGTGGAAGTCAGGAAACATTTTCAGAGCAAGGTAGGGTTTTTTTTTTTTTAATATGTATATAGCTTTATTGAACTATATTTCATATGCCAGGCAGTTCACAAAAAGTGTATAATGTTAAATCAGCTATACTTTAGTTAAAAAAATAAGATGTACATTGTGTTTAATATTCTCAAGAATTGTGAATACCACATAAGAAAGAAACCCTCTACTTGGATTCTGCACACTTTTAGAATTGACAGTTCTTATGTTCTGTCTTCCTATTAGAAAATCTTACCAGTCCCCTCCCCTTGGCAGCCTTGCCCTGTGTGTGGTATGGAACGAAAACTACCTCTGATTTCTTTTCACAAGGAAGGCTCCTGCCTTGTGGCAATTTTGACTTAGTGTTTCTACTTGAAATGATTGTTATTTGAATTTAAACATCCTGTTCACCAGGAAATACTGCTTATTTGCTGACTGTGACAGTATCACTTGAAGAAGGCTGGATAGGAAATTGTTCTTGGAAGATGCCAAGTTCACTTCAGAACCAAGATCAGAATGGACTTCATATTTGTCAAGGAGCAAGCTACCGGTTCTTTTTGATATTCCACGGTTGTAGGAGTCTAACTAGCAGGTAGAAAAAAAAATTGCGATTGGCTCCCACAGTTGTAGAATTCTAACTAATTGATAGAACATTTGTGATCGCTTTTACAGACATTTTTTTCTTAATTGTTTAGAATTTTGTATGGAATGTTTGGTTTTAAAAGGCCTGTTGGTAATTTCTACATTGATATATATGGTATGCAGTTTGGTTGGCAGAGTTTAGGTGTGAATTGTGTGTTTGGGTGTCTTTTGTCATTTTAATTGCTAAGGTGTTGTCAGGCTTTTCTTCTCTCCAACTATTTCCTGTTTCTTCTTTTTGCTCACTCATTCATTTGTTCATTCATGTAAGTTTTTATTCATTCCTTCATTCATGCCTTTCTGAAGCTGTCTCTGTGTGGAACACACTTTTTGCATCCTGTTCCCAATGACTCCCTCCTCTCCTGGGCAAATACCTTTTTATCTGTAAGACTTTTCATATTTCCACTCCTGGGAGGTATATTGGCTTCCCTCAGGGCTCTCGTTGCTCTTGTGTAGCTTTCATGTAATAGCACTTAAAGTAGTCATCTCTCACTTTTTACTCTAGGGTTTGTTTACAGTTTGGTCTTCCATCACTCTGAGCCTCTTAGCGTTCCTTTAAATCTTGCTTGCATCCCCCCAAAATCTCCAGTCAACCATTGTCTTTTCACCTCTGAGTTGTCTTTAAAAGAAGGCATCAGGGCTAGCTGATGTCTCAGCACAACATAGGATGGAATCTTCTGTAGTCCATTTGGCATTTCCAGTTTATTCTAGTTGGCTTTTGTGATTTTTTTTTTTTTCTTTCCATTCCTTTTTTTTTTAGAAGAAACTGAAATGTCTGATTTTACATTTTGGAGATGTGGCATTGCTTTTCTACCTCTCCTTCTAGTGCATTTTGGTTCTTTCTGTTTTTTTTTGTTTGTTAGTTTTGTTTTTTTGCAGGGCCACACCTGCAACATACGGAATTTCCCGGGCTAGGGATTGAATCAGTGCTGCAGCTGCTGGCCTACACCACAGCCACAGCTACATGGGATCCAAGCCACGTCTGCCACCTACACCACAGCTCACAGCAATGTGGATCTTTAACTCACTGAGCGAGGCCAGGGATCAAACCCGCATCTTCATGGATATCAGTTGGGTTTGTTACCACTGAGCCACAACGGGAACTCCCTATTTTGGTTATTTTTCTATTTGTGAGTGAGAAATGATTTCACATAGATATTTGGTGGCTGTGGTTCAGTTCTTTCTTGTCATCTTCGTATTTTTCTTCTTTAAATGTTTTTTTTTGTTTTGTTTCTCTTTTAGAGCTGTATGATGGCTTATGTAAGTGATTGCTTTCCGATTGTAATTTCCTCTATCCTATTTCTTCTCACTTCTTTATTTTCTTCTTCCAGTATTTCTTTTAGAATGGGTTTAGTATGCTGTACTCTTTCAGCTTTTGTTTGTTAGAGTTCTTCTTTAAATGTTAATAAAGGATAGGAAAAGAAGTTACTAACTTGATTTCTTGATACTGATTTTAATGTATTCAGTAATACTATTTATTACAGTTTTTAATAGTACCAAGTTTTAGTAACTTGTTTTAATGATACTGTGTGTGTTATCACTTAAAAATGTTGATTTTAAAAAATTTATGTAACATACTACAAATGCAAAGTTATAAACTGGGTTTGATGGGTATGAATTTATCCTTTTAAATGGCAGTGTAATAGAAAGTTGCTATGAGAGCCAGGAGACTGCTAATCTGGTTCTAAGCTTAGATACCTTTTTTGGTCTTTTTTTTTTTTTTTTTTTGGTCTTTTTAAGGCCATACCTGCAGCATTTGGTGGTTCCCAGGCTTGGAGTCTAATCTGAGCTGTAGCCACCGGCCTACACCACAGCCATAGCAATGCTAGATCTGAGCCTCGTCTGTAACCTACCCCACAGCTCACCGCAGTGCTGGATCCTTAACCCACTGAGGATCAAACCTTATCCTCATGGATACTAGTTAGGTTCATTAACTGCTGAGCCATGATGGGAACTCCTAAGCTTAGATACTTGAGCGTGGATGATTTCCTTTGAGCCTCACTTCTTCTGTTAAATATAAGTAAATTTTTTCTTTCTATAATTCTGGGGTTGTTAGAATTATAACGAGACCTATGTCAGAAGAATACAAAGTATTTTTATCAGACAATAGTATACAAAGACTTAATAGTTTTGTCTTTGTTATTGGAGAAAGTATTAAGTCTCCGTGAATGAGTCAGGTTTAAAAGAGCAGCAGTGCCACAAATTTGAAGCATAAAAGGTAAATAAAATGGGATGTAAAAAAATGCAGACCTTGATTGAACACATTTGAGGTCCACTACCCCAGTGTATTTAATGAAATCTTTAAGGATGCAGTCAGGCAGTTGGGCCTTCGGAAACAGTGAACTGAAACCAACAGTTTAGATACTGTTGTCTTTACTGTGGTATGTTTGCTTTATTTACTCCCTCTCTCAGGATTCCTTTTTTTTTTTAAAGGGCTGTACCCACGGCATATGGAGGTTCCCAGGCTAGGGGTCTAATTGGAGCTGTTGCTGCCTGCCTACACCAGAGCCACAGCAACGCCAGATCCGAGCCACGTCTGCAACCTACACCACAGCTCAAGGCATCCCCGGATCCTTAACCCGCTGAACGATGCCAGGGGTCAAACCCACAACCTCATGGTTCCTAGTCGGATTCGTTTCCGCTGTGCCATGATGGGAACTCCTCTCTCAGGATATTCTTAGTGTGGCTGTGTTAAACATAGCCAAACTTTACACTTTACGGTCTAGGTGCTAAAGAGTCTTGGGGAAGGACTTGGGTTGAGCCATTGCAGGTCTTTGCAGAGTACTGAACTAGTTAACCTGTGGTCTGTACTGTGGGGTATGGGAACTTGCCATGTAGTATGTGACAGCTTCCAAAGGTGCTATGGGAAACAGCGGAGAGGAGGAAGCAGATGGTGGATATAGCATATTACAGATGATTGTGTGATACCTGGAGTTTGTTTTCATGATGAATTTTTATTTTTATACAGTATAACAAATATTTATACTGAACTGCATCAGTATAAATATTTATTCAGTATAGTAGTTGTGACATTCATAGAAACTTTCTTAGAAAAAACAAGACTGTAAATAAACACTTAAGACACTTCACTGGATTCTACTCCAAGTACAATTAATTTTGCCAAATGCTGTGGAGCTCTTCAGAGTTGCAGCAGAAACTGAGACATTTTAAGACAAGAAGATATTGTAAAACTTGAGTAGACAAGATTTCAGGTGAACTTTGTGGAGGCAGGTGCAAGGGTAATGATTTAGGGGAAAATCAGTCACTGTCTTGCTGATGGATAGTGAACTGAGTTAATTGCTGTTTGGCTGTTAAAAGTATTTAGGTAGTTACTCTAGAAGTGTGCTTTCTTTCTACCAGTGGATTTTTTAGTTATCTTCTTTGCTATTGATTTCTATTCATTGCTGTCAAAGAATATGCTCTGTGTGATTTCAGTTCTTTGAGTTTGTTGATTTACTTTATGAAGCCCAGAGTGTGAATAGATTTTGTCAGTATTCAACATCTGCTTGAAAAAAATAAATATCTGCAGTTTTCCATTAACTGTTGATGACAGTGTTCAAGTTACCTCTATCCTTACTAATTTTTTGGTTATCTTGTTATCAGTTACAGAGAAAGGTGTTTTAAAATTCACTCTGGATTAGTATATTTTTATTTATTTTTATCATTATTTTGTCTTTTTGCCTTTTCTAGGGCCGCACTCACGGCATATGGAGGTTCCCAGGCTAGGGGTCTAGTTGGAGCTGTAGCTGCCAGCCTACACCACAGCCACAGCAACATGGGATCCGATCCGTGTCTGCAACCTACACCACAGCTCATGGCAATGCTGGATCCTTAACCCACTGAGTGAGGCCAGGGATCGAACCCACATGGTTCCTAGTCAGATTCGTTAACCACTGAGCCACGATGGGAACTCCTGGTATATTTTTGAATTTTGAAGGTTTTAAAACCTGATTAAGAATTGCTGTCATTCCGAATTGAACCTTTTGTCATTATGGAGGTACCCTTTTTATCTTTGGTAATGTCTTTTTAAAAATTGGTAAAGTCAATTTTTTGATATTAACATAGCTACACCAGCTTTTCTTAGTTACCAGACCAGGGATTGAACCAAGGTTGCAGTGGTGAAAGTGCAGCATACTAACCACTAGACCACCAGGGAACTTCCTCTGTGAGCTTTCTTTTGTCTAGTGTTGGCATAATTTTCCGTCTCTTTTTTTTTTTTTTTTTTTTTTGTCGTTTTAGGGCTGAACCCTTGGCATATGGAAGTTCCCAGGCTAGTGGTCAAATCACAACTGCTGCTGAGGTGTACACTGCAGGGAAGCAACAATGCATCTGAGCTGGATCTGCAACCTGTGCTGCAGCTTGTGGCAACACCAGATCCTTAACCCACTGAGCCAGGCCAGGGATCCAACTTGAGTCCCATAGAGACTATGCCAGGTCTTTAACCCACTGAGCCACAACAGGAACTCTTTTACCATTTTATTTTTTAACTTGTTGCTTTCATTTGAATTTATTTATTTATTTTGCTTTTTAGGGCCGCACCTGGGGCATATGGAGGTTCCCAGGCTAGGGATCAAATCAGAGCTGCAGCTGCCAGCCTACACCACAGCCACAGCAACACAGGATCTGAGCTTCGTCTGTGACCTACACCACAGCTCACAGCAACGCCAGATCCTTGACCCACTGAGCAAGGCCAGGGAACCTGCATCCCCATGGATACTAGTCAGGTTCATTAACTGCTGAGCCAAGACGGGAATTCCTGATCTTCTCACTTTGTCTTCTTTCTTCTTCATTCTTAATCTTTTCATCTTTGCATGCTGCTTTTTGCATAATTTCTTCTACTATCTTATATGTGATAAGTTTCTTCTTTGTCTAATATGCTGCCGGACTAGTCTACTGACCTTTATTTTATTTTTCATATTAAAATTTCTGTTTTGGTTCTTTTTCAGATCTGTCACTTTGACAGTTCTCTTTCCTTTTAGCTTTTCCGGGTTTGTCCTTTATATTTTAAATCGTAATGAGCATTTATGTGTCTGACAATTCTGTGTGACTGTTTCTGTTATTAGTTCTTCCAAGTCCCGTTCATAGTGCCTTGTTTACTTATGTGCTGTTCACTGTCAGTATATTTGTAGAGTTTTCCTGAGGCCTAGAATAAAGATGCCTTTATCCCAAGAGGATGTATTTTGCTTCTGTCAAGTATTTTAAGCTTTCAGACATTAAGACGTTGCTACTCAAAGTGTAGTCCTTATACTGGCAAGGGATAATGAGTACCTCACATCCCATGTCTGTATTTTAAACAAGATGCTTAGGAGATTTTTAGGCATACTAACTACTGAGCAGCACTGCAGTAAGAGAGTCATAAGATTTAAAGTACCTTGACTTGCAGTTTCTTGGATCATCTAGATTATTTAAAATACGATCACAGATCTTGGCCAGGCATATACAAATTTTTAGGCTTTAACTTCATGAATAGTTAAAGATGAAAAAATGTTTAGAATTAAGTTCTTGAGTATTTTGGGTGTGGAGAGTAGAACAGGAAGATCTTTGAGCAAAAGTGATCAACATCAGTTGTCATTAGGGAAATATAAGAGCAACTTGAAGTACCACTGCATACTCGTCAGAAGGGCTAAAACGTGGAAGGCTTGACAACACCATGTTTTGGCAAGGTTGTGGAGCAGCTGAAACTTTTATACTAAATGACTGTGCAGTATTGTAGCTCCTTTGGAAAAAGGTCTGATAAATTGTTTAAAATTTAATCCTAAGGAGTTCCTGTTGTGGCTCAGCAGAAACTAATCTGACCTGTATGCATGAAACGCAGGCTCGATCCCTGGCATCTCTCAGTGGGTTAAGGAACCGGTGTTGCCATGAGCTGTGGTGTAGGTCGCAGACACAGCTTGGATCTGACGTTGGTGTGGCTGTGACGTAGGCCGATGGCTACAGCTCGGATTAGACCCCTAGCCTGGGAACCCCCATATGCTGTGGGTGTGGCCCTAAAAAGTAAAAAAAAAAAACCTTTAATCCTAACCTTCCTGATGGCTGTGATTCAACTGTTGGTATTTACTCGACAAATAAAAGCACATATCCCTTGGAAAGACTTGTAGAAGGATGCTTGTACCAGCTTTATTCATAATGGCCCAAACCTAGGAAGAGCCAAGTGTCCAGCAGCAGCAGAATGGATAAACACTGTGATGCAGTTGCATAGTGGACTACTACTCAGCATTAAGAATGTGTGCACTTGGCCACATGAGTGGGTCACAAGATACCACGCTGATTCAAAGCAGTTTCATACAAAAAAGTGTATATACCGCGGTTACATCTAATAAGAAATTATAAAGCTATAGCTTGATAAGGATTTAGGTTACACAGGTGTGTGTGTTTGTCAAAACTCATTGAATTTTATGCTTAAGGTTTGTGCATTTCACTGTATGTAAACCTAACTAAAAACACGATACAGAATTTGAACACAAGGTAATGATACAAAATACAGTGACATTTGTAGCTTATTTTGAATTCATCCAATAATAGGTTGGATGCTTGGTCAAGGAGACAGTAGATATAGGTAGTATGTGAGTATGCAACAAAGGAAAGGTAACGTGCTGTTGCTTGTTAAGCTGGGTGATAGAATTATGTGTACTTATTGAACAGCTTTCAAATTTTTTTATATTTGAAAATTTTCATCGTAAATGTGGGAAGGTCGTGAGAAATAAATTTAGGAATTAAGATGGAAAGTTCAGGAGGAAAAATTTGTAAAGTTAGCCAGTTTTACAAATTTTGTTCAATTTATATTTGTGCCCATTTTAAAAATGGTAACTGCAGTCTTTTTTTTTTTTTTTTTTTTTTTTTGACTTTTTAGGGCCACACCCATGGCACATGGAGGTTCCCAGGCTAGGGGTCGAATTGGAGCTACAGCTTCCTGCCTATGTCACAGCCACAGCAATGTCAGATCCAAGCCACATCTTCCACCTACACCACAGCTCACGGCAATGCAGGAGCCTTAACCCACTAAGCAAGGCCAGGGATCGAACCTGCATCCTCATGGATGCTGGTCAGATTTGTTTCCACTGAGCTACGATGGGAACTCCGGTAACTGCAGTCTTAATGATCTGATTGTGGCTTTTACTTATTTTTTGTTTAATCACTTTTTCAACTGGAAGCATTTTGTTTTAGACCAATTTGAGAAACATTGGTGCTTATCTCCCTTAATGTGCCAAAGACTTCGTAGCTTATTGTTGTCTCTGTCCGTTTATATATACACATAAGTGAAAGATCCAGTGCTCAGTGTGGGAGAAAAACTTCTGTTAGTATACTTTAATTTATTGGTCCACCTGGGTGTTTGACTTTGTTTTCAGTGTAGTCCATGTTTACATTATGTCTTAGCTATACTAGCTGAAATGTTTAAGGCACTCTTAGTACTGAAGATTTATCAGAGCGCTTGAAGCATTAAGTGTAGATGTTCTGTCTTTTGCCAGAATGGAGCGGTATAATAACTGTTTAGGTCCACTGCAAAGAGGTGAAGTGTTGAATTGATTCTGCATCCTCTGAAGTTCACTGCTAAGTGGTTGCATCCTGTATTATTGGAAGACTGTGCCTGACTTCTTGGAATGTATGAAGGAGAAAATCTTCTGCACTCTGGGAACTCTGAAAACAGAGCCATGGGAAGATATATAGGGTCTTTGTGGCCACTTCTCTGGTGGATGGGGGAGTAGGGTTTTTCTTTTGTATCTTCACCTCTGAAAGGCATAATGTTTTCTTTGATAATCTCACACTGTGCTAAAGAAGTTGGGAGGCAAGGAATTTAAAGGATGAATTAATGAAATGAAATGTAGGGTGACACATTTAGGTCAAGGATGATTCGCTTTATATCGAGAAGCTTGGTTTTTCTTATTTCTGATAAAAGTGAAATCCCTATGGGCATATTTTTTAAAAAAGCAAGTGGTGATGGCTCTTTGAAAACAAACAAAAGCAACAGTCTCCTCTTTGCAAAGTAATCAGAACATACAATTGAGTGCTTATTCTTTTTATAAAGGACACTTACTATGAGATTCAAACCTACACAAAAATAGAATTGTATAATGAACTTCAGTGTACCTAAGACCCAGTTATGGTATCATCAACTCGCGGCCACTCTTTTCCACCCATGCTCTTAACCCCACCCCAGTTTTTTGTTTTTGCTTTTTTCAGGGCTGCACCCTTGGCATATGGACGTTCCCAGGCTAGGGGTCGAATCAGAGCTGAAGCTGCTGGGCTTCGTCACAGCAATATGGGATCTGAGCCACGTATGTGACCTACACCACAGCTCACAGCAACGCCAGATACTTTAACCCACTGAGCGAGGCCAGGGGTTGAACCTGAGTCCTTCCTCATGGATACTAGTTGGGTTTGTTACCACTGAGCCCCAATGGGAGCTCCCCCCCACCAGTTATTTTAAAGAGAATTTTAGTAGCTATTGGATCTGTAAATATTTTTATCTGCTTCTTTAAAAATTGAGAATTCTTTAGAAAGACATAAGCTAATAAATACTTTGATTTTATAGTATATTGTCAGTTCCTTAATATCTGTAAATATCCAATGTTCAAATTGTCCATGCTTGTGTTTTGTTGATATGTCTCTTAGAACTTAGTATGTAGGTTCTCTTTTCCTTTTCCCCCTTGTAATTGGCTTACTACTGTATTTTCTAAGTGTTTCAGTTAATTTTTATAACAATGAAAAATAGTTATCTTCCTTTTATAGATGAGGAAAGTAATGCTTTGAGAGGTAAGAAATATCTCCAAGGTAATGTGATTTGAACTGATTCAAGAACTAGACACTCTCTACCACTTCCTCTCTGCTCTACTGTAGACACTTAGGTATGTTTTTCAGTATTTTTTTCCAGTGTATAGAAAACACATACAGTTTTTCCTACTCTATTATTTTTTAGGTCTCAGCTTAAAATTTCTCTTTCGAGAGGTATTACCTGATGAGTCAACCTCCAGTAGCTTTTTTCTTTCCCCTTCCTTATTCTCTATATATACTTCCGGTTTTTCTTCTATCTTTCATGCTCTTTTACGTTGTGCAAAAAGCTTGATTATTGTGTCTTCTCAGTTGAGTATAAGCTTCATAGAGGCAAAGATTGAGTTTGTGGAGACCTGTCTGATAGGCTCCTGAATGTTTGTTGAGGGAATTAACAGTGCCCTCTGCCTTTCATATCAGAGCAGTATTTACAAATCTACCTGTTTTTAAGGACCTCTAAAACATGCCCTAAAATTGCTACAACTTGTTTATTTAACCATTTCCCTGCCAAGAACATTGGATCATCTTTACTTGATCTTCAGTTTTTTTCCTCTCTGCCATACTGCATCCAGCGTCTTGATTATATACATATATTCTTGCATACTTGTGAAAGTGTTTCTTTAGGTTAGCTTCCTGGAAGCTTCCGAGAAGTAGAAGTGTGGATTGTAAGGACACTTTTTAATTGTGGGATATGAGAGTCATGTAAAGCTTGCAAAGGATTAGGTGATCTGAAATGATAGCAAAAAAAGTGTGACGGTGTCAGCTCTTAAACCTAGCTTTTTCCTTTACCCCTGTTCTGATAGGGCCCTGGAATCTGTACTAAAAACTTAGTTGTGGAAATAACAACTTTTGTATTTTCCCTGGCTATGGGTTTGTACATGTTCTGGCTCAGTCTAGAGGCAGTTATTAGTACTTTTTCTTTTTACAAAAATGCCACTATTTGTGGAAATGTGGGGCACTAGTCATTAGAGTATAACATGCTAAATGTGTGTGTGTGTGTGTGTGTGTGTGTGTGTGTTTTAACCTTTGAAAAATATTTTCTGGTACTTTCTGAATTTAGGCACAATCCCTATGACATACATGATCTTAAAAACTTGGCACTGTACGTTTACCTTGCAGTAAAGTTACGGTCAGTATCTTTATCCCCAACTTTGAGTTATATTTCATTGCTTTCTTTCTCTTGAGCTTTACCACAAACTTAGTGATATTTGTTCCTGAAAATTCTCCAGATTCTAACACTGTTGAGGACAGGCTACATATCTGTAGTTTTAAGAAGTTTGTACCAGTCCATGATTTTCACAATGTTGAAATTGTTTTTGTTGCAATGCAGGCATAGATTTTGCAATACAAGCTATGTTGAAGAAATTAACCTCTGTGATTTCATTATGGTGAAGTTCACTGCAGTGACAAGAACAGGTATTGAAGAAATCCTCTGAAAGTACTGCCACTTTATATGTCTTTATGCTCTAAAAGTTAGCAAACATAAAGTTCTTTTTGTCCATATGGAGCACTTTTGTGTAATCTACAGGATACCTTGTATTTTACTTTCAGTAATACCGAGTCTTACTGAGCAGATATCTCTGACCCTTGGTGGAGAGAGGCGTTTACGCATCATTCTCTTCTTTCTTCCCTTTTGATAATCATTGTTTCTAACTGTGGTCTTCCTAGGTCTTTAGAAGGAACGTTTTTTAAAGTACTCTATTTAGGAAAAGTGAAAATGCTAGATTGGGGTTTTAGAAAATTAGAGCTGAATCAGATTTTAGGGAGAACCTGGTCCAGTAACCTTTTCCTTTTGCCTGTTCATTCCTGGCTGGGTACAAAAGAACATCTTTAAGAGGATGTACTAAAAATGCTAGTGTGAGCTGACCTTCTGCTTCCACTGACTGGCTGATTATGTTGGCCCACAGGTATGGGGCCTGTGAGAACCGGGCTTATGGACCAGCCAGCTTTGGCACACAGTGTGAAAGTTGCTGACTCTGGTCTATAATCCTTGAGACTTTAAGAAGTAGGAAAAAAATACTCTATTAAGTGCAGTTAGTATTTTGAGGGATTATACAACCCATCTGAGTTTAGACAGGAGTTATGGAATCAGTTGCTGTATATTTTATTTTATTTTATTTATTTTATTTTTTTTTATTTATTTTGCTGTATATTTTAGAAGTAGTTGGGCTGGCCTGGCCTGTATCTGCGATGAATTGATTGATGCTTGTATTACCGTGTTCTACAAAAGAGACCTGTGGTGCCAGTGATAGAGACAAGATCTCTGATTGATTCACTGTCGTTCTCTGTAGTCTGTGGTTTTAGGCAGTTAGGAACTCCATTTTCTTGGACACGGAATTTGTGTTACAAAATTTCTTTTTTTTAAATGAACCTGTGCCTGGGATGTAGAAACCTGTGGGAAAAAAAGAGTTTTGGAGTGTTTCTCCAGTTTTTAGTAATGAGATCACAAAATTTAAAAAACAATGAAAATGGGGAAGAATGTGCTAAAAAATGGCTCATATTTTGAGGTATTTTACCCACTGAGTATCATCTTCTCTAGAGTTAAAATTATAAATGTATGTAATTATTTAAAGATTTTTTAATCGGCGTTCCCGTCGTGGCTTAGTGGTTAATGAACCCGACTAGGAATCATGAGGTTGTGGGTTTGATCCCTGGCCTCGCTCAGTGGGTTAATAATCTGGTGTTGCCGTGAGCTGTGGTGTAGGTTGCAGATGCGGCTCGGATCTGGCATTGCTGTGGCTGTGGCGTAGGCTGGTGGCTATAGCTCCGATTCGACCCCTAGCCTGGGAATCTGCATATGCCGTGGGTGCGGCCCTAGAAAAGACAAAAAAAAAAAAGATTTTTTTTATCTAGCACATGATTCAAAATGTGAAGGGCCTTAAAGGTGTCCTGTTCTGGAATTCTGTCATGGCGCAGCAGACACCGTCCGACTAGGAGCTGTCTGTGGTATAGGTTGCAGACGCTACTCAGATCCTTCGTGGCTGTGGCTGTAGCGTAGGCCAGCAGCTGTAGCTCCAATTAGACCCCCAGGCTGGAAACGTCCACATGCCGTGGGTGTGGCCCTAAAACTACAAAAGGAAAAGAAAAGGGGGGGGTAGCTGACTTAGTTTTTTTTAATGTCTTCTCTATTAATAATATTTAAGCCAGTGATTATTACATATGTAGTAATACATACATAGTTATATTCCATACCCAGTGTTCTGTGCCTGTTTTTGCTTAAAATCTTGACAATAGTTCCATTTTTAGTATATAAAGCATTTTCCTCCTCGTTGTGGCAGAGTTAAACAAAACTCTTGAAGCTGTCTTCTGTCAGTTTTATAACTTATTTTTAAAATTGTGCAATAGTATTTCATTTGTTTCTACATCCTCCCTTTTTGTATCCTTCACGTTGTTTCAGAACATCTTTTCACCATTTCCTTTGGTAATTCATTCCCAGTTTCACTTTTGCTTATTTTCTTCCTTGGAGAGAGCAGATCGTCTTGGTGAAAAGCTGTTGTGGTGTCTTTTGCTTGGTGGTTCAGTGATTGCCCAGCTGATCTTAATTTGGGAGTTGCTATTACTTTCACTTGCTTCTCTCCTCTAATCTTAGGCTCTTTTTTGTCTTGGTTCATAAGGGCGCTGTTAAATACAAATGCATGCCTGCCTCCTTTTTTAGTTGCGGCACCTCTCTTGGCGGGTCTGGTGTGGGAATCTGGCGTCTAGGTAGAGGTACTTTGCTCTTTTGTTGCCCTTGTTCCACAGTTTAGTGTTTGCAAGGAAAGGGTCATTGATAGAAACCTTAAGATCATCTTCCTTTTTTTTTTTTAAACTCCCTGATGTTGACCTTTTCACTGATTTTGGTATAGATTTTCTTGTATCTGGCAAATTTTCTTCTGTGACTGAGGGTGTGGCCAACTTTTCTCTAGTTTCATTTTAAGTGGAGACTTCTGAATTTTTTTCTTTTTAGGGCTGCAGGTACAGCATATGAAGGTTCCCAGGCTAGGGGTTGAATCAGAGTACAGCTGCGGGCCTACACCACAGCCACAGCAATGCCAGATCCGAGCCGTGTATGGACCTGCACCACAGCTTACGGCAACGCAGGATACTTAACCCACTGATTGAGGCCAGGAATCCAGTCCACATCGTCTTGGATACTGGCTGGGTTCATTACCACTGAACCACAATGGGAAATCTGCTGAGCCAAATAGGGAAATCTGAGACTTCTGAATTTTTAAGCATTTACTCATTTTGCTTGATTTCAGGGAGGAGGTAAAGAAAAAGAGCCATTACCCTGCTGTCTCCTGTTTCTATTCTTGGAATAATATCTGAGTTAAAATAGTTTTGATCAAGTGTGCTTAGACTCAAGGATACTAATTGATATAATTAATGTATTAACAAAGACAACTGTGAATCTTAATTTCTGTTGAACAAGAAAAAGATCATTTCTAAGAGAGCTACAGCATGAATTGTATGGCTTAATACCCAAAAAGTAACTATTCTTTGTAAAAATGCCAAAATTAATCTCATTGACTCTTGCCAAGAGGCATGTAAGGTAGAGTCTCAAAAGCTTATTACCATCATAAAATGTGGATGCTGGCATCAGTTTGCATGCGCGGTGTTGAATCTAGTTGTTCAGTGTTGGGTGATCCTTGAAAAGATCAAGTGTTTGCTGCACGCACTTTAGTTTTTAATTTGCACTTTGTAAATGAAAGCATAGTATAGAAATTATTCAAAATTCAGACTCTGATGGGTCAGTTGTATTGTTTCCATCTCTGTAAATGGATTAGCTGTAAACAGGAAGTGGTTAAATTCATGTTTTGGAGTAGAATGATGTAATGGAAAGTATACCTTGCAGCAGCATTCTGGGAAACTGGAGAGCTGTTAGGTAGGTCCCTGAAGAGTTGTATGTGCTGGATGCGAATTTCCTCTTACATAAATAAGAAATTTTACGTTAGGTGTGGACTGGTACTTAATGTTTATGGTTTCTCTCTCTCTCTCTCTCTCTTTCCTTTTTTTTTTTTTTCCCTCGCCTTTAGGGCCACACTTGCCGGCATATGGAAGTTCCCAGGCTAGGGGTCAAATCGGAGCAACAGCTGCCTGTCTCTGCCACAGCTATAGCAACGCAGGATTCCGGCTGTGTCTTCAACCTATGCTGCAGCTCACAGCAGTGCTGAATTTCCACCCCACTGAAGCAAAGCCAGGGATCGAACACTCATCCTCGTGGGTACTAGTCGGATTCATTTCCGCTGCACCAGAATGGGAACTCCATGTTTATGGTTTCTACTCTCAGCTTCTTCCTGCCTCTGGGTAGTCTTCTTTGCCCATAATCAGCTCCTTCTCTGTCCTATATTAGGTAACTTTGAAATCTCCATTCTCTTACTCTTATTACACCTTAAAATCACAGGTACTATTTGTTAGGCTATGCATGCACATCGTTGCTGCCTTTTGTCATCATCTCTTGCCTTGGAGATTGATGTGCTTTTCTTCTTATCTAAACCTTATACTCTTTTTTTTTTTTTCTTTTGAGGGCCGCATCCATGACATATGGAAGTTCCCAGGCTAGGGGTCAGATTGGAACTACAGCTGCCGGGCTATGCCGGAGCCACAGCAACACCAGATCCAAACCGCGTCTGTGACCTACACCACAGTTCACGGCAATGCCAGATCCTTAACCCACTGATCGAACCCACAACTTCGTGGTTCCTAGTCAGATTCGTTTCTGCTGCTCTAGGATGGGAACTCCTAAAGCTTATTCTTTCTTTTTCCTCCTATAAGATCTTGTTAGTAAACTATACCTTATTCCCAGCCCTTTGTTGTCAGTAGTTTTCTTTACCTATGTAAATATGCTCAAGATTTATTTTTTTAAAAAGTTGAAATAGGAAAATCATGTCCACTCCTGCATATACAGCTTTTGTCAGTCCTGCCTCCCCTTACCTTGGCTTTTTTCTATTCTCTGTCCTCTTTTTAGCCAGTTATAGTCTTTGCTCATGAGAGTTGGTGTTTACTGACTGCTACCATTTCTAGAAGCAACTCTCGCCCATTTCTAAATCTAATGGACACTTTTCGGTTTTAAGTTTCTGCCCTTTCTGGGACACTGGAACACATCCATCTTCCTCTTGGTGTCTATGGTCCCACTATCCTGATGTTTTTTCTCACACTTATTTTTGTTGTAATACCTTCAGTGTTTATTCCCCATACGGTTGACCAGTGTCTGATTCTCCTCAACTGGTTTCTTTCATTTCTGTTTTCCTTAAGATTTTAGTGTTTGCCAAGTTCCGCCCTGGGCTTGTTCTTCTCTTTATGCTGGGTGCTTTTCCTAGAGGAAGTGTGAAATCTCGTTGATTATCTTGGTTTCACCTGTCCCCTGCCTGCTGATAATTTCTTCCATCTACATGTTTAGTTACCTACTTAGTTTTAGATCTTGGTTTCCATCTGCATACTGGAACTCTTTACCTGCAAGGCTTCCAAACTCAAATTTGACATGTTTCACACTAAATTTTATATTTCTGCCCCATGTCTACCATTTGTTAATGTTACTACCATCTGTTTGGTATAATTTTCTAAAGTTAAAAGCATAACTTAAAAGTATGGAGTAAACATAAAGATTTATTACTCTAATTCATGAAGGGAACCTGTTAGGATAAAGCTGGTTCAGGTAGCATTTGAGGAACTGGGTTCCTAGAGGCAATTTAAACAAGGAACTTCAGATGCTGCCTGTGGGGCAGCAAACTGCAATCTTTGGGATTATGTTGTCTGCTGTTACTGTTTGTATTACCACTGCACACAAATCTGCAGGATAACATGGAAATTCGACGTCTGAAATCCTAATTAATAGGAAATGGCAAAGTTAATGTTTTGTCTTGCAGAAAATTAAATAATTCCTAGGTGAGCCTGTTAAATACTGTTTCATATGGCATTGAAAGTTTGCTGCATTTGTCTTTTTTCTTTACGTGTTTGAGATAACTTTTCTTAATCTTTGTTACCAGGGTTAAGAAACTTGAGAACTTATATGTTCCTGTTCGTGTGCATGCTGCAGTTTTGTAAACACAGTCCTAGATTTCCTTTTCTCATTGTATAGATTTTAATTGTCTAAATATTTGCTGATTCCCATCTGTTTATTTCACCTTCCGTTGTTGCCAGATTCTGATCTATCCGTAAATCTATCTGTAGGTTTATTTTTAGTTTTTTAAGGAACCTCCATACCTGTTGTCCATAGTGGCTGCAACAAATTACATTCCCACCAGCAGCAGGGGATGATTCCAATTTCTCCACACCCTCTCTAGCATTTACTATTTGTAGACTTTTTGTTTGCTTGTTTGTTTTTGTTTTTTTTTAGCCGCATTCAAGGCATGTAGAAGTTCCTAGCCCAGGGACCTAAGCCACAGCAGTGACTTTGCTGGATCCTTAACCTGCTGAGCCAGGGAACTCCCTATTTGTAGACTTTTTAATGATGGCCATTCTAACTGATGTGAGGTGATAACTTACTATAGTTTCGATTTGCACTTCTCTAATAATTAATGGTATTGAGCATATTTCCGTGTACCCGTTGGCCATCTATATGTCTTTGGAGAAATGTCTACTTAGGCCTTCTGCCCATTTTTTGATTGGATGGTTTGTCCTTTTGATACTAAGCTGTATGAGCTGCTTGTATATTTGGAAATTAACCCCTTGTTGGTAGCATTGTTTGCAAATATTTTTCCCAGTCCATAGGTTGTCTTTTCATTTTGTTGACAGTTTCCTTTGCTGTGCAAAACCTTTTAAGTTCATTTAAGTCCCCTTTGTTTATTTTTGATTTTATTTCCTTTACTCTAGGAGATGGGTCCAAGAAAATATTGCTGTGATTTATGTCAGAGAGTGTTTTGCCTGTGTTTTCCTCAAGGAGTTTTATAGTATCCAGTCTTTAATCCATTTTGAATTTATTTTTGTATATGGTGTTAGGGAATGTTCTGATTTCATTCTTTTACATGTAACTGTCCAGTTTTCCTAGCACCACTTGTTGAAGAGACTGTCTTTTCTTCATTGTATATTCTTGCTTCATTTGTCAAAGATAAATTAACCAGTAGTATGAGGCTTTATTTCTGGGCTGTCTTGTTCCATTGACCTGTCTGTATGTCTTTTTGTGCCAGTACAATGCTGTTCTTATTATGGTGGCTTTGTAATGTAGTCTGAGGTCAAGGAGTTTGATTCTTCTACCTCTGTTCTTTCTCAAGATTGTTTTGGCTCTTCATGGTCTTCTGTGTTTCCATACAAATTTAAATTTTTTTGTTTTAGTTCCATGGGAAATGCCTTTGGTAGTTTGATAGGTATTGCACGAACCTGTAGATTGCCTTGATCACTATGGTCACTTTAATTGTATTGATCCTTGCAATTAAAGAGCATAGTATATCTTTCCATCTGTTTTTGTCGCCTCCAATTTCTGCCAGCAGCGTTTTATAGTTTTCAGAGTACAGGTCTTTTGTCTCTTAAGGTTGATTTATAGTTTTTAGAGTACAGATATTTTGCTTCCTTAGGTATTATTCCTAGATATGTCTATATCTATATCTGTATCTAATCTATCTATATATATTTTTTTGGCCACAGCATGCAGTGGATTGATGTGGAATCTCAGGTTCCAGACCAGGGCTTGAACCCTGAGCCGTAGTGGTGAATATGCAGGATTCTAGCCACTAGACCACCAGGGAACTCCCTATTCTTCAATCTTTTATTCTTTTGATGCAATTGTGAATGAGATTCTTTGCTTAATTTCTATTTCTGATGTTTCGTTGTTAATTCTTTTAAGCTAAATCTTTTCAGCCTACTAAGGGCAAAATTAAATCACCCTTTGTTTTTTTTTATCTTACTACTTTTGATATTGCTTCTCATATCATTTAGCGTATTTTATGATAATTATTCACTTAAGCATTGTTCAGTTAAACAGATTATTTCCAAAAAAAAAAAAAGGGGGGGGTTCTTGTGGCTCAGTGGCTTAAGGACCCAGTGCTCTCTGAGGATGTGGGTTTGATCCTTGGCCTTACTCAGTGAGTTTAAGGATCTGGTGTTGTCATAAGTTGTGGTGTTGGTTGCAGATGCAGCTTGGATCCACTGTTGCTGTGGCTGTGGTGTAGGCCCCAAGCTGCAGCTCTGGTTCATCCCCTAGCCTGGGAGCTTCTGTATGCTAACAGGTGCCACCCTAAAATAGAAAAAAAACAAAAAGACTTTATCTCAAATAAATGTAAAAGGATTAGGACCCTCTAGCTTGGAATGTAATAGTTCTCCTAACGTTTGGCTTTTTTTAAGAGGGTAAATGTGTGATTATTTTTTTCTATTTGTTCAGGCATGTAGCATAGTCATAAATAAATAGCATGGACTTTAGATCAAACCTGTTTGAGTGGTGTTCATGTAACCTATTGGCTTTGTAGCCTTACTATTATTATAAGCTGGTGTGTGCCAGTCTGCCATGGTTTCTTTAAAGGAATTTTGTAAGGTTATGAAAATTAAATGAAAAGGCGCTTTGCCTGGTATATTATAAGGACAAAATACATTGTTATCCATAATCATTTTTATTTTTATTTTTTTTATTTTTTTATTTTTTGTCTTTTTGCCTTTATCTAGAGCCACACCTGCGGCATATGGAGGTTCCCAGGCTAGGGGTCTAACAGGAGCTGTAGCTGCCGGCCTTCACCACAGCCACAGCAACGCAGGATCCGAGCCACGTCTGCAACCTACACCACAGCTCACGGCAATGCCGGATCCTTAACCCACTGAGCAAAGCCAGGGATCGAACCCACAACCTCATGGTTCTTAATCGGATTCGTTAACCACTGAGCCACGAAGGGAACTCCGCATAATCATTTTTATTTTATTCTATTTTATTTATTTTGGTTTTTTTTTTATCTTTTTGCCTTTTATGTAGAGCCGCACCCGTGGCATATGGAGGTTCCCAGGCTAGGGGTCTAACAGGAGCTGTAGCTGCCGGCCTTCGCCACAGCCACAGCAACGCAGGATCCGAGACGCGTCTGCAACCTACACCACAGCTCACGGCAACGCCGGATCCTTAAACCACTGAGCAAGGCCAGGGATCGAACCCGCAGCCTCGTGGTTCTTAGTCAGATTCGTTAACCACTGAGCCACGAAGGGAACTTCAATCATTTTTATTTTAACATTCACTTTAAAACCTCTGTTTTTGCCACTAACTGTTGTTTTCTGCTCTTACAAAAATATGATTTGGAAATACTGTTTTTACATGTTGGCACAGTATTCCAGCATGACATCGGAATGGTTTTGATGCCCCTAAATTGAACTGAATGCTTAACAGACCCCATTCTCAGATAACATAGCCCTTTCCCTTTACTCAGTAGTTCTTATTATCATTAATTCCTTTATATAACTTTTCTGATTAACTGGAAAAAAGACAATACATTTCTCCCAATTTCCCTAATGCAAACTAGTGCTTATTTTTCTAAACTAATGTTTAGTTCATTAAAAGTTCTTGAACCACATCACACTGTTCTGTAACAGATACAGCTTCTAAGAGTTTGACATTTGATTTGTGACTGTACTATGCATGCTCATACTAACTGTACTGTATGTTCTAAGTGGTTTTTTATTGCCTCCTTCCTAAATCTAAGTGAAATATAAACTGTCCTACATGGTTTCATATAAATTGTTTGGTCATTTTTCCTCTGTAATTGCTTTCTTACTCAGGGCGCTGGACCTGATGCTTCCCCTCATTTTCCCCAGATTCCCCAGTCATTTAATTGTACTTCCAGGCACTCATTAAATGGCTACTGTACGAGTCAGGCAGTGTTCTAAGAACCTTATGTGCATTGTCTCTAATGCCGAAACCCTAAGTTAATAATGTTACCTCTAGTTTAATAGAGAAAGAAACAGAAATGCAGGTAAAGTATTATATTTCTTGTTAAGTAGCAGAGCCAGGATTTGATCCTCAGTGTTTCTGTGTTAGCGTGTCTAGTTGGGGGATATAGAGCAGTAAGGCTCTTTGTGAGCAGGGGTGTTTTATATGCCTCTGTATCTCAGCCCCTGTCAATCCCTTGTTTCTAGGGAAGCTTAACGGATATTCATTCCCATTAAAGATAGTCATGTTTGAAGTCCTTGTCATTCTTACTTAAGCAAGAATGACTTCTGATAAGCATGTGTGACTTCCATTCCATTTTATTGTAGATTGTTTAATACTGCCCCTGGTATGCTTAACTTAACTATACTTCCTCCTATGATGCAGTTAGCCGTATCCTTTTTGATTGGGTGTATTCAGTTGTTCATATCTGCACTTCTGGATGCTATTACTTGAAACCTGCAAGTCTGGATGCCATTACTTGTTGCATGCAGGCAGCTTAATCTTGTAACACTTTACTTTCCTTATTTGTAAAGTAGGAATAATAAATTGGCTTACAAGGTTCATTGAAACATTTAAATTTTGCTTATTAGAATAAAATGAATAAAGAACTATGGAAATTATGTTTATTACTGTTGCTATCAATCTCCAGTTTCATAATCTGAAGCCAAACCAGGTGTCCTTCAAGGAACATCCAAATAGAAGGCATAAATTGCGGAAGTCAGGGGGGCATACTAGATAAATACGATTCATTTTAAATGAAGAATTCTGAAAGCTGAACTGTTTACAGATGCTGCATGGGATATTGACTTTGTCGAAAAATGTGAAAATAAGGCAACTCTCCTTCAGCTTTTAGAGTTGCCTATCAAGTAGGTAATACGTAGTGATTTCATAGTAAATGTACTGGCTTGATGACTGTTCATGGTTCTTCTGGATTAACTAAATTGGAGATGTGTTCTCCAGTCTATCACATTTCCTTCATGTGAGAAAAGTTCTGCATTAATACTAAGTTTGGCTTTTCTTTCCTATGTTTGGCCGATTTGACTAGGAAGAACTACTGTATCCTAAAGTTAGTTTTTTTCTCTATCCTTAACCTCTCTTCTGTAATTTTGATTTGTGAAATTAAAGGAAAATCAATTTCCAGAATGTTTACAGTTGAAGTTTCCTTGAAAAATGGAATCTTGGAGTTCACGTTCATTTTAGGTTATCAGAACAAGTTCTTGCAGGAGTTCCCACCGTGGCTCAGTGGTAGCGAACTAGACTAGTATCCATGAGGACGCAGGTTCGGCCCCTGGCCTTGTTCAGTGGGTTAAGGATCCGGCTTTGCCATGAGCTGTGCCATAGGTCGCAGACGTGGCTCCTGTCTGGCCAAGGGGCTGTGATGTAGGCCGGCAGCTCCAATTCCTATTTGATCCCAAGCCTGGGAACTTCCATATGCTGCCAGTGTGGCCCTAAAAAGACAAAAAGGAAGGAAGGAAGGAAGGAAGGAAGGAAGGAAGGAAGGAAGGGAGAGAGAGAAAAGAATGTGATTTCTTTATAACTCACTTCGGTGTGCTTTAAAATTTACTACAATATGGCAGGTGTACCGATTGGTGAAGAGAGTACAGAATATTCACATAACAAGAAGGAAATCATTGCATGGTGATTTGGGGCTCTCATCTAGAGACAAAGAGGACTTAAATTTGTGGTAGTGGTGATCTCTGGAGGGGCTTGGTCTCCGTCTATACCAGGGTTCAGAGGACTGGTTCATCAAATGACTTGGACCTCATTCAGATGACTTTGGAATTGTATGTAATTGTAAAGGGTTGAACACCCCCAAGAGTCTCTTCTGTTTCTAGATTCTTTTTTTTTTTTTTTTTTGCCTTTTTCATTTTATGGTCGCACCGGCGGCATGTGGAGGTTCCCAGGCTAGGGGTCTAATAGGAGCTGTGGCCACTGGCCTGCGCCGCAGCCACAGCAACGCAGGATCCGAGCCGCGTCTGCAACCTACACTACAGCTCACGGCAACGCCGGATCGTTAACCCACTGAGCAAGGGCAGGGATCGAACCCGCAACCTCATGGTTCCTAGTCGGATTCGTTAACCACTGCGCCACGACGGGAACTCCTGTTTCTGGATTTGTTGATACCTGGCAGAGGAGGGTGATCTTTTGTGTACTTTATGTTAGTTTTATGTTTACTTGTGGGCAACTCCACAAAGTTTTACAGAGTCTGGCCGCCCTCCTTAAGATCACTTTATGCTCTAAAAGCAGGTAGCATTTTGATAACTAAGTACCTTTTTACTTGTCATTTTTCATCTTAAATCTCAAGAATTATCCGTGAGTGGGCTGGTGTTGGATGACAAGTTCTGAAGTTGTTGGGAGCATTATTAAAGCTACTTTGCTAAATGTAGGTCAAATTAACCTGCATGACGTACATATTCATTTGAAGGACTTAATGCCCCATGGCAAACAGTAGTCATTTAATAGCAGGAAATGGGCAGGTGTGATCTCCTAACCCTGTTTAATAACAGTATTTTTTTTCAAAGTGAAAGGAGCAGTATCTTGCTATTTTCTTGTGTTCACAGAGTTTAGGGCTCCAAGTAAGATGGCATCCAGATGGTTTGAAGTAAAACTTCTTGAATTCTGAAATAGACTGGTGTTATGTTTAGTTCTTGAATGGGGTGCAGTTGTTCTCTAGTTCAGTACAGCCAGGAAAGCGCTTTCAGCATCTCTCTCCATTTTCTGCACCCACAGAATCCGAATCTCTGAGGGGAGAAGTAGAAGGCCCTCACTTTTTGACAGAGCTTCACAGGTGATTGTGACGCGCACCCTGAATTAAAATCACTGTTTTCTTCATAGCACAATTCACTTTTGAAACTGTATAGCTGGAAATTTAAGGCTCATGCTGACATTGGTATTATGGTAAAATTTCCCCCAATATATTTATTTTATCACAAGTATTCTTTTTATTCTTTTATAGTAATAACAGTAGTTAATATCTACCGAACTCTTGCCATGTGGTAGGCACTGTGTTAAGTGGTTTGCATGGATTTTTTCATTTAATCTTCGCAACTACTCTATGCAGTAAGTTCTTCATCCCCATTTGATAGGCTGAGGCCCAGAGAAGTTTGTATATATAAATGCCATACGTTTTGTTGGTGTTGGGGTTAGGATTTGAACTCAGTCAGAGGCAGTTTGACTACAGAGCCCAACATTTGTAGTAGAGTGACCTACCTTATTGCTTTCGAAGGATAAATAACAAAAATGACTCCTTTCATCTCAACTTTAGACCCCCCAGTGAGTCAGTACTATTTGCAGGGGGTATGTTTCAAGATCCCCAGTGGACACCTAAAAACCGTGGATAGTACCAAACCCTGTATATACTGTGTGTTTTCATATACTAACGGGGGCTGGGGCAGGGGGAGGCACATACAGTGGATACACTGGACAAAAGTCATGATTTGCATCCTGAGCAGGACAGAGAGGGATGGCGTGAGATTTTTCCATGCTACTTGGAATGTCGTACAACTTAAAACTTGGAATTTTCCATTTTTGTACCATGATACATAACTGAAGCCGTGGAATGCAAAACTGGTGATAAGAAGGGGGGAAGTTAACATAGTCTGTTTTATGAATTTTTCTGCCAGTTTTAAATGTGTAAAAAATATTTAAAGATACACATGCGAGCCTTTAAATATGTGTATATATGCACTCACACACACTTAAATACACACACACACACACACACACACACACACGGGAGTTAATTATACCTTTACTCTCTAAACAATCTTGGGGAGAGAACTTTCCATGTAAACTGAACCTTCCTGTTTCTCTTTTACTGCTTGCATAGTATTTCCTCTTTTTTCTCTTTCTTGCTTTACTTTGCTTTGCTACACCCATGGCATATGGAAGTTCTTGGGCTAGGGATCAGATCCAAGTTGCAGCTGAAACCTATGCTACAGCTGTGGCAATGCCCGATCTTTAATCCACTGCTCCAGGCTGATATCAAACCTGACCTGGCACAGAGACAACATTAGATCCTTAACTGACTGTGCCACAGTGGAAGCTCCTCATCTTTTTTCTAAAATTGAGTAATTGCATTAGTAATTTGAACTTTCTGACTGAAGTTTATTTAGTGTACTAATTGATAACGTGGGCATGTGTGACAGAAATAGTCCGTTTCTACTACCAAATTAGGTCAACATATAACAACAACAAAAATTTTCCTGTTAATAGTGCATGAAATCTCTTTATATCCAGTAATAGATTAGTTGAGTAACTTAGATTCTTTTTGGCACAAGTGTCTGTAATGTCTTGACTGTTCCTTCTGTTCCCTCCCCAATAAGCAGCATTAAAAAACTCTACTTGGAGTTTGACTGCAGGCTTAAGAGAAATTGTGTCAGATTTGATTTATAAAAACTGTAATTCTTTCTGAGTTCCCATTGTGACCCAGCAGAAATGGATCTGACTAGCATCCATGAGGATGCTGGTTCAATCCCTGGCCTTGCTCGTGGATTAAGGATTCAGCATTGCCGTGAGCTGTGGTGTAGGTTGCAGATGCGGCTCGGATCCTGCCTTGCTGTGGCTGTGGCGTAGGCCGGCAGCTACAGCTCCCATATGACCCCTAGACTGGGAACCTTCATATGTCGTGGGTGTGGCCCTTAAAAAAAATTGTAATTCTTTCTTTCTATGATAGTGATATTGGCCTGTTGTATCAGTTAAACTCGTTTTCTTTTGAGTATCAGCATTTTTCTGAACAGTTTCTTATAAAAGAGTTCAAGTTGATTGAGAACTGTTTTGAACTAAATTGTTTCATTTATGAGCTGTGTTCACAGTTTCTTACTGCTTACATCTCCATGAGATGGCTCATATACTGATTTGATAGAAGAAGTAAACAAAATGTAGAGATTAAGTTTCTAATCCAAAGTCATAGCCAGCACAGCTGATGTTGAAATCCAATATACCTGGGACCATTTCTCAATTTTACTGCATTGAGCTGCTTTTCCCTTCTTTCTCCATTAAGATACCATAGTTTTAACTATTTTCTTCATAGTCATGATTTCATTTGTTAACAGTAATACTGTGAAGTAAGCATGACATATGTTGTTTTTATTCTGTGGCTGAGAAATCAGAGTCTAGAGGTGGTTTGCACAAGGCCGGCCTTAAATTTAATCCCTGTTCTGTCACAGGACTTGAGCTAAGGTGTTCTCACCTTAGATACAGTACCCCTTTCTATGTACAATTAGAAATGGGAATTTCCTGGGCATTCCAGGAAAAATCTAAGTTAAATTTATGTTCTGGGTTCCGGACTTCATGCCTTGATTTTGATACATTTCTGACATTTTGTAAAACAGTCAACCAGACTTCAGAATTTTTAATAAGACAATGCAGCATTGGTAAAGGCTGTATGATCAAATTGTTTACATAAGCTTTTCCCTACGTATTTGGTGCCCCTCGTTTGTTTTCTGTGTTGTACTATGTGTAGTTGACATTTTAATTTTTTTCCCTTTTTTTTCCCTTTTAGTGAATGGTAGTGTCTAGAAAGGGTATGTCCCTTCAAGAGAGAGGTGCCAATGTCCAACCGGCCTAATAACAATCCAGGGGGGTCACTGCGACGTTCACAGAGGAACACTGCCGGGGCCCAACCGCAAGACGACTCGATAGGAGGAAGGTATGTATTTAACGGTAATTTGAAAAGAAATTGGGATTCAAGAAAATATTTTTTAAAACTTCATTATGAGGACTAAAACTTGATTGATTTGCTGTAAATGGGTTATTTTTTTCCCCTAATTTTTGAGCCAAGTAGCATAAAACTGGAATTCAGAGTGATTATTTAATCATTCTCTGAATGTATGAGTCTCAAAAAATAGTTCTCAGTCATTGACATTATGAAAGCTCGAATCCCAGGATCGGGAGCACACCGCATGCCGCGGCAAGAAGGTTTGAGTCCTTTGTTTACGTGTGTCCTGACTTAATTTATTCACCTTATTGAAAGGAAGCTTTTCTTGTTTCAGTATCTTGAGTTTTGATAACTAACTTTTGAGTTTTTTTCCCCATCTTACTCTTTGTCAACAGGGACACTCACAGACTGGTGAGGCCATCTGAGTGTTACTGCATTGATTGTCAGTATTTCCTTACTGGTCTGGTGCTGACCTCATCTTTTTAGTTGGAGTTACTGTATAGGAGTTAGCGTGAAGAACCAGATACATTCTCTTGAATGTAAAAGTCCATGTCTGATATAGTTAAAGACTTTTATGTGTAAGGTACTCAAAATTACTTGAAGGCCTAATTTTTCCAGTCCATGGACTAATCATATTTAGCTTACAGTACATTATGGCTAAATTCTAATAAGATTACCTGATATAACATTTTTGAGGCATTGCCATATATTGTCTAGTAAATATTTAAAAAATTGTAAATGTCACATGTAAAGAAGAAATTGAAATGTTTTGTTCACATCCGCTGTTTTAGTGGCTGAACATTTGCATTCTGGACTAGGACAACACCGTGTGCAGTTCCTGCCTCTGCCATTAAATAGCTGTGTGTCCTTGTTTTATCTTTCAGGAAATCTCAACTTTTTAGTTCACACAGTAGGGATACTTATTTCGTAGAGTTATTAGTTAACATCAGTATTATATATATTATGTTGAGCTCTTAGAACAATGCTTAGTACAGAATTCTGTTCTGAAATTTTTTGTTTGCTTTTTTATATTTAAATTATTTGTTGGAGCAACCACACTTCATCTTGTTAAAAAAAATCACTCCCCCATTATAATAATGTTACATACTTATTTAGAGAATTTATTTATTTATTTATTTATTTTGTCTTTTCTAGGGCCACGCCCGCAGCATGTGGATTTTCCCAGGCTAGCGGTCTAATTGGAGCTGTAGCTGCTGGCCTACACCACAGCCACAGCAACACGGGATCCGAGCCGTGTCTGCAACCTACACCACAGCTCACGGTAACGCTGGATCCCCAACCCACTGAGCGAGGCCAGGGATCGAACCCGCAACCTCATGGTTCCTAGTCGGATTCGTTAACCACTGAGCCACTATGGGAGCTCCTATTTAGAGAATTTAGAAAATACATATGTCTGAAAAAAAAAATCACAATTTCACAATCCACTATAACCACTCTTAGCATTGGCCTTTTCCTCCTTAGTCTCTCTGTTTACTGCTTGTATGTGTGTAGTGCACGTAAGTTACTTGTACCTTTTGAACAATTGCATATTAATTAATCAATACCTATTAATCCCCAGGTTATATTTAGACTCTTGCACGTGAATGACAAACATTTTGTGCTTCTAAATCCAGTGATGTTTCAGCACTGTTATCTTTTCTGCACATCAAAAATATGTAAAATTATTTAAATGTTTTATTATATATTTAAAATATATGAGCAGAAAACAAACGGTTAATGGACATGGTTAATACTAATGATTGAGATTAGTTGGCTTAAGGAGTTTCCGCTGTGGCACAGCGGGATCAGTGGGGTATTGGGAGTGCTGGGACTCAGGTTCGATCCTCAGCCCAGCACAGGGGCACTTAATCCAGTGTTGCTGCAGCTGCAGCTTAGGTCACAGCTGTGGCTCAGATCTGATCCTTGGCCCAGGAACTCCATAAGCTGTAGAACGGCAAAAAAAAAAAAGATGCATTGGCTTAAATAACAAGCTGTAATCAAGCTGGAACTCAGCTTTGTAGAATGGCAAATCTTCCCCTGAGGTTTATATGGTTTTTTTTTTTTTTTGTCTTTTTGCCTTATCTAGGGCTGCACCGCGGGATATGGAGGTTACCAGGCTAGGGGTCTAACAGGAGCTGTAGCTGCCGGCCTACACCACAGCAACATGGGATCCGAGCCGTGTCTGCAACCTACACCACAGCTCACGGCAACACCGGATCCTTAACCCACTGAACAAGGCCAGGGGTCAAACCCACAACCTCATGATTCCTAGTCGGATTTGTTAACCACTGAGCCACGACGGGAACTCTGAGATTTATATGTTTTAAGCCAATCAATGATATGCCCAATTGTGAAGGGAAAATAAAATGTAAAAATGTGTTTGGAATGGCAGAAACATGTCAAATTATATAAAGCAAGGTGTACTTCAGTTTTATAGCTTTAATCCCTGTTCCTTTTCAGTAACATAGCCCTACTTCACCTCTCACGACGCCAACTTTTACATGTCTGCAAGAGTAGTACACAAATGAGGGCGAATTTGCTTTTTAAAAAATCTGGTATCATAATGTCCTATTCCTTAAAAACTGCTTAAAAACATGGCTTTTAAAGTCTTCATGTTCATTTGGGTGGATATACCATGATTTAGTAATAACTTTGAAGGTGTAGATTCTTCTTGTTTTCATGTAGATAAGTGTAATTATGAGCAGAACATAGTTGTTTAGAACTTTAGTCAAAAAAGTCTTTATCCAGTTTGGCTGAGATTGCAAATTAGAAGACGTTTATGCTTTTGAATTTCATTTTACCATTTTAGACAGCTTGATTGTTTTGTTTGTGATGTACTCTCCGAACTGGAAGGGACCTTTTCATCAACCCCCACGTTGCCTCTGGAAGCCCCAGTAGAGTGTGTGCTGTACTAACAATTATGTTACCACCAAGAAACCTGTAGTGATGTGGGGGTGAGAGGATTGGGGCTCACTGGGAAAGAGCAATTACAGCTGTATTTTCATTCTTTTAATCTGACTCCTGTTGCTTAGCTTTCCTAAGAAAGTGCTGGTGTTGTAAGCTTTTGTTTCCAAAAAACCCAGTAGATTTGGTCCTGTGAATGTATTCATAGTGGTCCAGTGATCCAAGTAGTGGCTGTAAATTAGACTGTCTACTACTCCAGCACTGGTGAAGCCGTTATGTATATATGTATTCTTTCAAGTCAGACTCACAGAAACTTTGCTAAGTTGTAGTGCCTGTTTTCTAAGTATGGTGGCTTGTTCAGCTTCACACAGCTGGTATGTGGAGTTGCTCCCTGACCTCTTCACGCTGCAGTCAGTAATTCTTTTTATTATGCCAGACGGTTTTTACCATACAAAACACTTGATCCAAATGATGAAGGACTTTGAGAAGGTATGAGGTTCTTAAAATTGAAGAGAATTATTAACTCATTCAGTTTAGAATTTAAGAAGGAGTTTTTCCCCTCCTAGAATTGTTTAATCCATTCATATTTGTTTCAGCCTTTCTGTCCAAACTTGTGTCTTGTTTGTGTAGGTCCTTTTTCCCAAATCAAGATTTTAAAAAATTTGAATCTTTGAGATCCATTTAATTTCTCCTGTTCATTCCCTCTGCCCTTTTTCACCCAGTGTTCTTCATCTCTGTCCGTAATTGAACTAGACCTCTTCCTTCTCTTCTATTGTTTTCCTTTTTTTCTTTTCTTCCATAATTTTTTTGTGCCGTCGTTGATCTGTTCCTCTCTTTTCTGTTCTCCTTTTCCTCTTTAGGAAGTTACTCACCTCCACTGCTTGTCTGTGGGCTTGCTCTCAGGGATACCACCTAGCCTTTCCGACTTCTAGCGCAGGATCCCCTCCGTCTGCCATGCAGTAGCATTTTCACATATCCTGTGCTTTTTCCTTGTTTTTCTCAAATGTCAGTGGTGGGATTGAATTCAGTTTTATAGCAACTTTTGTTAAGATTGTTCTGGCGAAAGGTTCTTCATTATTGTTATAAAACCACTGCCTGTCGAGAATAGAAAATTGGGATGCTTCAGGAAAATTAAAGAATTAAGGTAAATTTGGAGTTTCCATTGTGGCTCAGAGGAAGGGAATCCGACTAGGAACCATGAGGTGGTTGCGGGTTTGATCCCTGGCCTCCATCAGTGGGTTACAGATCCGGCGTTGCTGTGAGCTGTGGTGTAGGTCGCAGATGCAGCTTGGATCCTGCGTTGCTATGGCTGTGATGGAGGCCGGCAGGTGCAGCTCCTGTTAGACCCATAGCCTGGGAACCTCCATATGCCACCATTGTGACCCTAAAAAAAAAAAAGGTTAAGGTAAATTTAATCTAGCTACCTAGAGATAATGATGGTTAATGATGGTTAGTATTTCTGCTTTATGTTTCTATTCCATGATTTTTTTTTTGATATGAAAGCCTGTGATTTTAAGTTTGGGCTTCTAGTTTCTTCTCCCAGTTTTCTTCTATAAAGTATATGGCGTGCCTGCCACATTTGAATGTGATTCTGATTTTATCACGTCAGATTCCTGAAATGGTTTTATAGGACCCAGGATATGAATATTTTGAAGACTTAAAAAATTGCTAAATTGTCTTCCAGAAAGATTTTGCCGTTTTTTTGCTTTTGATTAAAACAATTTATTCTCCTGCTAATACTTTGTGAAAATGCCTTTTTTCCCAAATCCTACTTAATATAGTACACCATTTTTAATAAAAGTTTATGGGAAAAAAAGGAGTCATTCTATTAGTTACCATTTCTTTGGTTACTATAGAGTTGAAGACCTTTCCCACATGTTGGCCATTTTAATCATTTTATGAATGTTAGTATCCTTTATCTATTTTAATTTTGGAGATGCTTGTTTTTAGACCCCTTCATAGAAGGGGTATCAATCTACTGACATGGGCAGATATTTTTCTAGTGTTATTACTTGTTATGGTTTGTTTTAATTTACAGAAGATTTTAAGTTTAGATAGTTAACTCTATCAGTTCTTTGTTTCTTTTCTTCATTTGCCTTCTCCACCCCCCAGAATAAAATTTTCTTCTCAGTTCTATTATTTTTTAACTTTTTACTGTAATCTCTCAACTTTTTTTTTTTTTCCTTTTTGGGGCCACACCCATGGCACATGGAGGTCCCTATGCTAGAGGTCCAATCGGAGTTACAGCTGCCGGCCTATGCCACAGCCATGTCAGATCCGAGACGTGTCTGCAACCTACACTACAGCTCACGGCAATGCCTATTCCACTGAGCGAGGCCAGGGATCGAACTTGCAACCTCATGGTTTCTAGTCAGATTCATTTCTGCTGAGCTACGATGGGAACTCCAATAATAATTTATTAATGGTAGAAACCTCAATTATGAGATCTAGAGTTTATATGCTTTCTGTTAACATTTTTCAAGCTGGGATTTTGTTTTTTTTTTTTTTAGCTAGCATTAGTTATACAGAAAAAGATAGATTGTATTTTGTTTAAGAACTATTTCAAAGAGCTGGGATACAGAAAAAAGAAAATATCCAGAGGTTTGCTTTTTGTTAATATTTTGGTTTTTATCTTTAGAACACAATTTAGTATGTAGGCTGGTTACACTGTAAATACTTTTGAATCTTGCTTTTTTTGCTTAGCATTTCCTCTTATCATTATGATTTTTTGGTAATTGTTTACAGACGGCCACATGACTTACTGAATCGTGTGATATTTTCCACTATTAATTTTTGTTTTTTGGTTAACTGAGTGGTTGCAGTGGGAAAAGTTTTTGCTTATGCTTAAATGTTTGCATTTCCAATATCTCTTAAGGATATGTTCCCAGAAGAGTTTTTTATGGTTAACTTGTTTCACATAAATTTTTTTCTGTAATTTGCTCATCACCATCAGAAAGAAGAGTGCTTTTTCTCATCATTCTATTTGTGTTATCTTTGTATTACATTTTTCTGCTAATTTGATACAGAAGTATTGCATTAATTTCATTTTATTGGTGTCTCTGTAGTAATGGAGTTAAACGTTAGAAAAATATGTTTTTAAAACTTTTTTTAGGGAGTTCCCTTCGTGGCTCAGTGGTTAACGAATCCGACTAAGAACCATGAGGTTGCAGGTTCGATCCTTGGCCTTGCTCAGTGGGTTAAGGATCTGGCGTTGCCTTGAACTGTGGTGTAGGTTGCAGATGCGGCTCGGATCCTGCGTTGCTGTGGCTGTGGCGAAGGCCGGCAGCTGCAGCTCCTGTTAGACCCCTAGCCTGGGAACCTCCATATGCCGCGGGTGCGGCTCTAGATAAAGGAAATAAGACAAAAAAAATTAAAAAATAAAAATTTTTAAAAATTATAGTTGATTGACAGTACTGTGTTAATTTATGCTGTATAGCAAAGTGACCCAGTCACACATATCTGCACATTTCCTTTGTTTTATTATCGTCCATCGTGAGCTCCCTTTGCTATACAGTAGGACTTCATTGCTTATCCATTCTAAATGTAATAGTTGAAGCTACTAACCCCAAACTCCCAGTCCATCCCATTTCCTCAATGCTCCCTGCCCCAAGCAAACATACGTTTCTTCTCCATGTCTGTGGTTCTGTTCCTGTTCTGTAGATAGGTTTTTTTGTGCTACATTTTAGATGACATATATATGGTATTTGTCTTGCTCTTTCTTACTTTGTATGAGAATCTCTAGTTGCATCCATGTTGCTGCAGATGGCATTCTTTTTTTTTTTTTTTAATGGCTGAGTCGTATTCCATTGTGTGTACCCCTTCTTCTTAATTCATTCATTAGCTGATGGACATTTAGGTTATTTCCATGTCTTGGCCATTGTGACTAATGTTGCTGTGACCATGGGGTGCGTGTATCTGTTTGAATTGTAATTTTATCCAGATATATGCCCGGTAGTGGGATTGTTGGGTCATATGGTAGTTGTACATTTAGTTTTCTGAGGAACTTCCATGCTGTTTTCCATAGGGGTTGCACCAGTTTACATTCCCACCAACAGTGTAGGTAGATTCCCTTTTCTTTCTTTTTTTTAGGGCCACACCCTTGGCATGTGGCAGTTCCCAGACTAGGAGTCTAATCGGAGCTACAGCTGCTGGCCTACACCACAGCCACAGCACTGCTAGATCCTTAACCCACTGAGCCAGGCCAGGGATCAAACCCACAACCTCGTGGTTCCTAGTCAGATTCCTGAAACTCCGGGAATCCCCACCTTCTCCAGCATTTGTCATTGGTAGATGTTTTAATGATGGCCTTTCTGACTGGTGTGAGGTATTAGGTACCTCATTGTAGTTCTGATTTGCATTTCTCTAATAATTAGTGATGTTAAGCATCTTTTCATGTGCCTACTACTGACCATCCGCGTGTCTCTTTGGAGAAATATCTATTTAGTTAGGACTTCCGTCTGTTTTTTAATTAGCTTGTTTGGTTTTGTTGAGTTATATGAGTTGTTTGTCTGTTTAGGATATTAAGCCCTTGTAATGGTAACACGGAGGTAATGATTTTCCTTAGTTCTCTGCGCTGTGAGTGGTGGGTAGATGCTCTTTTCCACTGTGATCTTACTCAGCTGCTGGCTCCCCATTGCCTTGTGCCAAAGCTAGGCGAGTCTGTGGTCTTCCTTCTTTCTGAAGGGAGGGATTGGAGTGATCCCATGATCCAAGCTGGGAGAAACTGGAAGTCTTTTCCTTTCTGGTAGCAGAGGAAATATGTGAATCTCAAGTTGCCAATTGCACATCTTCTGCCTTATGGAAGAAGTTGAACAATCAGAGAAAAGCAAATATGTTAGAGATTATGCATGTATTAAAATTCTGACAAGTTCCAGTCCTTAACCCTTCAGAGCTGTATTGTCCCCTGCCTTCTTTAGATTTGATTATTTAGCTGTTCTGATTGTAGAGATATGTGTGCCTTATTTTAATAAAGCTTCTTTTTTGGCTTTAGAGTTGAGTCCTGCCTTAATGTACTTGCAGTACAAACTCAGTATAAGATTGTATTCAGCCCTTTGCAGGGCACCATTCTGGGTGGTAGTTATAAAAATGGGAGTAGAATAGCCTTTGTCACAAGCAGTTCCAGTTCAGTAGAGGCAGTGGGCATGTAGATGGTTATTAAAGTCAGGAGATGGAGTTCTTTGGTGGCTCAGCAGGTTAAGGATCTGGTATTGTCACTGTTGTGGCTTGAGTTTGATCCCTGACCCAAGAATTTCTGTGGCCAAAAAAAAAGTTAGGAGGGAAACATCCATTTCTGGTGATGACCAATTGACCAGCTGGAGTGAGCTCTGAAGGCTGAAGAAGTCGCTGTAAAGCATATGGTACATGTCAGTCATATCTGTCTCTACTTACCTGTGAAGTCATTAGTTATCTCCAGAGTGGATTTAAGTCTCAGTTTTTTGTTCCTCATCTTTAGTTGTAGGTAGTAGGTGTTCAGCAAATAGTAGTGTGGGGTAGAGACAAGGAGGTTTTCTTCCTTGGTATTTCTAGGCACAGATGTGTGACTTTTACTGAAATGGTCATGAAAAGGTGATTGACTGGAGTGAAGGCAGAAAATTGAAACAGGGTCTGGTTTAAATGAGCCATGTAATAAAGTAGTCTGCATTATGCTACAGTAAAAATCAGCTCCTAAATATTAGTATTTATAACAACTTGTCCATCCTGAGTCACTTGCAGCCTCTGTTCTGTGTCTGCCTCTCAGGTATTCAGGGATCACTGCTGTGGCAGCAGGAGAATGTGGTACATTGCTGTCTGGCTGCCCAAGGTTTCCTTCGGAAGTGACTCATTTCTACTCACAGTCTGTTGACCAGAGCGAGTACATGGCTACACGTAACTTGCAAGTGGTTTGGCAAGTAGCATCTTACCATGGTTCTGGAAGAAAGAGAAATAGAATATTTGTAAATAGCACCTGGTAGCTATCACAGACTGTTTAACACTGTTTTCTT
>PVHT021183553.1:7356192-7452274 GCA_004024745.2 Catagonus wagneri
TTTTTTTTTTTTTTTTTTTTCTTTTTCAGTTGCACCCGCAGTATATGGAAGTTCCCAAGCCAGGGGATCAAATCTACCTGCAGCTGTGACCTGTGCCACAGCTGCAGCATTGCTGGATCCTTAACCCCCTGAGCCTGGCCAAAGGTTGAACTGAGAGCACTACAGAGAAGCCAAATCATTAACCCACTGTGCCACAAAGGGAACGCCTGTCCCTTTTTTATCCTGACCTTTGCTCAGTCAGATGGAAATTGAGGAGGAGGAGAATGTTGAGGAGATGTGGTGTGATATGAGAATGACTTCACTGTTTCTTATGACTAAATTGAAACTATTTTAGAAAACAATTTGTACTCAAGTTGGCCAGGTAACTCGTCACTTGCATCTTTCAGTAATGATGAATCTTAACTGCATCACCGTGTACTTTGTATTTCAGCCGCAGGACCATGTGTGCACCTGCTCTTGGCTGCCTTGGTAATGCTGAGGAGGCTGGTCTGTACCATCAGGCCTTGGGGCTGGGAGGCAAGATTGACAGTGCTGTGTTCAGCTGTGCCCTGGTTGCCTTTGACTAAAGAGGAACAGAGGCTACTTTTTCTAGGTCAAGTTACACACGTTGGATTCTTAAGAGTATCTGTGTTAAATTCTTCCTTGGACCAACAAAGTAATATTTTATCCATTGTATAGTTTTCTCTGCATTATATATTTTTTGCTTTAATCATCAGGTATAAAATTTTGTCCAAAAGTCACTTTATAAACATACTGGAAACCTATAAGGTGTCAGCTGCCATAGATTATTTCGTATCCTTAACTGAGGATTTGCTCTGACTCTCCTACAATGTTAGAGGAATACAACATCTGTATTACTTTTTACGAATGTTTTCTCAGTCCCAGAATGCCTTCCTAGGAGAACATCACTGTGACGAAAAGATTGAACGTATGTAAACGCTTTTTCAATAATTGAACCACAAGTTTTAACATCATATATGGAAGGCTACTGTTTTTGCTTTTTTTTTTTTAAATGAAGAAAGCTGGAAGGAAAACTGGAGTTTTATTTCTCTCATAAACCTTTTCCAAAGCCATAAGCCATTAGTTTTGACCTGTGAACAATCAGGGACAGAAATACCAACATCTGGATAGAAAAAACGTAGTAACTACAGCTGCAGGCCTTTTGCTGTGACCACTGAGCTCAAGATGCACCTTTGGGGGTTCAGATTTAGGGAGTTGGAATACCTGGGCTCAGCTTCACCTTTCCTGCCTGAGGGTTGTATGATTTTGAGCAAGGCACATTTCTTACATCTTTAAAATGGAAATAAACCTGTCTTGGTGTCATTTTAGGATTACGCAGGATAATGTATTTAAAGAATTACTATAATGTTTATCACGTAATTGCACCTTTAAAATTATTCTGTGATCATTTATAAGAACCATTGCAGGAGTTCCTATTGTGGCGCATAGGAAACAATCTGACTAGTATCCATGAGGATGAGGTTGGATCACTGGTCTTGTTCAGTGGGTTGGGGGTCTGGCATTGCTTTGAGCTGTGGTGTAGGTTGCAGACGCAGCTCGAATCCTGAGTTGCTGTGGCTGTGGTGTAGGCCTGCAGCTGTAGCTCTGATTTGACCCCTAGCCCGGGAACTTCTCTTCTGTGTCTTATGGGTACGGCCCTAAAACGCAAAAAAAAAAAAAAAACAGAAAACAAAGCATTGCTGTTAATGAAATAATATTGCATCACTAATTGCTAGTTTATTTAATTAAAAATTTTTATTGTGATTGATTTACAACTTTCTGTCAATTTCTGCTGTGTGGTAAAGTGACCTGGTCATACACATATGTACATTCTTTTTCTCTCATTATCCTCCATCATGTTCCATCACTAATTTACCTTTATGATCTTGGTATTTATATTCCTCATCCCACTACTTTATTTGTGAAAAGTGGGGCAAAAGTAAATTGAGCTGTAAGTTTCCCTTTGGTGGATCTTTTCCCATGGTTTTGATTACACTCAATCCCTTTGCCTTTTTTCTTTATACAGTAACATAAGTGTTGTGGTTTACTCACCCATCTTCAGTATACCCAGGTTGTTGAACATATAAAATTGTGGCTTTTGCTTCACTTCTTCCAACCCTGTCTCTAGCTGCAAGCAATTAAGAACATAGTCTAGTAATCCTTCCACAAAGGTACTTAAGCCCTGCCCTGTCCTTTCAGCCTTGTTTCCTCATGTATCTCTGCTCAGGGAAATTCATAGGATTCACCAGGTGCCCTATGGGCTTCATAATTTGCTGCCTCTCTATCTTTGTGCTGCTTTTGACCAGTGCTCTTTTCCCTCAGCTTTTCATTCTTTGGGGCGTGGTTTAAATGCCGTCTGGTCTATAAAACGTGTATTTTCCTGCTAAGCGTAATTCTTCCCTTTGTTGTGAACTTCATAGCACCTGATAGGTCTCTTTGTTTTATGAGATTCTGACCCCTTTTAGGACAGGGACAGTCGAGCATGCTATCAGTACTCATATGCCCTGTTGTGACTTGTATGCACGTGAGATGGGAAACCTAACGTCTCTTGAAATGGGTAGTTTTTACGGTGTTTCTCAGCTCTACTAGATCCAGTGCTCCCATGCTCTAATGTGGATCGTATAATGTAAATTTCTTGATTATGATGCCCCTTTAGTATCTTGAATTAAGAAGTATAATCAGCGTCTGCTTATACAGTTTAGAAACACAACACCATGTTCCAAGCATTTTACAAAGGTAAGAATAAACAAGTAAAAGGAAAACAATAACAAAATAATATTATCTCAGTAGTTAATGTTTTGGTACTAAGCACTATATTGACACTATATTCAGATGCTTGCATCTATATTTAAATTTATCTAATGTGACAGCTGCAATGACAGACTTAAATGTCCCCAGTAGAATTTTCATTATAAACTTTTCCAAAATGATGCATGGCTTTTGGTAAAGCTGCAAAAAACAAATAGTCTTTTCTTGATTCTTGTATATTCCTGGAAAATTTTAAGTATATAGAAAACCATGCAAAATTATGTTGAGAAATCATAAGCCTATTTCCCCCCCATGTCATGGCCAGATTTTAGGTTTTTTAATAAGGTCTTCATTAAGGCTATTTGAAATATATTGGTCATTCGACAGTTTTTCACTGTGTCTTATGGTTCTGTATATTGCATGACATCTGATACCTCTAGTGCTTACCTGTTAAAATGCCAGTAGCACCACTGTTCCCTAATATGTGTTTTCAGAATACAGCCTAGAGGAAGATCCACTATTTTTTTTTTAATTCGGCTTTTAAGATGAAAAAGCATTTTACCATAACTAAACGTCAGACTAGTCAGCTTCTGTTTTGTGACTGAAATAGAAACTAATACATTTTGCAGAGAACATTGGTGAATTTTTTGTTTAAAGTGGCTTAGGTCAACTTTTCACCTTGCTTGAAAATCAGGGGCTTATTTAGAACATGTTTTTAATAGGGTTATAAACAAAGCATTTAATTTTTGGAAGACAAAACAATAATGTTATAATTGTGTATGTAAAATATAAAAGCATAAAAATGTCTGTATACATAAACAAATTTGGAAATGTAACTAAGTACCAAATCATTTATATTTGGTAATGTGTACATATAGTTGAGTTGTATGTCTGGCATAGATACTAATTTCAAATAAAATTGTGAAGACCTGTAATGTAAGAAATTAACTAGCTGCTTGTAACTAGCCACTTTCCTCATCTTGCCTAAGATGAGAATAAGAATGTGCTCTTTGCTACAGTGTTTTGGCCTCTTGTAGATGTCTTCTAGACTAGAGATGCTTTCCAGATTTTTAGACTACCAAGGATTTTACTAAAGAGCAGTAGAAGTTAAATTAAAATATCTACAATGGACAGTCACCACGATTTGCCTAAAAGTCAGCAGGAGACATTTGAGACTTGCTTTCAAGTTAATCTGGAAAGCATGTAACCCAGAGCTGATTATAGTGTGTTCTGTTGCAACACAGGTTTCTTTATTGTGGGTTGGTCCACATGCATTTGGTAAGGAAGGAAATGATGTCAGTATTACAAGCAAATAGTGAGTGTCCGTAGGCAGATTTTCCTATATTATTAATATGTGAATTGAAATTGGGACAGACAAAACCCTTCAATTAAAGAGTTAAGATTTGGTTTCTCTACGAAGGTCTTATGAAAAACCTGGAAATCATGCAGATATGAATTAAATCATTCAGTGGAAGAAATAGTTCAGTGGCTTCCAGAACCACCACATTTTGAACTGTTAAAACACTCAGGAAGCTCAAAACTATTTACTCCTGTATATATAAAGAAAGAAAAGGACAAAAAGGGTTGTCTCCTCCAGAATTGTATTGTTAATTTTTTTTTCTTTTTATGGCTGCACCTGCAGCATATGGAAGTTCCCGGGCTAGGGGTTGAGGTGGAGCTACAGCTGCAGCCTACACCACAGCAACATTGGACCCAAGATGCATGTGCAGCCTACACCACAGCTTGTGTCAGTGCCGGATCCTTAATCCACTTAGTGAGGCCAGGGATCAAACCTGCATCTTCACAGAGACAATGTTGGGTCTGTAATCTGCTAAGCCACAGTGGGAGACCCTGTGTCTTTACTTTTGATGAAGCTGGTCTTATAAGAAATTGTCTTTTAAAATTTATACTTAAAAGGAAAAAGTACAAAAATAAAGCAAATGAGAAGACCAGCTGTGATTATTGGTGTAAATGATAGAGAAGATTTAATCTTTTATTAAAATATGGTGACATATTTCTTAGGACTCTTATTATAAAAAACATAGGTTATTTTTAGTGGGTAATTTTGCAGAGCTTAAGATTTTCTTTTTCCCAGGAGCACCCATAGGATGATGTAGATACCCCTCAACCCTCCTCCTCAACCTGCGCCACCCCCTCCACCTGTCCCTGGGGTGTAATTTATTAAATGGGCTCATTCTGGTGCTGCTTAAATTTGTCATGAATTTTTAGTGTTATTCTTGCAAATTTGATTTATAGTGGATATAAATTTTACGAGTCTTAAAGAGATTATGCTTTTGAATAAAAATTAACATTGAGCAGTAAGTTTTGGTAAATGAGGGAGTTGGTAAAATGAACTAAAAAGAGGCTGAATGCTGAATGAACTAAAAAGAGGCTAATGCATTCATTTAGTGCTGAATGCTGTTATATTCTAATTGGGTGTTCTAATCAGCTTTATTATCTTATGGAGATTTACTTTACAGTATTTTGAGCATTAATAATTTATAAATAGGCATAATAAAATAGAGTCCCACTTTAGGAGGGCTCATATTGTTTCTTATGGTAACCATCTGGTTGCCTGCTCCTCTTGTTGTGAGCCAGAGGTTGGAAAACTATAGCCAGGGCCCTGATCAAGCCTACTGCCTGGCTTTTTGTAAATAAAAATTTGGTTGGAACATTGCCAAACCCATTTGTTCATGTGTTGTTTATGTCTGTTTTTGTGACATAGTACTGCCCACAGAGCTGAAAGTATTTAATATCCTTTATAGAAAAATGTATTAGGACTGTGCTAAACAACAGGCAGAAGGACATAATGATCAGTATTTTATAATATTTAAAAGTATATATTTAACCAGGCTTCAGTGAGAATATCATACTTACGAAATTTTAGGAAACGTAGAATCACATCAGTGTAGGCTTTGTTAGATTTAAGCCGGTTTTGTGAGCCTCACTTTCTCAGATGATTAGATGTTCTTCCCTCCCCTTCACTTCTTTCTTTAAAAAACAAAGCAGAACTCTGTCTGTTACTAGAAAGGTAACAACAACAACAGAAAAATAACTCCTAGGAATTAAATTTCTCAAATAAGAAGCTCATGGGATAGGAGTTCCCATTGAGGCTCAGCAGGTCAAGAACCCCACATAGTGTCTGTGAGGATGCAGGTTCAATCCCTGGCCTCTCTCAGTGTATTAAGGATCTGGTGTTGCTGAAAACTGTGGTCAAGGTCGCAGGGGTGGCTTGGGTCTGGTGTGGCTGTGGCGAAGGCTTGCAGCTGCAGTGCTGATTCTGCCCCAGGCCAGGAACTTCCATATGCTGCAGGTGTGACTGTAAAAAGAAAAGAAAGAAAGAGGAAACTCATGGGATAAAGCAAAATTTTGGTCTGCAGTGTAAGAATATCTAGGAAAAATACAAACTAAATCACAATGTGTGAAGTTCCTGCACGGTTCACCTTGGCAACACCCAGAGAAAATATAATACCCCTCCCCAAAGAAATCATTACTAAAGTGAAGAAGACATGTGAAAGACTAACTGTAATTTATTGGAAGTTGATCTATTCTAGTTAAGTCTTTAGAAAATACTATTCTGTTATGGATTAGAACCTTAAAAATGAAAATGATATTTCGGACCCAAGAAATGTTTTCTTTGAGAAGCTAATTTTTGTATCTTCTTTTAAGAATCCAGTATTCTTCTACAAAAATGGAAGAAAGCTTTAAAGATACTGAGACTAGAAACCTTAGATCATCTTTTTGAAGAGATGGTGGAACTAGTATGCTACGTTAAGAACTGTATGGCATCCTTACAACTTCAATTAGAGTTACCATGTGAGGTTTTCAAAGACTTATTTCTAAGGTCATTTGAGATCGTGTTCAGAATGAAACCCTTTAAAAGTTTTTTGTTTTTTTTTTTTTAAACAAAGTAAACATCTTTGGTATTAATGAAACTTGGTTATTCTCATTAGAACGTGCTCTTTTATGTTATTTTCATGAAGGTTGCATGTTGGCCATGAATTACAGGTTTACATCTATTATGTTAATATTGCACCTCTGTAGTACCAGCTTTTCTGGGATATATTCTTTTATGCTTCCTTTGCTTGTGTAAATCTCATGTAACCTTGGCCAAGAAGCTAAAAGTCTAAGTAAGCTCTGTCCCTCAAAATGGTCTTAAAACAATGGATTTGAATTATTATAAATATAGCTCAACCATGTATCAGTTGTGCAGTTGTTTGGAATATTTTCTGGCAAATTCTGTATCTTTTTCTCTAGGACTTGGTTTTTGGTGTACTTTCCTTCCCTCCCTCCTTCCTTCCCTTCCCTCCCTTCCTCTCTTTTCTTTTCCCTTCCCTTCCCTTTCCTTCCATCTGTCCCTTCCTCCATTACTTCCTCGCACACGTGGCCTATGGAAATTGCCGGGCCAGGGACCGAGTCTCAGCCACACCTATGATCTATGCTGCAGCTGTGGCAATGCCAGATCCTTTAACCTGCTGCATCAGGCTGGGATTCAGCCCAAGCTGCTGCAGCTGGATTTTTGTTTTTCCTTTTTGGGGCCTCACCTGCACCATATGGAAGTTCCCAGGCTGGGAGTCCAGTTGGAGCTGCAGCTGCTGACCACAGCCACAGCCACTTGGGAGTCCAAGCCGCATCTGTGACCTACACCACAGCTCACAGCAGTGCCGGATCCTTAACCCACTGAACACGGCCAGGGATCGAACTCACATCCTCATGGATACTAGTTGGGCTCATTACTGCTGAGCCACAGTGGGGACTTCCTACAGTTGGATTCTTAATCTACTTAGTCACAGCGGGAACTCCTGGTGTACTTTGTGTTGATTAGTGCTTTAAATTCTTAGCAGATATTACTGTTGATTTCATGTAAGTTTATTTACTGTTTTGTGCTCTTAATGATTTTGGGGGTAAAATTAGTTTGAGAGTTGATTTTATCTGCTTCTGAATTTACTCTGGATACCTGAATTATGAGGTACAAATTAGGACTGAGTAGCATTGTTAGACACTGGAGGTTTTTTGTGAACCTTTTAAGCTGTTAATAGTTACACTGTATATTAAAAGTAGTTTTGATCTAAAGTCCATATTTACTTTTTGCAAAAATGGAGCATAATTGAATGTCTGCAGTAAAATTGCTGAAAAATTCATTGTTGCTTAAGCGATTGTAATATTGCTATACATTTAAGGCAACCAAGGCATCTAAGCTCTTGGTTTTTGAGGGGGTTGATTCTTAGAGGTAATTTCTTTGCCCAGATTATCTGATAAGAGTAATAATTTAATTGTAGAAATATTTGGGAAAGGGGTAGGATCAATAATGAAGAATTGGGAGGGTTTTTCTTTTTCAGGACTGTATGTGCATCTCATTTTCCTGATAGATATCTGTTTTGATTTTCTGCTGACAGGTCACATTTAGGGCAGGCAAAACATAAGGGATATAGCCCTCCTGAGAGTAGAAAATCTAATTCTAAGGCACCCAAAGTGCAGTCTAATACTACTTCTGAACTGTCAAGGGGACACCTTTCTAAAAGGTAAATCTTCACATTGCTTATACATTTTTCAGGGCAGAGTTATGTGCATTTGAATCATTGCATAATATTAAAAAATTACCAGGTTACCGCAAAATGTTATGATGCTTGTTTTCATTATTCTCTGGGTATAATTTAGGATTAATAGTGTGTCACCTCTACAGTGATGTCAATGCAACATACCCTAGGCAGTGCATTATTCTTCTTGCTTAGAGAGCTGTGAGTTTCTCCTTTTGCCTAACAGACCATGATAGGCATCTGAAATGCCATTTTAAATCCATTTTTCTTAGTTTTTTTTTTTTATTGTCAGTCACAGATCAGTGATCTCTTAAGATCTAATTCATAGCAGTCTTGGGAAAGGAATATAACTGTAAATGTTTGCTAATACAGTATTAGCCTTTCCAGCTTTCATTTTAAAAGTGTATATGTTAATGCTTATTTATTTTAAGCTTTGACAAGGAAATTGCATTTATAAATAGAGCAGCAATGTTCTAGTTTCAGCTGGTTCTGAACTGCTAAGGATTCTTTTTCTTGCAATCCTGATTCTTGTTTTGTGATTAGGAGTGGTAGTGTCAGTAGTCCTTGGGATGAAGAAGTAACCTAATCTTCTAACATTTTACCACCCAAAGTGTCACACCTACTAGTCCACCACCCTCCCCTCTTTTCTTTTTTTTTATTCTTTTGGTGCAAATGGTTCGGACATTTGAAAGCCTATGCTTATTTAGCACTGGTCTTACTAGGAAGACTTTTGCACTTAAATAAATAAAAGCTTATTTCCACAGATTTGAGGAGTTCAGTGTTATACTGCAGGTTTAATGATGGCAGGCTGATACTAACTCTCTTCTTATCTAACCTCTTAGAAGCTGCAGTTCATCATCTGCTGTCATAGTCCCACAACCAGAGGATCCAGACAGAGCCAATACTTCAGAAAGGCAGAAAACGGGGCAGGTGCCTAAGAAAGACAATTCTCGAGGAGTGAAACGCAGTGCTAGTCCAGACTACAACCGGACCAATTCTCCTAGCTCTGCAAAAAAACCAAAAGCACTTCAGCATACTGAATCTCCCTCAGAAACGAATAAGCCACATAGTAAGTCAAAGAAGAGGCATTTAGACCAGGAGCAACAACTGAAATCTGCACAATCTCCATCAACAAGCAAGGCTCACACCAGAAAGAGTGGGGCTGCTGCTGCTTCACGGAGTCAGAAAAGAAAGAGGACAGAGAGTTCTTGTATAAAGAGTGGTTCTGTGTCGGAATCAACTGGTGCTGAAGAGAGATCTGCAAAACCTACCAAGCTGGCTTCAAAATCGGCCGCCTCAGCCAAAGCTGGGTGTAGCACCATCACAGATTCTTCTTCTGCTGCCTCGACTTCCTCCTCGTCTTCTGCTGTAGCCTCGGCCTCCTCTACTGTTCCACCAGGTGCCAGGGTGAAACAAGGAAAAGACCAGAACAAGGCCAGGCGTTCCCGTTCGGCGTCCAGTCCCAGTCCCAGGAGGAGTAGCAGGGAAAAGGAACAGAGTAAAACTGGTGGCTCTTCAAAATTTGATTGGGCTGCTCGATTCAGCCCTAAAGTTAGCCTTCCTAAAACAAAACTGTCTCTTCCAGGGTCTTCTAAGTCAGAGACATCAAAACCTGGACCTTCTGGATTACAGGCCAAATTAGCAAGTAAGTTTACTGATAGAGCTTTTTTTTTTACTTACTTTTATTTTTTTCCATTATAGCTGGTTCACTGATTTCTGTCAATTTTTCCAACTGCACAGCGTGGTGACCCGGTTACACATACATACATAGAGTTGTCACAAGTGATTAGACATAGTTGCTGGTGCTATACAGCAGGATCTCCTTGCTTTTCCATCCCAAAGGCAGTAGTCTACAACTGTTAACCCCAGACTCCCATACCATCCCACTCCCTCCCCCACCCTCTTGGCAACCATAAGTCTGTTTTCTAAGTCCGTGATTTGCTTTTCTGTAAAAAGGTTCATTTGTACAGTATATTAGATTCCAGATATAAGTGATATCATATGGTATTTGTCTTTCTCCTTCTGACTTACTTTGCTCAGTATGAGGGTCTCTAATTCCATCCATATTGCTGCAAATGGCATTATTTTATTCTTTTTTTATGGCTGAGTAGTATTCCATTGTGTATATATACCACATCTTCTAATCTAGTCATCTGTTGATGGACATTTGGGTTGTTTCCATGTCTTGGCTACTGTGAATAGTGCTGCAATGAACATGCGTGTGCAAGTGTCTTTTTCAAGGAAAGTTTTGTCTGAATATATGCGCCAGGAGTGGGATTGCTGGGTCATTATTGGTAGTTCTATTTTTTTTTTAATTGGAGAAAATTTCTCTTGGTTTGTCAAAAGAGGGATCAGGTTTTCAGTGTAGTCAGGTTTCTGATTTTTCAGTCTGAGGTGGTTTTAGATTTATTATTGTACCTACATCTGTATATAACAGTGTGTAAGAATTGATGTACTGCAGTTATGTTTTTTTTTTTAATTTTTAAGAGTTTCTATTATCTTTATTTCCTTTTTCTCTATTTTTGACTTTGTTTTTACAAACCCTTGTGTCAAGGGCTGAGTTTCGGTAGATCACAGCAAGGGAGCTACTCTGCTGTGTTCCAGACCCTGACCCAGAAGCAGGTTGTGTATGGATGCTTTAACATCAGGTTCCCTATGAATGTGCTGCGTGTGACAGGCAAGGGGGCGACTCGCCTCTCAGGCTGCACCCCATGTCCCAGGACAGAGCACTCTCTCTTTGTCCCCACAATACTGACTTAGTCTTACGGAGGCAGATACGGAGGCAGATAGGGAATGCTCCCCCACCTTATTGCTAAACTCACGTTTTGGTGTCTGTGTATTTGTCTTTGCAGCATTCGCTACATGACTTTCTAATATCAGAGAGGGACAGCAGATACTCTCTTTTGGTATTGTACATTCTTGGTGTATGGAAATACTGAGCTAAGCTAATAGAATAATTATACCCTAGTATAACTTTAACTTTACTCACATGTAATATTTCATGGTCTTAAAGAGCATAGTCTAAAGATGAATGCCTCATATTCCAGTGTACTGGGCTCTGGGTTCAAGCTGAATGGGAAAGAATATTGCCTTCTTGAAGCAGGTAGGGAGCAGAAAGAACTAATGTTTGAGAATAATACACTCAAGCAGAGAAACAAACTAGATAAGAGAAAGGCATCTTGAGGTCCCTTTCCTCTTCTTTTTTCCTAAAAAAACTCCTTCGGGAAGCCAAATGTTCATTTCATTAGAACTGATTAGAAATGGTGACCGTCTTCAATTATATGAGTACTATAATGCTGAAGTTTGTGCTTTTCCTTTTCTTCTTTTTGAGAAATCTGAAAAGCACAAATACCGAGAATAATACAGCACTTATCAATGACTTTTTTTTATTTTGGTTGTGCCCATGGCATGTGGAAGTTCCCGGGCCAGGGATCAAACCGTCGCCACAGGAGCGAACCACTGTGCAGTGAGAATGCCGGATCCTTAACCCACCATGCCACAAGAGAACTCCCTTTTTATGACTTGTAAAGCATTTAAGTTTGTAATATTTAACTGGGAATCTTGTTTTTGACTATCTTTTCTCATTTTGAGCCCGCATAGAAAATTTCAGATCCACATTTGATAGGACTAGAACTTTTTTGACCATTAGATTTTATATAGTGTCTACTAGTATTCTTGTCGGAGTTTTGCTAATGTTGAATTAGCCTGACCTAATGTTGAATCAGAGCTGTTAGCTCTATTTAGTTTAACTCTATGACCTGTAAACTACTTTCCGTTCATTAGCTAAACTTTGACAAGAATACTAGTAGACACTATTGTAGAATCTTATGCTTAAACTGTATCATAGGGTTTTTGTGAAGGTAACATCTTTTAGATTGTAGAATTTGTTCTATTTTATATTTAAAATGTGCAGTACATACATATAAAAATGTTCTAAATTTGAACGTACAGATATTGGGTGAAGATTAAGACTGGTATCTTGAAGTCAAAAGGAAATAAAAGACTGGATAAAAGGACAGCCATTTGTCCATTGGTCCTCTGACAAGATTTTCTTGATATTTGGAGTTATTTATCTCAGCCTTGATAACCTCTTCCCCTGCTCCTAAGTGATGTAGAAGCAGCGGTGTGTCTGTTTATATGCCTGAGTGTCTCCACTGTCGTGGCTCTGTGGTCTCTACAGCCAGTGACCCAGGTTGAGTTTATAGCACGTTTTTTGGGGTTCATCCTTCCCTTTCTAGCCTGCATCATTTGAATAGCTTATCTCTTTCAACTCTTATTTCTAGGAAGGTTCGGGAACAGGTGAGAGCAGATTGAGTGCCGCATCCTCAGCCCTTCTCAGAGACCAGCTTTCTTTTCAAACACAGTCGGTTAGCACAGTCTTTGAAAGAAAACCTGACTCTTACTAGAGGCAGGATTTCCTTGTTTGTGAGGGTTGTTCTCAAACAAGAGGCACCACGAGTTTTTTTGTTGTTTTTTGGGGGTTTTTTTTTTTTTTTTTTGGTCTTTTATTTGTCCTTTTGTGGCCACACCCGTGGCATGTGGAAGTTCCCAGGCTAGGGGTCTAATCAGAGCTGTAGCTGCCGGCCTATGCCACAGCCACAGCATCATGGGATCCGAGCCGCGTCTGCAACCTACACCATAGCTCATGGCAACGCCGGATCCTTAACCCACTGAGCAAGGCCAGGGATCGAACCCACAACCTCATGGTTCCTAGTTGGATTCGTTTCCAGTGAGCTGCGACGGGAACTCCCACCATGAGTTTTGATGCTGCCCCCGTGTCATAATAAAACCGGTACAGATATCCTGTTATACTTTTGCACGTGGCCACAAACTGACTTAGTGGTTTAAAACTCACTTCATAGTTATTTTCCTCACACAAAATCTGCATGTGTCCTGTGGTCAGTAACGTCACTTAATCCATTTTCATTGTCACTACTCTAGTTCTAAGCTCTAATTATAGCTTAAGCTGTTGAAACAAGAGAAGGGAATCAGCATTTGTTTAGCATTTAAAAGTACCAGGTATATGAAGTCATATTTAATTTTCAAAGAAAAATTGGTGCTTGGTGATAGTTATTAAGGAAATTTATTCCATGGAGGTGAAATAACTTGCCTGAGTAACTTATCTCATAGTTCTTCACAGAGTTAGGATTTGAAGATGGGGGTAGGTGTGACTTTGAAGCCATTGTATCCTTTGGCCTGTCACTTGTTTTTCACCCATGTTCTTTGTGTTTCACTGTTGCAACCTCTTTGGGTCATTAAGAGATGTTAAGACCCCAGAGAAGCTGAAATTGTATTTGATCCTTCTTTATTGGTATTGATTCATCTTTAAGGATGAATACTGTGTGACCCCAGGGTTCATATTTTACCGTTCACTGTGTATTTACTTCTTTACAAAGAAGTGAAAAGCATTTCAAGACAAAATAATAGCAAATATTTAAAGTGCTGACAATTGACCAGTGACTTGTAAATAGCTGACATGGATCATCTCCTTATTCTTTATCAGCCCTGTGTGACAGGTACTTTATTCTCATCTTATAGGTAAGGAAACTCGGGTCAGTGAGGTCAAATTACCTGTCTAAGGTCACAGAACTAAGAAGTGATCGAGCCAACAGTCGAACCCAGGCCATGTGATTTCCAGAAATGGGTTGTGAGAATAGGGCGAAGAGGATTATGCAGGTTGGGTGAATAAATCTAGGAAGGCTTCCTGAGGTCACAGAGGACAGGGCGAGTTTTAGGTATGATTCAGTGTGTCAGTTTAGGGAAGAGTTGAGGTAAGAAGTGGGACTCCAAGAGAATTGGCAGTATTCGGTAATTTTACTTAGTTAGATAGAGGCAAAATGAGGTATCTCAGGAATCTCCAGGTTTCAAGTACTGGTATCTTGAGGAGAGAGAGTTCTTTAAATAGAGCTGAAGATCTTAGATTTGAATCCTCCTTCTGCCACTTTATTAGCTGATGAGTACGAGAAAGTTCGTAACTTCTTCGTTGTAAAATGGGCACAATAGCCGTTTGAAGAATGAGTAAATATGGGAGGAGACAGCATAGTGCTTATAGTACATAGGATGCGTCACTAAATTTAGGGTGCACACTGAAGTTGAGTATCAAGACGGAAAACAGGAGCAGCTTTTGAGAAGGAAGCGTTGATGTAAATCCTCCCATTGGTCAGGTGAAGGTGTAGCTGTCCTTAGCTTGGGAAGACCCTGATTTTAACTTCTGTGTCTCCTGATAGCTTTGTGAGGTTGGACAAATCATTGAACTACAATTATGATAGTAGTTTATAGTAGTTCATAATACAGTTATGATAATAATTCCCTAATCTTTGCAAAATGGTAATATTTGTTCCTGTGAAGCATAGTGAAAGAATGTATGTGAAAACAGCTTTGTAAAATTATAATTTTTTTTTTTTTTTTTGCTTTTTAGGGCCGCAACCAGGGCATATGGAAGTTCCCAGGCTAGGGGTCAAATTGGAGCTGCAGCAATTGGCCTACTCCACAGTCACAACAACTCGGGGATCCGCGCTGCATTTGCGACCTATACCACAGCTCATGGCAACGCCTGGTTCCTGACCCAGAGTGAGGCCAGGATCAAACCCACATTCTCATGGATACTAGCTGGATTCGTTTCCACTGTGCCACAGTGGGAACTCCCTAAGACTGTAAAACTAAAGTACCATATAAACTTAAAATGGTGAATTGAGAATTGATGCCTTATAGTTGAAGAGCTTTTGTATGTGTCAGGAGTTAGTTTGATTTTTTTCAAACATTAATTTGGGGGTAGAATTAGATTCAGTGGATAAAAGTTAAGAGGTGGATTTCTGATGAACATAATATGAGGGCAAAAAATATCTAACTTACTAAAAAATGGTGTGGACCCCCTTGAGATAGGAAGCATCCCAAATTGGGTAGGTTATTTGTTGTCTTCAACTTTTAGGAATCAGTGAACCTTTTAAATAGAAGGTGATATGTTTCTTTAGGTGTAGGCTTATTCCAAGATACAGTCAGTAAAGCTTCCTGGTAAAGAGTACTTTTTCCAAATTGTAGAACTAACAATATTCACACAATGCTTTGTGAAAACCCATTTCCCTGTGGCCAGATGTTACTCGGGGAGATTCAGGATATGCCCTAATATATTGAAAGCTGTGAGAAGTCTCCCAGTAACTTATGCTTAAACCCAGTATTTTATGAATCTAGTTGACCACCTTGGGAGCCAACAGTGATTGGTGGAACACACTTTGGGAAATGATACATTTAGTTTGGTCACGTACGCTGGGAAACCTTTCCTGGTGTGCTGCTTCAGCAGCTGTTGAACAGGTTTCTGGTGCGGAACTTGGACTGGCAATAGAATTAGAGAAACAGCTACTTACCCAACTTTGTGATGGGCTTTCTGAAGTTGTTTGGCTTGCCAGCTGCGACTGATCGAAACAGCTCTGAGACAGAGGTCACTTTGTGTCATTTGGTAAAAGTCTTGAGAATACCATAGAAAGGGTAGCGTTATATGACAATTTTAAATCCACATTAGGAAATTATTCTTGCTATGTGTCGTTTGACCTTATCAAATAGGCATTCTTAAAAATTTCTGTAGCATAAATGTAAAACCAGTGGGGTGATATCATGATACAGAGGATTTTAAAAAATACTGTAATGATGTTTTGATGTAATGTTTTAAAATATTGTTATAATTAGTTTGGCTTCAGAACCTGTTTTGCTAATCTGTCTTCTCTTTAGGCTAATTTTGAAATAATTTGACTATTTTATTTCAAAGCATGTACTGTCTTAATGGTAGAAGGTGATGGATGGCGTAGAATAGACCTAAGGTACAGTTTGTGATCAAAATCTAGGATTAACTATGGAAGTTAAGGAAAAATTTAAAAGTTTCGTATTTCCAGTTTGATATGTCTATTTGTGAATCTGGTTTCCAGTCCATTATTTAAGGTGGACGTCATGTGTGCATTATTAACAACATCGTCAGCAGTAGTTACCAGCTTATTTCCAGCCTGAGTTTCATACTCTTCTGTACCTTGCATGCAGTCTTGTAGTCAGTATTAGAACTAGACAAGAACTAGGCAGATACCGAATTCTGCAAAGATATTTCTGCTAAGATTAGGACGTCTTCCATCAGTCTGAGACATGGTGCTTTGTGCCTTTAACATGGAAGGAGGAAAGAAGAATGATCGAGCAGGACAGAATAATTTAAAAATAAACTTTTGGTTTCCCCTAGTTGGACCATATAGGGCCAAAGCTACTGAGTTTTAAAAAACTGAATTGTCTTTTAACCTGATAAAGTATTGGGTGAGGTGCTTAAAGGAAAAAGAAATTGAGTGTTAAGAGTTTTCTATAAGATAATCTAGCACTTAAAACTTTAATAGTTCTGTATATAAACACATTATCAATAGTGACTTAGCAATAATAATTCTTAACTTTTCTGAGGCTTTAAAAATAAAATTTAAAAATAAATTTTAAAAAAATGAGTTGCAAATTTTTTTAAAGGAATATTAAACAGAAATAAATATTATTGGCCTCTTTCAGACTTTGTTTTACACCGGATTTTAAACAACCATAGTATATATTTTTGTATACCAAGTCGGAATAGGAATTAACTCAGCCATGTACAAAACTTGCGTATAAGTTGAGTGAAAATTGTTCTCTCATATTCATCCCCTGTATTCTGTAATATTTGATACTTCTGAATATAAAGTGTTTGCTGTTAAAAATGAAAAATCCAGAAAATACCAAACGTACAAAGAAAAAAATGTTACTTAATTCCATCCCCAAGGGCCTGCCTCTTTCCGTGTCCTGCAAAGTTTTTTCTTCGTATTAATCAGCATTTATGTGCAGTTTAAAGTCAAGTTATACAAGATTTATTACTTAAAAATATCGCTCTTCTGCCACATCGCCCTTCCCCATAGCTGGTCATTTTGGTATTTATGTCAGTGTCTCTGAATCGCGTGCTCGTAGGTCCCCTTGTTGATATTCCCGGTGTGAGCCTGTCGCATGCCCTCTGCCCAGCCGTGCCCTGCCTCCCGCTACGCGGCAAACGCGTACCGTACATACCTTCCCGTTTCCCCTGCTCAGGACCAGTGCTCGTTGTTTATGTGGGTATGTTATTAATGTCAAGCCTGTAGGAACTTCCTTTTCTTTTGTTTTTATACATTTTTACTTTTTCTGAATTTAATAATTTTGTTTTTTTCTTTTGATCCCTACCACTCAGCTCCAAACTCATTATTAATTGTCTAAATCTTTTCTCAAGTTGTCTACATGAATTTATTTCATTTTGCTGAAGAAAGGGCCTGGCTTTTAGCATCGGGTATTTCTTCAGTCTTTTCCTCTGTTCAGTTTCCTGCTTCCAGGTCCTGCATCTTCTTTCTTGGTGTACCGTTTTGTTTCAGTGGAATGTGTCTTCCACTTGTTTTCTAAGAAGTACTTAAAGAGATATTTTTAAAGGTTTTTTTTTTTTCCCCAGATTTTGAGTGTTAAAAATCGACAGCCTTGATAGTTGTTTGACACATTGATTGAAGGTAGAGTTCTGGATTGGAAATTATTATCCACCAGAATTTGAAGAATTTTATTATTTAGGGTTTTTTGTTTTTTTTTTTTTGGCTATACCAGTGGCTTATGGAAGTTCTCAGGCCAGGAATTGAATCCGAGCTGCACCTGTGCCATACTAGATCTTAACCCACTGCCAGGCTGTGGATTGAACCTGCCCCTCAGTAGTGACCCCAGCCTCTGCAGAGACAATGCCAGGTCCTTAATACGCTGCACCACAGAATGAACTCCTATCTAGCTTTCTTTTTTTGTTTTGCCTTTTGGGGCTGCACCCTCGGCAAATGGAGGTTCCCAGGCTAGGGGTCAAATCGGAGCTGTAGCTGCCGGCCTACGCCACAGCCACAACAATGCAGGATCTGAGCCGTGTTGGCAACCTACACCACAGCTCATGGCAATGCCGAATACCCAACCCACTGAGCGAGGCCAGGGATAGAACCTGCATCCTCGTGGATGCTAGTCAGATTCGTTAACCACTGAGCCACAACGGGAACTCCCCTTTTAGCTTTCTATACCGCATGCATTCTGATTCCTGATCTGTTGTATATCTGTTCTGTTTTTCTGGAAGCTTGCAGATCTTTGCCTCTGTTGTTTAGAAATGTCATGATCTAGCCAGAGCTGTGTGTTTGTTTCCTTGTTAGGGTGACCAGTAGTCTTGGTTTCCCTTAGGTCTGGGGCATTCCTGAGACCCAGGACTTTGAGCCTTAAAACTGTAATAGTGCTATGCAAACCAGGTCAGTCAGTCACTTCATCTTTGTTTCTGTTACTTTGGGTAATTGTCCTTTTGGAAGGTTCTGGTCTTTTTGTTCTTGCTTTCCTTTTTTGTTCTGCTTTCTGGTAGATTTCTGCAACTTCTAACCTTTGTATTGATTTTTTTTTTTCATGTTTACTATCTTGTTTTTATTTTCAAGAGGTTATTCTCATTTCCTTTTCTTAAGGTTTTCCAACCCTCCCTGCTCTCCTTCCCTCCCTCCTGTCCTCCTTCCCTCTCCCTTCTTTCTTTATCTTTCTTCCTTTAATTGAAGTTTAGTTAATTTAAGTATTGTGTTAGTTTCAGATGTACAGCATAGTGACTTCAGTTTTTTTGCAGATTAGATTACATCATAGGTTATAAGATATTGGATATAATTCCCTGTGCTATGCAGTAAATTCTTGTTGCTTATCTGCTTTATATGTAGTAGTTCAGATCTGTTAATCCCATACCCCTAGTCTGTCCCCTTCCCTTCGGTGACCAGTTTGTTTTCTGTGTCTGTTAGTCCGTTTCTACTTTGTATATACATTCATTTGTGTTATTTTTTAGATTCCACATATAAGTGATCTCATACTGTATTTGTCTTTCTCTGGCTCTCTCCCTCCTCTCTTCTCTTTTTTTCTTCCTCTCTCCCTCCCTTCACACATTATAAAAGTGAGTTTTCTTTTCCTGCAGTGTCCTCTTACGAAGTTTTTTTTGGGGGGGGGAGGGTTTGACTTTCATACTTAGAAACGTTCCTCAGATTCAGGTAATTCCTGGTTGTCTGCTCATACTCAAGAGTAGGGGAACCAAAAATCTGACTTGTAAGCTCTGACCACATAGATGAGATGTGACTGAGATTTGCTGTCTAATGAACTAGTTGGGCTATTCATCATGAAATCGTCTCTGTCATCATTTTCACATTTTTCTTTGGCTGGTAAATTTCCAGAGGGAAGATTCTTGCAGACTCCGGCTTTGGAGATGAAAGCCTACCTGCCAGAGTTCTGGGGACTCAGTGGGAAGAGAGGCCTAGGAAAGAGGCCATATGTATGTCATCCAGTTTGTCTGTATATGCTTGGTCACCTCCCTCCTTTCATTCTTGCTATGGTGCATCTATTTGCATCTGTTAGTCTAATGCAGAATTTTTCTTTTTTCTTTTTTTTTGTCTTTTTGCCTTTATCTAGAGCCGCACCCGCGGCATATGGAGGTTCCCAGGCTAGGGGTCTAACAGGAGCTGTAGCTGCCGGCCTTTGCCACAGCCACAGCAACGCGGGATCCGAGCCGCGTCTGCAACCTACACCACAGCTCACGGCAACGCCGGGTCCTTAACCCACTGAGGAAGGCCAGGGATCGAACCCGCAACCTCATGGTTCTTAGTCGGATTCGTTAACCACTGAGCCACGAAGGGAACTCCTAATGCAGAATTTCTTGATTTTGGAGTTCCCGTCGTGGCTCAGCAGAAATGAATCTGACTGGCATCCATAAGAATTTCTTTATTTTGTACTTTGTAAGGAAGAAAGGTCTTGCATTTGGCTGCCTGAGGAAAGGGACATTTACCCAGCTGTTCAAGTAGCGGCAGGGCTCTGGGCATCAGGCTGCTTCGTGAACAGCCTCTGACCCAATCCTCAGTTTTAACTTGGAGGTTCTCTGAGGGGTACCTGGTACCATCAGTTCCCGAGCCGTTGTGGGATTCTGAGCATCAGTCCAACTGGTGGTTTATCTCGGTTTTCTACTTTTAAGTCTTCTGGGCTTTCCAGTGAATTTAGTGCTGGAAATTCTGCTTTTTCTTCTTCTAAAATTATATGGTGTTGTGATGATAGTATCTTACATTCCCCCCATCCTTGTAAATTTATACCTCAGATTCTTTTACTGCTTTTTTTAGTGGAATTTCGCTAGAGAAGAGGAGTGAATGCATGTGTGGTCAGTCTTTTGCCTTTAGTGTAGAAAGCAGACACTTTTCTTATATATATGCACATTAATTTTTTCAAAAGTAGAGACTCACTCTCCATGGCAGTAGTCGTAGCTTTTTCAGTGCCTTTTTTTTCCCCTGTCTTTTGTCCTTTAGAGCCACATCCGCGGCATATGGAGGTTCCCAGGCTAGGGGTCTAATTGGAGCTGTAGCCAATGGCCTATGCCACAGCCACAGCAACGCGGGATTTAAGCCGCGTCTGCGACTTACACCACAGCTCACGACAACACCAGATCCTTAACCCACTGAGCAAGGCCAGGAGTTGAGCCCACAACCTCATGGTTCCTAGCCGGATTTGTTTCTGCTTGCCATGACAGGAACTCCTTTAGTGCCTATTAATAAGCCAGGCTCCACACTAGACATTTGACATAAGTTAAGTTTAATTATCATGATGACAGAGTGAGGCACTGTCCATGGTTTATTTATTTATTTATTTTTTAATGGCCCTACCCACGGTATATGGAGGTTCCCAGGCCAGGGATTGAATCCGAGCTGCAGCTGTGGCAACGCCAAATCCTTTAACCCACTATGTGTTCAAGAGATTGGGCCCGTGCCTCTGCAGTGACCCAAGCCACTGCAGTTGGATTCTTAACCCACTGTGCTACGGCAGGAACGCCATATCCACGTTTTAGATATGAAAAAAGCCAAAGTGTCTTACCTGCCTAAATAATTATTATCAACTCTTCCTTTCAAAACAGCTATAGAGTACATCATTTTATTTTACTTTTTCTTTTTTTTTTAGAGTCACTCCTGTGGCATATGAAGGTTCCCAGGTTAGGGGTCTAATTGGAGCTACAGCTGCTGGCTTGCACCACAGCTCATGTCAGTGCCGGATCCTTAACCCACTGAGCGGGGCCAGTGATTGAACCTGCAACCTAGTCAGATTCGTTTCTCTTGCACCATGACAGGAACTCCAAATTATGTTATTTTAAGTAGCTTGTATATGGATGTACCTTTGAAGCATTTACATTGTCTAAATTTTTTAATTGATTATGGGTTTTGTTTTTTTTTTTTTTTTTGTCTTTTTATTTTTTTAGGGCCATACCCGTCGCATGTGGAAGTTCCCAGGTTAGGGGTCAAATTGGAGTTGTAGCCACTGGCCTATACCTCAGGCACAGCAACACCAGATCTGAGCTGTGTTTGTGACCTACACCACAGCTCATGGCAATGCCAGATCCTTAACCCACTGAGCACGGCCAGGGATTGAACTTGCATCCCCGTGGATGCTAGCCAGATTCCTTTCCACTGAGGCATGACGGGAACTCCCAGTTGATTATAGTTTTGTAATTCATTATTTTCTTGTTAGGTCATGGTATTATGTTCCTTTTAAATATGTATGTATATTTTAACCACCCCCCCCAGAAGTGTGTGAATTTATATTCCCACCAGCAGTATGAAAGTGCCAGTTTGTTCACATCCTCATTAACACTGTGGTCCTACAGTTTTTATTAACAAACTGATGTTTATTTAACCATTCCCTGTTATTGGACATTTAACTCTTTTCTAGTTTCTCATTATTATAGTGGTTAGATGAATATCTTTGCACATTTCTAAATTTTTAATTCATATTGCCAAAAGTGCTCTATATTGACTAGGAAATAAAAAATTGGCTTAGAAAATTCCATTTGGAATTTAGCATACTGTCATCTGCACAACTTATCTTTTATTGTTACTAAATGATTTAAAAATAAACATCCGCGATCCCTTTTTATTTGATAAATTACTTTGCAATTTATGAATGATATTTACCAGAGTAGCAATTGATGAAGATGTATGAACTTGAAAGTGGACACTTAACAGTATCAGGATATACCAGGTTCTTATGAGTCTGCACTGGCTGAAGGAATTGAGTTAGTCACTGACAATAGGCCCATCATTAATTAATTTTCTTTATTGAGTCCAGTTTTTCTGTAGCAAGTAGCCCTATTACATGATTCTAACTTGAACTTCTTAATTTGTGTTAGTAGTCCTGTTATTTGGTGCTTTTTTCTTTTACGAAGGAAAAAAGGAGTGGTTCTAAGGACTCATTGAAACGAGTTTAATATGTAAATGGATCCTTAATATAGTTACTTGAAGACTTTTTTTTTTCCTTTTAGGGCTGCACCTGCAGCATATGGAAGTTCCCAGGCCAGGGGTCTGATTGGGGCTGCAGCTATAGTCTACACCACAGCAACACCAGATCTATAACCCACTGAATGAGGCCAGGGGGATTGAATTGCATCCTCATGGAGACAACATCGGGTCCTTAACCTCTGAGCCACACCAGGAACTCCTTGAAGCCTCTTTTTAATGCATAAACACATTGGAGATTCGTGTTTTAAGGATCAAAATAGTCACCTTTTGATACCTATACATAAGGTAATGGTTTATGTACCTTATGCATAATGATTTGTCTACACCCATTTTAAAATGGAGAGGTAGTTAACTCTCTGTAGGAATATGACAAAGTAAAAAAATCAAGGTACTTAATATTCTAGAAAAATTAGGACAAACTTTTTTTTTTTTAACAAAAGTAATTTTGTTTTGATTTTGGAGAGGTTTTTTGGGGCAACGGGCATGCTTCCCCCCCCCAAAAAAAAAAAACTTTAGGCAAGTCTTTGATACTGTTCTTTTTCTCAAAATCCAGGTCAGTAAACATTTTCTGAAAAGGGCCATATAGTAAATATTTTAGGCTCTGCTGAGCACATATAGTCTTAGCCACATATTCTTCTTTTATTATAACTCTCTAAAAATGTAAAGACTGGAGTTCCCGTTGTGGCTCAGCAGGTTAAGAATCCAAACAGTGTCTGTGAGGATTCAGGTTCGACCCCTGGCCTCGCTCAGTGAGTTAAGGATCTGGTGTTGCTGCGAGCTGCAGTGTAGGCTGCGCAGATGCAGCTCAGATCCAGGTTTCTGTGGGCATGGTAAAGACTGAAGCTTCGATTCATTCCCTAGTCTGGGAACTTCCATATGCTGCAGCTGTAAAAAGGAAAAAAATGCGAAAACTCTGCTTAGCTAGTGGACTATATAAAAACAGGCTACTTGCAGGATTTGCTTATAGGCTACAGTTTGTTGACAGCTACTCTAGACTAAAATTTTTAATACAGTAATGACCTACAATAAAAAAGATTTAGTGTTATGTGATGGATATTCAATCAAAATTTAATGGAAATCAGTTCACATGACTGGTAAAGCCCAAGAGATTGGCTAGCTTCAGGTGTGGCTGGATCCAGGAGCTCAAATGAAGATGGCTCTGTCAGACCCAAGCCTGTGACTTATGACACCCTCATTCCTCCTCCCCCAAACACTGTTTAGTCATTTATATATCAACCTGTAAAAAAAAAAGGTCTCTTGATTTCTTTGGGTCATATGCCTGTCCTTAAGTTGTCAAATAAAAGTGTTCATATATTTGAGTTGAGTCAGTATTCCCTGAGTAAAGGTGTTAGGTCAGTCCCTCCTCCTCTGCTTGATTTTCAAACACCCTTATGGAGTACATTGACATTTGTCTTTATTCCTATTCCTATTCCTTATACATCAGAAGGAATCTTCAGGAAACTGGAAAGCTTAATTATTGCATTGCTAGTATACTTTATCATTGGGAGGAATGCTATATTTTCATTGTAGGACTATGAAATAGGTTTGATATATGTATATACCATGTCAAAGCGTACCTATAAGATCAGCATACCTATAACAGATCATGTTAGAATTAAAATAGAGTGAAAGCATGGCAGTGAATATGTATTACCCAGTTGTCTATTGCTTCTTTTAACATAGTTGAGGTTGAAAACCATCCCTTTTCCAGGATTGAAATTGTTCCACCTTTGGTGACTTGTAGTGAAGTAGGCAGATCATGTATTTAGTGCCCGTTTCTCCTTTAAAATGACAGTGGAATCATTTTATAATACTATAATCCTTTTATACTATTTATAATAAGAAATACTTTTAATACTTAAAGTAGAAAAGAAGAGCTAATGTCTTTATCATGTCATTGGTATAGAATGAGGGCAGCAGAAGTTACCTAGAAGTTTGCACAGACTGGCATTATTTCTCCCTTAACTATCTGGAAGGAACCTACCAGTGAAACCATCTGTGCCTGGCCTGGAGTTTGGTTGTTTTTTTTTAAATGGGAAAGTTTTTAACAAAATTAATTTTTTTGTAACAAAAGAAAAGATAAGAATCAGTCTTAAGCAGAAGGTACCCACAAACATCTTAACTATTTTTACATTAGTAAGGGTCCAAAAGTAAAATGTCTAAGGCTCTTAATTTGTTGATTCTTTTAAAATGTTTTTATATTTAAAAAAATCCAACTTTACAATTGGATATGGAAGAGGTTTAATTATTTCACATTTCAGATGTCACACTTGGCAAAAGGACTCTTTAACAACAACAACAACAAAAAGATGAGGTCCTAGACTTGGAGTAAATCAGTTTTTGGTTAGGAATGCTTTTTTGGGAGTTTCCGTCCTGGCTCAGTGGTTAACAAATCTGACTAGGAGCCATGAGGTTGCGGGTTTGATCCCTGGCCTTGCTCAGTGGGTTAAGGATCCGGGGTTGCTGTGAGCTGTGGTGCAGGCTGCAGACACGGCTCGGATCTCGTGTTGCTGTGGCTGTGGCGAAGGCCGGCAGCTACAGCTCCTGTTAGACCCCTAGCCTAGGAACCTCCATATGCCATGGGTGCAGGCATAGATAAGGCAAAAAAAGGGGGGGGGGATGCTTTTTCAAAAAAGGAAAGAAAAGAGTAAGTCGTACTTATATTTTAGAGGACAGATCAATTATGAGTTCTAAGAGAATACTAACTGCTAGTTTTCACCTTTATCCAATGGAATAAATATTATGGGAATGTGATTGTAGGAACAAATGCAAGTATTGTTATATCAATATACAGTTGATCCTTGAACAATGAGGGGGCTAGTCCATATGTAACCTAAAGTTGGCTCTCCTTAGCCCATGTTCCTCCGTATCCTTGGGAGTCAACCAGCTACAGACTGGGTAGTACTATAGTTTTTATTATTTATTAAAAAATATCTTAAGTATAAGTGGATCCTCCATTGTTCAAGGGTCAACTGTAATAAGGTCAAGAGCTTTGATGCAAGATTTATACCTAACTTCATTTTACAAAGGCCTCTTGGATAAGAATATATTAATCTGATTAGTGGTATTCTTGGTGTTTCTCAAAGTGACATCATAGAAAATAAATGATAAAGTTTTGCTACGTTACTGAGCCTGGGGGAGAGATGGATGTGTTCCCATGCACATGTGTTTTCATTGATTTTTCAGTAGTTGTAGGTTTACACTTACAGTGTCTCCTTTTTTATTGAAATACTCTTCATTTGACCAGTTGAATGATAGGAAACATTTCAGTTCTACAGAAATATTGCGTCATTTGGAGAGTTTTAAACTTTTATATATGAACCAGTAAAGCGAAATTTAACTCCCTGCCGGAGGTCTACTGAAGATGTGGTACTGCTCGCTGCTCCACTTCAGGACAGCCTAGAATTGCATTGGTGGTGGGGTTGTGCACTTTTAAGCAAGTCAGTTCATATTTTTGTGTCTGAAAAATAAGAATTACCACAACTTCATATTTGAAAATGCTTTTGAAAGTCTCATAGCCAGTCTAAAATTGTGAAGATATTAAATCTTCAGTTTGTTGAATGGCCAGGAGAGGTTTAAGCTGTCCTCATTTGCTAGGAAATGCTTTGTCTACTAAACTGTTGTATCTATAATTTTCCTTTTTCCCAGAATTTAGGACTTTTATATCTTGTAAACATGTTTTAGACTTTTGGAAGAATTTGTGTAGTTCTTCTGTAAGGAAGTTCAAAGGAACTTAATGTATTTTAAAGTTATTTATGTAGTTCTTCCAAGGTTTGGTCTGATTTGTTTAGAAATGCAAAGTTCGTAATTAACCATCTTCACCACATGTGAGTAATCCTCCTATTCCAGTTTCAGGAGCAGAGATAAATGTGTGTGTGTAATGTGTGTGTATGTATATCTATAAATATGTATATATATATGATAAATATGTGTGTGTATATATGTGTAAATATATATAGAGAGAGTTTTCTCTCCCATCCTGGGATCAGGTAATGTTGCAATAGTTGTTTTCCACTAGAAAACATCATGTATATTAGGTAAATATAGGTATATATGTTGGTAAAGCCACAGATAGCAGAATGTTTGGGGATCTCTGTTTATCAGGCCAGATGGAGTTATGTCAATTAACCTAATAGCCATTTTACATTATGGTATTATGACATCAGTTATAAATATTTTCCTTTTTACTCTTGTTTTCGCTTTTCTCTGCCCTACTTCTCTGTAACCTAGTACAGTTCTTTTAATGTTTAACACTATTAATGGATTGAGAGATTGTGGCACAGTCACATAAAGGAATACTTTGCAATAAAAAAGAATGGGTCAGTATGTGGAACAACGTGAGTTCATATCCACAACAGTATGTGATAGCGACAGAAAAGAAGAGCAGTGATTGCCAGGGGCCTGAAGTGTGGGGGACGGGGTTAACTTCAAAAACCAAGAGGGAAGTTTTTAGAGTGATGGAATGTGCTGTGTTGTGATTTTGGTATTTGTTACATGGGTGAATACATTTGTCACACTCCTTGAGCCCCGTACATTTAAAATGAGTACATGTTATCGTATGGAAATTACATTTAAATGAAATTATTTAAGAGAGAGTTAAACACCAAAATCTAAAACAGGGCAATGAGTAGTAAAAGTGTCAAAAAGTATACTGTCACCACATTAGCAATAAAGCAGTAGCCCACAGTATGTTAAGTTGAATATTTTATTTTGAATGTCACTGAACAGATGTGAAAATTTGTGCTAGTGTCTATTACCGCAACATGGTATATGTAAAGACACTTTAGTATTTTGTGAATAAGTAATATTAGTGACAATACAAGGGTTTTAAAAAAGTACTTTATCTTTTTTTTTTTTTAATTTTTTTAGGGCCACACTCACAGCATATGGAGGTTCCCAGTCTAGGGGTCGAATCTGAGCTGCAGCTGCCAGCCTATGCCACAGCCACAGCCACGCCAGATCCAAGTAGCATCTGCAACCTACACCACAGCTCACGGCAACACTGGATCCTTAACCCATTGGGCAAGGCCAGGGATCAAACCTGCTTCCCCATGGATACTAGTCGGGTTCGTTAACCACTGAGCCACGGCAGGAACTCCTAAAAAGTACTTTATAAGTGAAAGTACTGTTTGTTTTTGGCAGGTTTTTTTGTTGTTGTTGTTTTTGTTTTTTTTAATTTAAATGGTCACATCCGAGGCATATGGAAGTTTGGGCTAGGGACTGAATCTGAGCCACAGTTGTGACCTACGCCATAGGTGCCACTGCAGTGGGCTGGGGATTGAACCCACCCTTCTGTAGTGACACAAGCTGCTGCAGTTGGATTCTTAACCCACTGTGCCACAGCAGGAGCTCCTTTTACAGTTTTAATATAATGTGCACTGATGTTTTATTCCTTCTACCGTGTACTTTTTCTTCCCTCCCTTTTTTTTTGGGGGGGGGCACATCTGAGGCATGTGGAAGTTCCTGGCCTGGGGTCAAATTGCAGTTGCCGCTGCAGGCCTATACCACAGCCACAGCAATACCAGATCTGTGCCGAATTTGCCACCTACATTGCAGCTTGCAACAAGGCTGAATCCTTAGCCCCTGAGCAAGGCCAGGGGTTGAACCTGCATCCTCATGAGGACCATGTCGGTTCTTAGGCCACTGAGCCAGAATGGGAACACGTATGTTGTATATTTTTTAGTCAGTTCCAACTTAGGCACATAATTTAAATGGAAAGATCAGTGTAATATTTTCTAAAATATTAAAATTTAACTTTTTTAAAGCTATCTCCATAATCTGTTTACATGCTATGTCCATCTTTCAGGTGACTGGGAGGTGTTTCTGCAGACAAAGTTCATAGTATAGGGTGTCGGAGCTTTGTGATCACATCTGATAATTCTGGTGATATGCTATGTAGAAAATCAACCTTAAAATATAATAGAAATTTAAGAAATCCTTAGGCCAATCTTCTTTCCTTACTTTGTTTTACCCTTTGATCTTTTTTATGTCAGTTTGAAGAATCTAGATAATCTCTCACAAAAGTTATTTTTGGGGGGCGGAGGCCCCAAAGGTCTGGTTTAGATATCTAAATACTACTGCCTGTCTGAACACAGATTTTTGTCCTTACAGTTTCTGTTTTGTGTTTAAAGTTTTCAGTAGCTGAACTGAAGTTTATTTTTTGTTCTTGAAACTTTATTGAAGTAAAGTTGATGTACACTATTGTGTTAAACTTTTCGTTGTTTTTGAAATTTTATTGAAGTTGATTTACCCTGTTGTGTTAATTTCTGCTGTATAGCAAAGTGACTCAGTTATATATATAATTTTTCGTAGTTCCCATTACGCTTTATCACAGGATACTGAATATAGTATAGTCCCTGTGGTATACAGTATTACCTTGTTTTTTGTCCTATGCATAGTAGTTTGCCCCTGCTCATCCCAAACTCCTGAGCCTCCCCCCTCATCCACTTTGACAAGCACAAATCTGAATGAGGAGTTCAGAAGGTCAAGAAGATGTCCAGAATCCCTTTTATCATCTCTTTCCCAGACCCTTTTGTTTTTAACAAAATCAAGACTAAGGAATTTCCTATCTTCACCAATTTTGAAGCCATAAAATGGGAAAAAAATTTGAGAGGAATCAAGTGATCTGGAGAATTGCTCTTGTACAGTTGGTCTCTGAGAAAGTTAACATCTGTTCAAGGTGATGCCCAAGTTCTGATGGACGTATGCTCTGTTGACTTTAGAGCTGTTCACTGTTGGAACAGGTCTTTGTTTGGACAGAGCACGCCAGTATGCTGTCAAGTTGTGCAGTGTATAGGGTAACAAAGATGTTTGAGAAGACGATGTTCTGAGGGCTTCCCAGTCGTTCATAGAACAGCAATAAACTTTACTTAGTTGCTGTACCTTTTTAGAATCTATTAGCCCTATGAAAGTATAAGTTAGCTTCCAGAATAACATGTAAAGTGTGCATGATTGAATTTCCCCCCTAATTATACAGTACTCCGTAAATTGGTCATTCTAATAGCCTTCAGTTCAAATGTGTTTCTTGTGATGAGTGGTGAAAGAAACATTTCGTTCTCTTATAACCTTATTGATCAGCCCCATATAAACTAAGTGAAATGGGACAGTGCAAAGACAAAGTGTTAAGTGGAATACAGTAAAGTCTTGAAATATATAATATACCCCCTCCCACAAAAAAAAAAAAAGGAATCTTCTTGGCCTTTAGTTAATGGAAAAAAGTAGAGGAGGAGTAGAGATGTGATAGGAAATTATAAAGAGAGGGCTTTGAGAGAAGAGGGACTGTCGTTCATGCTGTAGGATAGCTTGAGTCAAGACTGGGCCAGAGTGAGAAGATTTCTCCGAAATAGGAATGCCAGGCACCTCTGGACTTTGCTAGTGTGAGCAGGCTCAGTGAAAGCAAACTGGCAGGAAACCTAGACACTGCTAGCGGGGCATGGGAGGAGTCTGTGGACTTTTGACTGGGAGGATGACCTGAAGAATTTTGTCATTTTTAATTTAAGGTAACTGCCCTTTTAAAATTTTACTTGTGCATTTCACACGTATAGGTTTAAGAAAATCTACCAAGAAGCGCAGCGAATCCCCACCTGCTGAGCTCCCCAGTTTGAGGCGGAGCACACGCCAAAAGACCACGGGCTCCTGTGCTAGTGCCAGGTAACAATTGGGACTTTCCCAGTTTGTGTTTAGTTCATTGTCTGTGTTCACTTTCATCAAGACCCTTAATTTTATGAGTTTTTAAAAATTTCACTTCACTGTTGAGTAGAGAAATGTATTCTAGTATAGCTACTATTACTATTTTTGTGACTTCTTCCCCAGTATTTATTTACCTTATTTTTGGTACGTTTTAATCATGCCTTTTTTTGGACAACACTTCTTCACTTCGTTTTTTCCTCTGTTGCTACATTATTTGTGCAGAGTTTTTGCCAACAGTTGGACATTTGGTCATTTTTAGAGTTATGGTCTGCCAAAGAAATCTCTAATGAGCATCCTTATGCAGATTTGGGTTATTTTTAAAGGTAGCTAAATTTCCCAGTAGTGTGATTAATGTATCAAAAGGGATGCCTGTTGTAATGGCTGTAATATTGCCTAATTAGTTTCTAAAAATCTTGGCACCAGATACTGAGTTTAATAGGTGAAAGGGAGAGATGTACTTAAGTTTCATTTTGTGCTATACAACACTTACCCTCAAGGAAAAATGTAGGTTTTGTTTGTGTTTTTTCACTTCTCTAACCCCGTTTCTCCCGATTGCTATTTTGGAGCCCATTTTCAGAAACTCATCTACCTTTGATATATATACATATGTAATACAGTGTGTTATTTCACATGCTTCTATTAACTGATTCAGAATCTTAGGTTAAAATCAAAAGTCTTTTTATCGGAATTTCATCTCGGATTTTCAGGCTTGGTCAGTTGGTCTTGAGCTGCTAATTACATACAGCCATGTGGGACTTCTCCTTCCGTGACAGTTCGGTCCTTTTGTATATAGTTTGCTCTCTCTGCTAAATATGCTGGAAACCAGCAATGGGGGTAAATGATTTTAGTTTGCCTTTTCCCTGCTCCAACTCAGGTCAGTACAAAGATTTTGGTCCTTTTGGTTCTTGAAGGTAATCAGGTGTGGGTACAATAGTCATGTAAGGAAACATTATGCCTGTAAGTCATAAGAAAAGGACTCTTGCCACTTCATTAATCTCTGCTTTTCCACATGTTTCTAGTTCTGTCAGGGTGGCTCAGTGGGTCAAGGATGAGGCGTTGTTATTGTCATGGTTTGGGCCACTGCTGTGGTGTGGGTTCAATCCCTGGCCCCAAAAATTAGCATACCTGGAGTTAGTACACCAGTTTGTCTTTGAAGTTTGTTGGCCATACTTTTATGAGGACCTTTGAGAAAATTTCTTAGTTCTTCAGGGCTTTTGTCCTGTTTTGGGCCAAATTTTGAATCCCGTTTACCTAAGGTTTATAATCTGAGGTATAAACTGAATTCACGGGGTTAAACGTCAAGTGGCCCAGCGGCCTTTCTCTGCAGCCTTCTTTCCTTGCCCTCAGGACCAGTCTTAATGCGCGTGGAATTAGTGACATGCTGGACACAGGCTGTCTAGCGCCTGCCTGCAGCCCTCTTCATCTCAAGCTTTTCTGAATTAATTGAGGTTCCACTCAAATGTAGTGCGTTCCTAGCCTGTCACAGCTGCATCTTTGTCTCTCTTTAGACTCTAACTCACCTTGAGGACAGCAGATGTTCGGCATTGTGCTCAGGTCACATGCTTGCAGCAAATTAAGTGTTAAATAAATGACTTAATTTGAATCCCAGTAGTTTTGCAGCTTGGGAGTTCGGATCTGGAATGAGTTGTTTTTCCTGTGAAGGAAAGATTGGCTAAGTAAACCCCTGTTTAGGGAGGATTTTTTTTTACTAGTTGGAATAATAAACTCTTCTAGAACTTGCTGTTAACTCAGAGCCTTCATTTACGTGTCACTTATGTCTGCTGCTTTCTTGTTATCTGCAGGGCACCATCTAATTTTTACTGTAGTTTGACTTTAAAACATTTCTTTGGTAGTGGATCTCTGTACTTCCTAAGGTAATTTGAGGAGCTGCTGTTTCAACAATATTAATTTGGAACAGTTTGGGGAAGTCTTGTCCCTACCTGATTTAATTCCCGATTTTGCTATTAAAATAGAAAAAAAGTCATTGATTAAATATAACTTTCTTTATGAGAAATGGCTAATAATTCTTTTTTCCACATCTTACTCTGTGCCTCAATCTGAAGTGTCATTCCAGCTATCTGTACTTACTTATAAATATTAAATATTTAATTCTGTATTTTAAAAGAGGAGCTGTTGGCTATAAGGTTATTAGGTTAGTAATTTTTTGATGATGTAAGAGATCTGGAATTTAGGAGATGGGATTGTTCCCCATTTTCTTTCCTTCCTGTGCCTTCCCTCCATTTTCAAGTTATCAATCCGAAAGTCCATCTAGTCATCCACTGTTTACGCAGGAATTGGAGATCTTTTTAAAATGAATTGAGTTATCTCTGCAGAGGAAGGCATCTTACCATTTAGTGTCTAAAGTCACCTCTTTGTAAAAAAAATTTTTTTTATTGAAGTAGTAGAGTTGGTTTACAGTTTTGGGTCAATTTCTGCTGTACAGCAAAGTTAAAAATCATTTCTATAGAAGGATGACAACAGCTCATAGCAACACAAAAGCTTGAATTGTGAATGTGATATAGCTTGGAAGAATTTTAAGTGTACAAAGTCTTGGTTGTTATCCAAGTGATTTTCTGCAGCAATTTTTGTGTAAAAAGAAACTAGCTTTGTGCTCCATGCATTGGAGCTTTGTGCTGTGTGGACATTGCTCCTGGTCACTGCCTGCCTATGATGGCATTTTCTGTTGCAGTCGGCGAGGCTCTGGCCTGAGCAAAAGAGGAGCAGCTGAAGCTCGTCGGCAGGAGAAGATGGCAGACCCTGAAGGCAACCAGGAGACAGTGAATTCTTCAGCTGCACGGACAGACGAACCTCCCCAAGGAGCGGCAGGTAGACCGGCCCTTCTTAGGCCCAAGACACATTTACATAGCTTAACGCTTTATTTGGAGATGAATTACTTTGTAGGTGTACCAAATAATGAGACAGATACATCACAGGGTCTCACCGTCAGACTTTCTCTTTTGTTTTACTTTTTAGATTTGTTTTTTTGACTAGTTGTATTTGTTTGTTGCTGTTTATTTTTTTCCAAATCCAAATTTGTGCAAATTACATTCAAAGGGCTTTTCAGAAGTATTAAGTCTCTTTCCGTTTAAGCTTCTGGTATATTGATTGAGTACCTAGAAAAGTGCCTACTGATTGCTTGAAAAAATTTAAATCCGTAATAAAAATGTGAGGCTGTGACTTTGATTGCTTCATATATATGTGACTTTTAACTTAAAATGTAATCTCTAAGAAACAATAGTATTCAGTTTGAATCTAAGCAATTTTAAGAATACTATTTATATTTTTATGGATTTCTTATTCTTGGCATCTTAGCACAGTGACTATTACCGCCCCCAACTCCCACCCAGTCCCCACCTCTCAAGTATGTATCCATTACCAGCACTGAAGGCTAATACTTCAGTGGTTGTTGATTGTGGCCAACAGTATGTAGCTTGTCATAAACATTTCTCTCTAACATTAAGAACAGATGCAAAAGTTTTATATAATTCATCGTTATGAACATATGGGTATGAGTCCTGTAAATCAGGCTAATACTCCTAGCTTTAGGTGTAGGTATATATATTCTTAACTTTTGAACAAAGTTCTTCCAAGTACTGTTGTTTAAGATTAGAATATGTACCAGTTTTTTCTTTAATGCCTTTGGTTGATCATATGTCCTAGTTTTCCAGGAAAGACCTGGTTTTGCCCACTACTGCCCATGTTTACACCTTTTGTCTCAGCTTTCTGTCCAGCTTAATATTTTTACGACTGATCTTACCTGGTTTTATATGATAAATTTCATGGTGAACTTAGGGCATCTCTTCTGGTAATGGTTTTCGTGAAGGATGAAATGGTAGATATTTGGAAGAATAAAATGCATTGCACGTGTAACTCATTGAAGCTCTTAGCAGCCTATACTTGCCAGTGTGTTAGTGTTTATTCCAAGTGGAGCAATTCCCATATGGATGGCGCTTTGTAAGGGAGCTGCTGAGTTTGTTGTTAAAGCAGACTCATTAAGGTTAATTATAATAGCCTTCATTTATAGGGTGTACACTCCATGGCAGACACTCTATTAAGCATTTTACATATATTCTTCTTTAATATTCACAACAACCTGCTGAGGTGTGAGTGCTGTTATCCTCATTATATAAATGAGAAAAAACTGAGATATGTGATGGTTAAGCTTGCCAGGTATCCAAACTAGAACGCGTGACTCTCAAATCCAGGTCTTAGAAAAGAAGTACACATTTGTAACAGCTGAGTTGTTCTGCCTCCCTTCAGCAGCTGGAGTTTGTTTGATTCATATGGGTGGGTGTAATTGGAGGCCAGAATGAAGGAGTGCTGTTAGAATTTTGTTCCCCAGTGTGTTTACCTGAAAGGATAAAGGCTATAAGGAATTAGGTTCGTAAGACTGGCTGCCCTCCGAAAGGTTCTCTTGAGTTTCGTTGGCATCCATATTTGAAATCACAGTGTGACCTACGTATTTTCCGAGTTTATGTAAAAGATACATGTGGCATGTTCACTGGTGTTATTAGAGCAGCACTAAAGTTACTGCGTTTTGGAGGCTGGATCCCTTGTGGACACCACAGGGGTTCCTCTGCCAGCTCACCAAAGCAGTTCCAGGGGAAGAGGCAAATTATTTATTAGCTCTATATTAAGTTTCTATTAGCTTTATATTCAGTGCAATGTGCTTTAGTTTCTCAGTATGTAAAATTGGAACGCAGAGAAAAATAAAACCCTCTAAGTTAGTATAGAATATAAATCAGTGGGTAACTGAGGGCATCTCTTGGCAAGTATCTGTTCGCAGACAGCTGTTAGGCAGTTGTTATAAGACTCACTTCATTTGAAACATTTATTTTGAAGTAGTGTTTGTACTAAAAGAGATTAGTCTCTTTAGTGTTATTTTTATATTCATTTTCCGCATTATTTATTTTCAAAGATCAATTCTTTCCTTCCTATTTCAGTGAAATCGTTGACATAAGTGACCTCGGTATATTTCTGTTTTCACATGTAGAGGATTAAAGCTGTAGTTGTTAAAGCATTATTCCGTTTTGGGAATATTTATATCACCCTGACTTTGCCAGTGTTGTTGACATTTAGGAAAGTTTGATGATAATGGTGTCCCTGCTGGATCACTCCGAAGTATACTGTGACGTGGAGTGCAACTCCTCTAGCTCTCTATAGAAGAAATGTTAGCTCTTAAAGTTGAAAGTTGTGTGTTCCCCACACTGTCAAGAGCTGAAGGGTTTAGTTTTGGATTACCCAACGGCTCATCCCTTTATAATGCTGATACGGTCTTGCAGATACTGGAGGTACTAGGATGGGGACAGTAGTCTTCTTTACGCGTGCAGATCAAAGCAAGGAAAAAACGGTCAACTCCTACATTTTGTTTGCATTGAGAATCTTAATTTCACAAGAAGTGAACATGGTCAGATTGTAAAGAGAAAGTAGGTTTTTTTGTTTTGTTTTGTTTTTTCCTTTTAAGGGCCACACCTATGGCATATGGAAGTTCCCAGGCTAGGGGTCAAATTGGAGCTGTAGCTGCCGGCCTGTGCCACCACCACAGCAACTCCAGATCCCGAGTCACATCTGCGACCTGCACTACAGCTCACGTTAACATTAGATCCTTAACCCACTGAGTAAGGCCAGGGATTGAACTTCCATCCTCATGGATAGTAGTTGGGTTCGTTACTGCTGAGCCACAGCAGGAACTCCAGAATAAAGCAGTTTTATAAATTTTTCCTCCCACCAAGTTCACGTAAGGTAACGGCTGGTCTTCTTTAACATTGGTGGGAGGTTTGTTTTTTAAATGTGTGGTTCCAGAGTGTGTATTTTTGTTTAGGACCATTAAAAATAATGCCATAAAACCTGATGCCAAGGCCAAGAGGTAATTATATTCCAAACAGCCACTCTTCTGGCCTTGCTCAAAATTTTGTGACGCTAAAAAAAGTCTTCTGTTGCCTCCTATACTTAGGTATCTGGTAAACCCTTAGAAGTTCCTATCAAGTAAAATTGAATTCTGTCAGCTTTAACTGTGTAATGAAAACTACCTTACATGGTGCTATGAAGATAATGCTAAGACTGGATGGGAGAGATACCAGTTCTAACAAAAAAAAAAAGATGGATACTTCTTAAAATCTGACCTTGGATTTTCTCTGCTTGCTGGTTGTTTTATTTGTGTCCTGTACATATTGCCCAAGGTTTGATGCCTTGATTGAAGAACTTTGTTGTTGGCTTACTTTGTTGTCGACTCCTGTTGATGGATTACATTTCCTTACCTGGATAGCTGCCCACAGGCTGGGCTAGTTTGGTTTATCTAATTTTGCAAACTTACACACAGGGAGCTACAGTAGACACGTGCTTATTTAATACGTGCCATCAGAGGAGAGGGAAGGATCTTTTTCTTTGGGTCCAGTATCTTATTTGTGTCAAAACAGGGACTCCACTCAATTAAAAATCAGAATTTCCCTGCTCCTTCTTGTGGTGGGTCTGTGGCTCCCTTAAGGTTGGGACCCCACTGTAATAGTCTTAGCAGCTCTTTTAATTCTGTTCTTTTACTAGTTTTACGTCTTGATTAATGTCTTTGTTGCAGTACAGTTTGAGATATTTATTATTTATTATGTAAGTTGTTAGAATAATATATTTTTGAAGTAACTTAAACCTTTAAAAATATAGGTTGTAGATCTGTAGAATGGTTGCTTTTTTTTTGTCTTTTTAGGGCCACATCCGAGGCATATGGAAGTTCCCAGGCTAGGGGTCAAATCAGAGCTGTAGTTGCCGGCCTACACCACAGCCACAACAATGCCAGAAACGAGCCACATCTGTGACCTACACAACAGCTCACGGCAATGCCGGATCCTTAACCCACTGAGCGAGGCCAGGGATCAGACTGAGTCCTCAGGGATACTAGTCACTTCCGTTACCGCTGAGCCATCATGGGAACTCCCCTGTAGAATGGTTTAAAGTAAATCCCGTAGACCCACAGATAAACATGGTCAGAAGTGAACATGGTCATGTTAAAGAAGACCAGCCGTTACCTTACGTGAACTTGGTGGGAGGTTTGTTTTTTAAATGTGTGGTTCCAGAGTGTGCCTTAAAACAAACAAACAAAATGTATGTATATATATATATAATCTGTCAAAACTTTGTATTTTCTTTACACATTATTGGGAAAAGTTTCAAAGCAAGTTTAAGAGCCATATTACTAAGTTCACTCATAACTGGAACCCAATAGCAGAATTGATCAGCATGGTTTCTGTATAATGTGAAGAAGCAGTTGTATTTGAATTAAAAATTAGTACTGAAGAATACGTTTAAGATCCTGATAGTGTACAGTTGCTAAGAGTACAACCTATGAGGTCGGACTGCCTGGGTTCAAATCTCACAGTCATTGATAGTTGTCTGACTTTGGACCAGCACACTCAAAAACTCCAAACATCAGTTTTATTATGTACATGATAAAGTTTATCATATTTCTTTGTATGGTTAGGAGGAAACACATGGACACATGCTCCATCTAGTTACCATTTAATAAATGTTACTTATAAGTAGCATTATAGAATACAGTGTTGGTGGCTAGTGCAATTCTTTGTGGAGAAAAACTCTTTAAATTAACAAATATGATCCATGTGTCCATTTCAATAATGGCGAGAATATTCTTCCTGGCTTACATTCTGTCATTAACCATCAGGGCTCAAGACTTGAGGTATAGTGGGTGGTGTGGTCATACAGGGATGACACCTCTGTGTACAGAAATGTTTTGGGGCTCAGCAGGCACTGAGAGGAGGGGACAGTATGAGTGCTGGTTTCACAGGAATGTATTTTCATCTCCTGGTCAGATTCATAACAGAATCAACCTCTGTTTACTTAGACTGAATTATTGGTCAGGTTAGCATTTTGGGTAGTAGAATCCTTCTGAACCTGAGCTCTTTATTCTACACTTGTTTGGCATGTTAGTTGCCCTCTCTTTTGTATTTCAATGTTTTGCATTCTTCGGTTAGTTGTAATGTGTTAATCTTCAGTGTTTTGCCCTGGAAATAAGAGAGCGTAATCTTTGCACACTCTTGAAATACAAGAAAACATGGTCAGTGGTTGTATCAAGACCGTGATCCAGAAACAAAGCAGACCCAAGAAGGTGCACATCTACATGGAGTATTTCCCCTAAATGTCAGTCTGTCTTTGGTTACGTTTGTGACTAATTGCCCAGCTCTTAAATATCACAATGGTTTTAGTGGTGTTAACTTTATGGACTTTCGGTAGAGGAGTTCAAATAAGACTTAATTCAGGAACAGTTTCGAAGATAGAAGGATACTGTGAAAGCCATGCAGAAGTGAAATTCAGCGGTTGTATTTTGTGCTTGTTTAGTTGAGCTATCGTTTTTTTTTTTTTTAATTAAAGCTGTATGAAGTCTAGAAGGATGTGCAGTGCGTAGACTCATTTGTCTTTATTCATTGTTGTCTGTAAAATGCTGTTTTTTCTAAGGTAAACCAGACATATTGAGTTTAAATATTCCTTTCCTAACCCTTACCTTTCCCCCTCCTCTTTGAAGCTTCTAGTTCTGTTGCAGGGGCTGTGGGCATGACCACCTCTGGGGAGAGTGAATCAGATGATTCTGAGATGGGACGATTACAAGGTAAAGATAGTGAATCGAACTGAAAAGAAACCATTATCACAGACTGCCTGTTACTACTGTTCTTTGTTGAAATTAATTCAGATAAGGTCATTTGAACACTATCCAGCACGGCCCACACTTCCAGAAAAAGCTTTCTTTTTTGACGATTCCTAAGGCTGTGGAAGTTCCTGGGCCAGGGATTGAACCCTCACTGCTGCAGTAACCAGAGCCACAGCACTGACGCCAGATCCTTAACCCTCTGAGCTGTGAGGGAACTCCATAAAAAAAGCTCTTTTTGGTGGTGATTTAATGATTTGAATTGGAAGATAATCTGTCTGGTTCTTCATTTTTACTGTTTAAGTAGACTAAAAATCTTATACTGTATATTTTTGTGTTTTAAAAGTTGTCTTCATAATGGTTGCACGTATAGCTGGTAATAAATTAAGGAAGATATTGAAAAAGGGATAGCTTAATATATTGTTCTCTGGTACCTAATAACAATGCATCTAATAGGATGAGTTTTTTTGCTGTGTTCTTTTGTGTTTGATCAGCTATTTCAAAATGAATGTAGAGTGTACACATAAACTCCAGGTATTATGATGATGTAAGTGCTCTTTAAAAACCGTCTTCATATTATGTACACCTTCTTTACGATGTATGAGTGTGTGTTTTCAGTGTCTTCAGGTGGCTGGTTCATATCATAGATCCCCAGTGTGAGGCTTAGAAGGGACACGTATAAATCAGTTTCAGACTGCTTTTAAGTTTTTGGAGAAACTTAGAGCCATCGTTTTTTGACCAGAACCCTCATGAATAGTTTTTCTCACATTTTGGATGATGATAATTTTTGTATGTTTTTAGAGAATCTCATGATTAATATCTGATTGGGAAATAATCTCAGAATGATTATAGTGCAAGAGGGCTTTAACATAATTTCTTCAAAATAAATATTTACTATGGGTTTTTTCTGAGGTTTTGCTTAGTCCCTACTAGCACTGATCTCCATTAAACCTTAAGATGCCTTGGAATTGACACATGGGTGTCGCAACCTGTATTAATTACATTAGTATATACAAGTGGTCTTGAAAAGTTGATGTAGCTTCTCTTAAAGTTCAAAATGGAAAAGTAATATTGTCTAAATCAGTTATGGTGAGATGAATCAGTTGTTTGAAATGTTTAGGTAAGTTCAGTTGTATTAATAACTCAACTGCTCCCCCACCCTTCTTTTTTCCGTAGCTCTGTTAGAGGCCAGGGGTCTCCCTCCTCACCTCTTTGGTCCTCTTGGTCCTCGGATGTCACAGCTTTTCCATAGAACAATTGGAAGCGGAGCTAGTAAGTGAATACTTTTAAGTTTGTTCTCCCCTCCAAACACTTAATAGTTGAGAGCTGTTTTTACTGTTTACCTCTTCATATAAGGAAGTTTTCTTTTTCTTTGGGGGGGGCACTTTTTAGGGCCACACCCACAGCATAGGGAGGTTCCCAGGCTAGAGGTCCAATCGGAGCTGCAGCTGCTGGCCTACACCACAGCCCCAGCAACATAGCCGAGTCGCGTCTGCGACCTATACCACAGCTCATGGCAATGCCGGATCCTTAACCCACTTAGAGATGACAGGGATCGAACCTGTGTCCTTATGGATACTAGTCAGATTCGTTTCTGCTGAGCTACAATGGGAACTCCTAGGAAGTTTTCATAAACTTGGACTGGTTTTTAAAAATGGGGCTTGTGCACATTCTTGCCCTTTTTTTGGTGGGGGGGGGTCCTTCCTTTAGGACTGCACCTGCAGCATACAGAGGTTCCCAGGCTAGGGGTCAAACTGGAGCTACAGCTGCCAGCCTACACCACAGCCACACCAGATCCAGGCCGTGTCTGTGACCTGCACCACTGCTCATAGCAATGCCAAATCCTTAACCCACTGAGCAAGGCCAGGAATCAAACCTGTGTCCTTGTGGATACTAGTCAGATTTGTTTCTGCTGAGCCACAACGAGAACTCCCACATTCTTGCTTTAAATATAGCAACTCTTCATATTTTCTTCTGTATGTTAATTTTTTATTACTTAATTGGAATCATTAGACTACCATCTAAAGTTTACAGCAAAAAGTGAAAAAAAAGTTTTAACTTTGGGTTTCTTGAACCATAGAATAAAGAATCTCAGATGATTACACTGATTGTCGTAGCATCTGGTTGCGTGATTTGCATAGATTTGTATATGGTATAATAATAAAATAGAACCCATTAGGCAGCCAGTTTCAAAATGAACCTGAAAGGAAAGATTCTTCTGCAGTCACTGGTAACTATACTCATTTAACCAGATCTTATCATATATGGTAAACATAAGAGTGACTCTCTGAGTTGTAGTTTGTAACTAAGAATAACTTTTGCAGAATCACATATTCAGTTAAATTTTGTCTGGTGTAGAATATTTTCTTTAGCTTCCTTAAACAAAATTTACGTTTAAGCATTTTTAATAACTTCCTTGACAGTGTTTCCATTGAATCAGTAGGCTATTTGCAGACTTCAGTCTTGATGAATTTTTAAAATGTTGCAAGTTTTTAAAATAATGGAACGTGTGCGCATGTGCTCATATATGTGTACTTGTACTTGAGGATTTTAAGAAGTATTTTTGGTTTTGTTTTGTTTGGCATTGCTGCCCTGACACTCAGCTCTGAAATAACATACCCTCCTGCTAAGTTCTCGAGAACCCTCGAATACGGATTTTTATTGTGTCGTTTATTACCTAATGAGATTATACAGCGCCATGAATAGGATGGTAAGGAGAGTTGTTTCGCACATGGAGCCTCCCCTGTTAGTGACCGTGGCCGTGAACCAGGCAGTTACTAAAAAGGACCACCTCGGGCAGTGTCAGTGCAGTGAAGGCAAGCAAAGCGGAGTAAGGAAGGAGGTTGCTGGTGTGGCCAGAGGCTGGTTAAAGAAGGCTTCTCTGAGGCACGGTGGTTTTGTGGAGAACAAATGGAGTTAGGAAACCAGCTATGCACACATCAGAGGGAAAGAAGAAGTGCCGGGCCAAAGGTGGAAATGAATTTGCCCTCTCATTAAACAGCAGCAGGGGCCTGTGGAAAGTGGAAGGAAAGTAGTAGAAGATGAAACCTGAGAGGTGCAGGCACTTGGCAGGTCACGCAGACCTTTGCGGGCCAGCAGCAAGTGTGGGGTTTAACCTAAGGTTAATCAGAGTTTAGAAAATAAGATTTGAGAAATGGGGAAGTGACGTGATCTTTATTATGAAAACGATCAAACATAAGTGGAAGCTGGGAGTATTAGTAGTATGATAACCTCCATGAAGCTGTCAACAATTATGAGTCCACAGTGACCACTGTTTCATTTATATCCTCAGTTGTTCTCCCTACTCGCAGGATTGTTTTTAACTGATTCCTTCTGCATATGTTTGAATTTGTAACTATAAAAATAAGGACATAAGCGTTTTTAGACAGTATTGCAATTGCATTAAGAAAATCTTTCCTGAGTATCTGTTCAGGGTATAACTGTTCCCATCCTTTCATAAATCCATTTAAAAACTTTCTTTGAATCAGGATCAAAATATGAGCTATATTTGATCTTGCCATTAGTTAGGGTGTATGTGTTTAAGAGAAATTTGGTTTCATTTATTTTGTTACTTCATTTATTTTTGGAGAGAGGCCTGGGAAGAAAAATTGTTGCAGGGCTCATACCTAAGAGTATGAGCATTAGACATCAGAAATCCGTAGTAAGGCTTGATGATTGCGGGTGAACTTAATAGAGACTGTTAGACTAGAACCAGAGGAGAAGATGGTCATACACCCTCCTGCCCACAACCCAGCTTCAGCAGTGCCTGCTTCTTGGCCACTTGTAATCTTTACACTCAACAGCATCTCTCTTGTATTAGTTTGAAATGAAACCCAGACGTTAAGTAATTTTGACTGTAAACATTTCATCATGTAGCCTAAGTTAATACCCCCTAAAATACACATGCACACATATATCCAGATTCCTTTTTTCCATTTTTTTTTTTCTGCTCTTTAGGGCCACACATGCGGCATATGGAGGGTTGCAGGTTAGGGGTCAAATCGGAGCTGCAGCTTATGGCCTATACCATGGCCACAGCAGCAGTGCAGGATCGGAGCTGTGTCTGTGACCTATACCACAGTTCATGGCAAAGCCGGATCCCTTAATCTGCTGAGCAAAGTCAGGGATCGAACACACATCCTCACAGAGACATCAGGTCCTCAACCTATATGTAGTTTTTTTTTCCTCTTTAGGGCCACACATGTGGCATTTGGAGTTTCCCAGGCTAGGAGTCCAATTGGAGCTGTAGCTGCTGGCCTACACCACAGCCACAGCAATGTGGGATCTGAGCCACGTCCGCAACCTACACCACAGCTCATGGCAACATGGGGTCCCCGTCACTCACTGAGCAAGACCAGGGATTGAACCCACATCCTCATGGGTACTAGTCAGATTTGTTTCCATTGTGCCACAACGGGAACTTCTAGTAGTTCAATCAGTGTCAAATTCCCATTGTCTCAAATGTCATGAGTAAATTTCTTGTTAACTGGTAGTTGCATCTAGAGGCTTTTTCAGATTCCAGTTTGATTCTTTATTTTCTTCCTCTGGTGAGGAAGGACTGCAGAAGTGGTAGTGTTTTCTAATATTAGGGAGCACACAAAGTTGAAGCAAGATAACAGGGATTGCAAATGAAAGCATGCTGCATCTAGTGATCAGTCTTTATTTATTAGAAGTAAAAGAAGTAATTTACTTGAAATATATAAAGAATCTCTCTCTCTTTGGTTGCCCAGGAGAATAGTTGGTATAGGAAAAATATTTCCTACCCTTTATTTACCTGTTTTTAAAATAGCTTTTTTTTTTTGCATCCTTCCAGGTGCTGTAGTTTTTATTTTAAATAAATCCTTGTCAGTCAGGTAAAGATGTGTTTTAGACATTTCATTGATGATTAAATTGTCCAGTCATCATCTGATCTTTTAGGATTGGCTTCTGAAGGGATCTGTTTTTGCTACCATCTTTGGTTTCTGATGAGTCAAATCCAGCAGTACCCACCCTCCACCTGAAATCAGGCATTGCCTCAGTCCTGGTTTTCTTTATGTGAAACGGTATTTAGAGCCCATTGTCTGAGCTGTAGGCATATTTGCTATTTGCTTTATCATTGTTATTAGATTCTACTAAAGGCAAATCTAGGAGATAATTGTATTTAATCTCTCTCTCTCTCTCTCTCTCTCTTTTTTTTTTTTTTTTTTTTTTTTTTTTTTTTTGTCTTTTTGTCGTTTTACCTTATCCAGGGCCGCACCTGCGGCATATGGAGGTTCTTGGGCTAGGGGTCTAACAGGAGCTGTAGCTGCCGGCCTTCGCCACAGCCGCATCTGCAACCTACACCACAGCTCATGGCAGCGCCGGATCCTTAACCCACTGAGTGATGCCAGGGATCGAACCCGCAACCTCATGGCTCCTAGTCGGATTCTTTAATCACTGAGCCACGACGGGAACGCTTGTATTTAATCTCTTAAGATAAAAATCAGGAGTTCATACTGTCAAGTCAAATTCAGGGCTACAGGGGTTTTGTCTTGTATCTTTCTCCTCTGCCAATAGTTTCAGTTCCCGTTGATCAGAGCATAGTCATCTACTTGCTTTATCCTATAGTACAGAATTCTAACTTAACACCAAAAGTAGTGTTGAGAAAGACAGAAATTTTTGGGTTTTTTTTTGTTTTTAATTTTATGGACACACTCGCAGCATCCTAGGCCAAGGGTTGAATCTGAACCACAGTGCCAACCTACACTGCAGCTGCAGCAGTGCAGATCCTTTACACTGTTCTGGACTGGGGATTAGACCTGCACCTCTAGACAGCCAGATTCTTAACCCACTGTGCCACAGCGGGAGCTCAAATATTGAGAAAGTTTTTATTTTGTAACAGTTCTTTTTTGTTGTTGTTCCTGGGTTATAACTCACTTGGTGGTCAGTTTTTCTTTTCCTGGGCTGCACCTGGGGCATATGGAAGCTCCCAGGCTAGAGGTCAAATCAGAGCTGCAGCTCTCAGCCTACACCACAGCCACAGCAACACCAGGTCTGCGCTGCAACTGCAACCTACACCACAGCTCACAGCAAGGCCAGGGATCAAACCCACATCTCATGGATACTAGTCAGATCTGTAACACGCTGAGCCACAACAGGAACTCCTGAGGTCAAAATTTTTATATTTTCAGAGTCATTTGAAATAATTCTTATGTTCATTCTGCCAAGTTGGTCTGGCTTATTTTGCTTTTAATTTTTAGGGATTGATTTTAAAATGTAATTTGCTTTTGTTTCTTGTGGTATTTACATAGTTCCTGAAATCAAATCTGTAATTAAAATGTATATAAAATCTTACCTTCTCTTACTATCTCTAGCCTGTTTCCTTCTCCCATACAAATAACCTTTGTTAATTTTATGGTCTGTCCTTTGGTTATTTACTTAAGAAAACAAAAACGGGGTAGGAGGGTCGCGGGGAAAAAAAAGAAAGAAAACAAAAACAAATCTATGTTATCTGCTTGAAACACTCTGCCTCTCTTAGATAAAAGTAGTCAACCTTAATACTTTGCTTGCTTCTAACAGTCTGTTTTATCGTCCATTGCTCATAGTGCTGCACGCGTGTGTGGGTGCACACATGTGCACACGTGCACACACCAAGGGAGGCAGGGCGGGAGAGGAGACTCTGTATTCCTGTTTTAGAACTGTCCTGGTGCTGCATTGTGTGAAGTCCAGTTTATTTAGCCAGTCCCCTGCTGGACATTCAGGTTATTTCCAATCTTGTTTGTGTAGCAGTGAAATACAGTTTCCTATTTTTTCTGTGGTATTTTTAGGATAGATTTCTAGAAGGGTGATTGCTCTGTAAAGGGTAAATGCATACAACATTTTGGCAGGTGTTGTAAATCAGCCTGGTTTAGAGCTGCACCGTCATGAATTTCCACCAGTCACAACAGTATGGTATCATTTTTTTTTTCTTGTACTAACTTGTTAGGTCTAGATCCTTGTTTACTTTTTGTGTGTGTTTACTCTAGAGATTATAATGCATATCCTTGACTTGTTTATAGCCTACCTTATTGTAATACTGGAGCTTATTCCAAGCAGTGCAAAGCACCTTAGAACAGTTTAACTCCTGCCATCCTTTGTGGTCTGTTGTTTTGTCTTACTTACATATGTATGATAAACGTAATGCGACAGTTGTTGAACATCTGTGTATTATGTTGTCCCACATGGATACAATTTCAGTGCTCTTAATTCCTTCCTGCAAGTCCTTTCTTCTATCAGAATGGTTGCCTTTCAGCCTGAAGAATTTCTTTCCATATAGTGTGTGACTTCCCGGTAGTGATTTCTCTCTGCTTTTGTTTGAGAAATTCTTGGTTTATTTGTCTTAATTTTATGGAAATTCTTGGGCCAGGGTTCGAATCTGCACCTCTGCAGTGACTTGAGCTGCTGTAGTCAGAGTCTTAACCCACTGTGCCACAGTGGGAGCTCCTACCTTAATTTTTAAAATGTATTTTCCCCAGGTACAAAATCCTGTATTAGCACTTTGTAATGCCTCTTCTGGTTTCCATAGTTTCTGTTTAAGGCATTTCTTTTCTCCCCTGGCGTCTCTTAAGGTTTGCTTTTTCACATTGTTCTTTTTTAATAGTTTGAGTATATTAGGCCTCTGTGACATTTTTTTTTCATTTTTAATTTCTCGAGTTTTACAGAGCCTTTGAATCTTTGTGCTGATACTTTTCATCAGTTTTGGAAAACTGTTGGCCATTCTCTCTTCATATACTGTTTCTCTTATCTTATTATCTGTTCAAATATTCTCCTTCCTTTCCTTCTGGGAAGTATCAAGAGCATATGTATTGAGACTTTGGACTTCACCCACCATGTCCCTCTAGTTCTGTTTTGGTTTTTGTTTTTCCCAGGATTTTTTCTTAATGCCATTTGAGAACTTTCTGTTGACCATTTATCAAATTCACTAATACTTTTTTCTGCTGTCTTCTTCAGTCTTTGGTTAAACCCATCAATGAGTTTTGAATTTCAGATAGTATGTTTTCCAGTTCTAGACAGTTATTTGATTTTTCCAAATAGATTCCAGTTTTCTGTTGAAGCACTTTATAGTCGCTTCCATTTTGCCCACCCTTGCTTATTTTTTCAACTTATTAATCATAGTCTTTTTTTTTTTTTTTTTTTTGCCTTTTGTCATTTTAGGGCTGCACTCGCAACATGTGGAGGTTCCCAGGCTAGAGGTCTAATCGGAGGTGTAGCTGCCAGCCACAGCCACAACAGCGCAGGATCCGAGCTGTGTCTGCAGCCTACACCACAGCTCACGGCAACACTGGATCGTTAACCCACTGAGCAAGGCCAGGGATCAAACCCGCAACCTCATGGTTCCTAGTCGGATTCGTTAACATTGCACCACGACAGGAACTCCTATCATAGTTATAGTCATACTTAGAATTCTAGTGTTGTAGGTCTGCTTCTATTGTCTTTTTTTTCTCCTTTTGACTATTAATCACATATTCCTCTGCTTCCTCGTGTCTGGTAATTGATTATATGAATTGAGGAGACCCTGAGTAAATGTTTTCTACCAGGGAGGGTTTCCTCTTGTTCTGTGTTAAATATAAAAGGTCAGAAACTGATCACTTTGCTCTAGTCAGAGCTTTAACTTGTTTTGACCGAGTTATAATTTTTGTGACTCATTTTATCTCTGGCTCATCCCAGTTTCTGTCTTATGACCCTCCCAGGGTTTTTTCGTTAAGAACCGTGAAAGTCTCTGTCTACTTAGATTTTATATTCATTATGCAGTTCCAAAACGTGGCAGATGTCTTGGGGGTGGGGCACTGGTTGTGTCTGTATGAGGCTGGCCTCCTCTCTTTGTGGGCATTTTGCCTTCCGAGCACCATGAGACTACAGGAGTTTTTTTCTGTCTAACCAAAACTTATGACTCAACCCCTAGCCCTCCATCTGTACGTCTCCAAAATTCAGCAAATGACCTGTCAGGCCAGTTCAGTTTAAGACCTCAGCCTTGTGTGACTCCCTGAAGTGCTGTGGAATCTCGTCCCTCTGGATCAGCAGTTGGCAAACTACTGCCCTGCAGCCCAGTCGGTTTTCTGCTGGTTTTGATATAATCTATGAAATAAAAATGATTTTTACATTTTTAAATGGCTGAAAAAATTTAGAAAGTAATATTTGGTGACAAAAATCAAATGACATTCAAATTTAGTGTCTATAAATAAAGTTCGGAATGCAGGCGTGCTCAGTCTGTTTCTTCAGTTTTTAATTTTTTTTGTCCTTTTTTATGGCTGCACCTGTGGCATATGCAAGATTGCAAGCTAGCAGTTAAATCGGAGCTGCAGTTGCAGCCTGTGCCACAGCAACAGCTTATCTGAGCCGCATCTGATACATTCCACAGGTTGCAGCAGTGCCAGGTCCTTAACCTGTTGAGCCACAACGGGAGCTCCCACCACACTTAGTTTATGTATTGCCTGGTCCTGCCTTACTGTACTGGAGTTGAGTAGTTGCAGTAGTGACCCTGTGGCCTTCAAAGCCCAAAGTACTTACTGTCTGGTTCTTTATAGAAAATGTTTGCCTGCCAACTCCTGATCTGTGATGGAAGTTTTCAGAGTGTGGTCTGTGGCCTCCTAGGTTGTTTTGGATATCCTTACATTGGATCTGCAAGGTCAAAATAATTACAAAGATTTTTCTTTTTCTGCTTTGTTCGTGTTTGATCTGATACTGCAAAAGCTGTGGTAGATGTAAAGGTACTGATGCCTTAATAAGAATGAAGGCGGTGGCACCAAGGCAGTCATTGTGTTCTTCAATGTCACATGCTCCCAGTTAAAAAATTCCCTTTCTATGTAAGGATGCCTGCCCTTGGTAAACACAGTTGTTAATGTTACTGTCTTTAATAAGTACGTATTTTAAAGATAATCTGTGACAGAGTAGGGCCATTTTTTATTTCATACACATCTCAAATAACATCATATCATGGATTGAGAGTTAATGCAGAGATGAGTATACAGCTGTTTTTTTGTTAAACTTGGTGTTAAAATGATTTGTAACAAAATAAAATGAAGCTACTCACCACTATTTTGTTATGGGAAAATATCTTATTCACAAAATGTTGTTTGTATTAATACGGAATGAATTAATGAAATATTTGAAAATATCTTAGTTCTAGACACATTTTATAAATAACAATAGGTATAAACCACATACACAAAAGTGCTTTTCGGGGTATGGGGAGGTTCTCAGTAATTTTTAAGAGTATAAGATTATCCTTCAAACCAAAATTGACTCATCTCTGAGGTAGTTTCTCTTCATCTATCAGCGGAAAATTATGGCTTTGGCTGTTTGTTGTCATTTTCAGTTTGGCATAAAGTCTTTTAGGAACATCTCAAAAAGTTTAGCGATATTGATGATTTTGATCGTTCTAAAATGATCCATGTGCTTAGAACTGCCAGCCTCAGTGTTTATAAGACATCCCATGGCATTTGTCAGTTTTTCCTTTTTTTTTTTTTGCTTTTTTAGGGTCACACCCGCAGCATATGGAGGTTCCCAGCTAGGGGTTGATTTGGAGCTACAGCTGCAGCAATGCCAGATCTGAGCCGTGTCTGCAACCTACACCACAGTTCATGGCAAAGCCGGATCGTTACCCCACTGAGTAAGGCCAGGGATCGAACCTGCAATCTCATGGTTCCTAGTTGGATTTGTTAACCGCTGCGCCACAACGGGAACTCCAGTTTTTCCTGTTTTTGATGGTTATATTATTAGGGTGTACGTTATGTAAACTATTTCACTACTTAAAATCAAACCTGAAAGCAGCTGAGGATTCTTTTTTCAGAGTTACTTTCACCTCATTTTGTTTTTCCTTCCACGCTGTTTCAACACAAAAATAAGCCTGCTCTAACTGGAAATGATATTATTTAGTTTCAAAAATTTTAAGATTGCATCTCTTAATCAACAAGATCCTACTCTGTAGCACAGAGAACTGTATTCAGTGTCCTATGATAAACTGTAATGGAAAAGAATATATTTAAAAAAAAAGGTAGCATAGGGAGTTCCTGTCGTGGCTCAGTGGTTAACGAATTCGACTAAGAACCATGAGGTTGTGGGTTCGATCCCTGGCCTTGCTAAGTGGGTTAAGGATCCAGTGTTGCCATGAGCTGTGGTGTAGGTTGCAGACGCGGCTTGGATCCCGCGTTGCTGAGGCCGTGGCGTAGGCCAGCAGCTACATATAGCTCCTGTTAGACCCCTAGCCTGGGAACCTCCAGAAAAAAAAAAAAAGGTAGCATATATATGTATAAGTGAATCACTTTCCTGTACAAAGCGGAAATTAACACAACATTGTAAATCAATAATACTTCAATTAAAAAAAAAGGACTTGAAAAAAATTTTTTTTTAAGATGGTATCCCTTTGAACTTGAATTTCTTCTTGCAATATATTTTTAGGTGGACTCTCTAAGGCCATCTGTCCATAAGTAAAGGGAATGAGGTTGTGATAGTTATTCAGTTCATTAGTCATGTCCTTAAATAATAGAGAAAATAGGCTTGTGGGGATTATTGTGTGTCTTTGAAAAAATCCTCCAAGAAGATCCTTGAAGCTTAATTGGTGGCTGATGGGGAACCTTTTGTGTTCATATGAATTCCACATACACTGAACAGTTTTCAAACAAGTATCATTTTTAAGCATTTCAGTATTTAATAGAAAAACCGCAGTACACAATGCATAACCTAAAGAGATATAAGACAGGAAAGGGCTTGAAAGTAACATCAGGCATAAATTTATAAGCATTACTGGAGTTAATCATGGTTACAAGAAGAAAGGGCTCCATAAAAATTTGCAACATAATTGTGGAGTTGACTTTGAAGTGTCTTGTTCATTTTTTTGACAACTTATTTACTGTAGTAGTTGGGTCTTAGCATTTTTCAAGTTTTGGGGTGATGGAGCCCTAAAAGTAAGAGAACTCTGAAGTACCGTGACAGCAGCATCTGCCTGTGAAATTAGAGGAAGTGAAAAGGCCAGTCTTTTGGGCTGTTTTTACATTCTTTCCATTCTCTTTTGTTAGATGTGTTGTTCTGTTTGTCTTTATTTCCATGCCCTTTCACTGATACTTAGATTCCATTTTTTCTGCTGGAAGTATTTAAAGATACAGGACATTTCCTTTGAAACCTGGGCATCATTGTTTAACAAATTTTTATTATTGCAGAAGGCTTTTTGCTCACTAGATATATATATTTTTTAAGGTAGCCGTTCACATCAATCCTACAGGTATTCTTTTTTGTTTTAGCTGTTAAAAATCAATCGACTTGTGTCATTTAAAAAGAAAAAATGAAAAGACAAAAATATATAAATGTGACATCACTATAAGTCAGAGTAAATACAACTAATTTAATTCAGTCTTGAATTATCAGTAGCCTGTTTTAACCCTGGTATATACCTAGCCTTTAATTGGGATCCAAAGAAGATAAGCAGCCAACTACCATGTAAAGTCTCACTTAAACCTCCAAATAATTTTCTTAAATGTTTAAAAATGTTTGTTTTTTTCCTTGCGAAGGTTCTAAGGCCCAGCAGCTTCTGCAGGGACTTCAAGCAAGTGATGAAAGTCAGCAACTTCAGGCAGTTATTGAAATGTGTCAGTTATTGGTCATGGGAAATGAGGAGACACTGGGAGGGTTTCCTGTCAAGAGTGTCGTTCCAGCTTTGGTAAGATAGAATTTCCCCCTCTGTTTTATCTCTGCCGTCCTCTCAGTGATGCCTGTATTTTTACCAAAAGCACGATTATCTTCATTGTGAATTTTAAAGTATGATAGAACTACAAAACTAATGGAGTGCGTCAGTGCTTTTGTTTCATGCATGACTTTTAATGATGAATTGGTAAAATTTCTAAACCACTTCTTTTGCTTTTTGTCTCTTTAGGGCGGCACCCACGGCCTATGGAGGTTCCCAGGCTAGGGTTCTAATCGGAGCTGTAGCTGCCGGCCTACAGCACAGCCACAGCAATGTAGGATCCCGGGCTGCGTCTGCGACCTCCACCACAACTCACGGAAACGCGGGATCCTTAAGTCACTGAGCGAGGCCAGGGATCGAACCTGTGTCAGATTCGTTTCTACTGAGCCAGGGCAGGAACTCTTCTAAACCATTTTTTGATGAATATTTATGGTATCTTTGATACTTAAATGACTGTGTGGTGTGGTTTTAAATTTTAAGTTGTTAGCTCACTCAATACTTTTGACTTAAACTTACATACTTTTTTCTTTTAAACTGGCAGTTCACAGGGCAGTAACAGGCAGCTCACTTGTGGGTTGTCTTTGTGGGCCTAAAGGTTTCATGTTGGGTAGTTGTGTGCATGGCTGAGCAGTCAAGCCATAACACCACATGGATCCTCCAGCACAAAAGAAAAGGTTTTATGTTAAGCAAAAGCAAACAATACGAACAACAAGAAAACAATGTTAAAATGTTTTCATGATTTTTCAGCACAGTTGTAAGTTGATATTTAGAATTTTTTAACTCTTTATTGCTTAAGCTTTTTACTGTGAAAACAAGAGGAAGAGAAATGCCTTTATCAAATGTACGCCCTTGGCATAATACATTTTATAAGTAGTGGCTTGGTAGTTTTTTCAGTGCAGGATTTAAAGAGATCGGCTGTAATTTAAAATTAAGTGTGAATGAAATACTAACAGAAGAACAAGTGTAAACATCATGAATACATTCATAGTGTATTTTACCTTGGAAGTTAAAATAATTATTATTTAGATCTTTGTTTACACATCTGGTATGGATGACAAAAATGAAATTGTGATCCATCAAACTGTCTTATATGACATTATGTAGATTACAGAGAGAGCTGAGTGAAGGCCAAGCACATCCAAGATGACTGACATCAAAGTTCCCTGGTGGCTTTAAGGGTTAAGGAACCTGCGACGTTACTGCTGTGGCTCTAGTTATAGCTGTGGTACACGCTCAGTCCCTGGCCGGAGAAATTTCTCATGCTACAGCCTCTGCCCCCCTGCCTCCCCAAAAAAGGATGATATAGTCTTTATTCTGCCTGTTGTTACTTGTTGGATGGCTCTGCTCTGTCAGGGAGTGATAAATGAATACCATGCAGACCTCGTGTAATGAAGACTAGCTCTCTAGTCTTACCAGTTCCATCCTACAGGCATGCATTTAACTTTTTAATGTTTCATGAAAGCAGTATTATCCTTTGTACTTTGACATTTTGCCTATGTTAATATTCATGCTCAAATTAATTTCTTCAGTAGCTGGCTTTTATGACCTGAGTTAAACTTCCTTATTTGTTTGTTACTGTTCATTTAAAAATAAATAGTAACAAAGAACTAGGTTTACCATATACTTGCTGTTAAATGCAGTTTTTATTAGTTAAATGAAGAAGCTGTTAAATCTAGGCAGAAATAGCACATAACCAATTTACTTAATTTGCTTATTGTTGATGAGATTTAAATACCTGACAGACCTGCACAAGGCAGCTGATGCTATTAATAAATAGTGAGTTGTCTAGATTTCTCTCATCACAGTTGATTATTATGAATATATATCCATCAACCACTGTACACTTGTGTGACCATAATAGTTATTTTTGGTGAAGAATCTGTTTATAGCAATCCTTCCGAAACGTGGTCTTACAGGGTTCATTCCACCTTAAGAATTGGAAAACTTACTTCTTTTTCTGTTACCGTAACAACCATCTCAATTTAGAGTGTTTTAAGTCACTGATTGTAGGTGATTTGAGACAGAGTTTGCACACTCTTGTGTGTGGTTGGGGGATGGTGTCTTTAAACAAAAGCAGTTATCAGTACCTCTGGTATATAGATATATTTTGCCCAGGATAATTCAGAGCCGAAGAAACGTTCATATTAAATAAGTACTATATTATAACATCTGATGTCTTGTTACTACTGACAAACCTTTAATTGAAGGGTACTTTATAGCTTAAATTCAGTGCATTTAAAATTTTCAGTTGAACTAGAAGACTGCTTCCCCAAGTAGGAAATTTCTTTGGTAGCTTTGGCTGTTTCAGGAAGATGTAGTTTTACATCACCTCCTCTGAAAACCGTGGTTGAAATATGCTTAAGGTCTTTTCCACAAGAAAAACTAAAATAAAATCAGATATTTAAACTAACTCATGCATTTGTAGAATAATAATTTGAGTTTTAATTAGTGCGTAGTTAGGTTTTGATGTGATCATATCGTGTTGAAATCCTATGCTGCTCTGTATATTTACGGCTGAGTTAAATGGTGCTTAGCTCAACTTTTAGAGAAGCTAATTTATAGGGGTTTAAGCTATGGTTTTTTGGTTTTTATTGCTTTTTAGGGCTGCACCCACGGCACATGGAGGTTCCCAGGCTAGGGCTCGAATCGGAGCTACAGCTGCCAGCCTACTCCACAGCAGAGCCATATCTGCGACCTACACCACGGCTCATGGCAACGCCAGATCATTAACCCACTGAGCAAGGCCAGGGAACGAACCTACAACCTCATGGTTCCTAGTCGGATTCGTTAACCACTGCACCACGATGGGAACTCCAAGCTATGGTTTTAAGTCTGTGCCGATAGTTCATTTAACCAGTGTCAGCACATTGCTGGTCTGTTTATTTATTTACGTATTTAGTATTTATTGACACCTGTTAAGTCCTCAGTGACATGTTAATGGGCTTCTGAATGGGGGAACAGAAGCATCAGAAGGGCTGAATACGAGCAGCAGAAAGGCTTTGTTTCTCCCCTGAATCATGAGGTGATGATTATCCCAGGTCAGTGCTGCAGTGTGTGAGTCATGCCATCCTTAAGCATAACAGTTTCTTGTGTATGCATGCTAGCTTGTAACTTGATATTATTTTTGTATAGTAAAATTTCTGGCTTATACTGTTATATTTCAGTTGAGATGGAAGAAGAAATATTTCTGGGACCTCTGAGAATATAGATAGCTTCTAATAGTTTTTCATAATCTTTTTTAACAGATAACATTACTGCAAATGGAGCATAATTTTGATATTGTAAGTACGTGGTGTATTTTTACAAAGCATTCCGAAATTTAAATTTTGGGTTTTTATTGAGTATAAATGGCTTCTTTTTTAGATGAACCATGCTTGTCGAGCCTTAACATACATGATGGAAGCACTTCCTCGATCATCTGCTGTTGTAGTAGATGCAATTCCCGTCTTTTTAGAAAAGGTAATCCTACTTTTGCCCGACTTGAAAGCAGCATAGGGAATCGGGTTGAGAACTTTTGTTTTTGAATTCTGAAGTCGTATATCAAATTGTAAGGCCACATTAAAAGACATTTTTTTTAGCATCCTTTACCTAACTAAAGTATATTTTTTAGCCAAGAATCCAGAAAAATATTTCATGTTTATTAGAAGAGCAACAAGTTTAAAGTTGATGCTAATAAACTAAAATCAACCCAGTTTTGTAATTTTTAATCATAGCAATTACTGCATTAGTAGAAAATCAGAGAAGGACTGGAAGCACTTAATTAAAAAATAATCTCATTATTTCTAGAAAACATCCCATGAGGATAATAGCTATTTATACCTTCATTTTACAACTGAGAAGGCTGAGACACAAAGTGCCTTGCTCAAGGTCATAAAGTGAGTCAGTGGAGAAAGTTTTTCATATGGTCTGTAGTAGGTTATGTTTTTGGTCTGTCTTAAGGATCTTTTCCTTTTTAATGCACAGTAAAATTTGCATTATCTGATAACCTTGGAATATGGTATAAAGTCTAAAATTTTTTATATAAACCAGCCTTTTCATTTTCAGTATGAGAAGTTAAGTTATATGATGAAATGTAGTTTATTCTCATTGTAAAACATTTTGCAGTGTCTTTAAACAAAGTAATCGGAAGGAAACTTTATTGGCAACAGGTTGTAGTTTAAGCCATAAATCACTGGCTTCCTGTGGTAGGCTTCCGGTTAGAGTCTGCATAGATTGATGCAAATCAGAGAAAATACTGTGTTTGCTCATGTAGAAGGTGAGCAACATGAACTTGAATGATAACGGTAAGTTCCCTATTTATGTGTTCCCAGCTGCAGGTTATTCAGTGTATTGATGTGGCAGAGCAGGCCTTGACGGCCTTGGAAATGTTGTCCCGTAGACACAGTAAAGCCATTCTACAGGCGGTAAGTGTGGGTCCTGAAGGACTATGTTCCATTTAATGTCAGATTTTAGATCCACATTTGTATTAGCTTCTAGATTGCAATCTCTGAAGTTACACATGCTGTAACCAAAGTGATGTGATAGACTTTAGTAGGTTTTTTTTTAATTGCTGATAAAAGGGAATTTATTCACTTTAACAGTTTCCTGTATTTTAGGGTGGTTTGGCAGACTGCTTGCTGTATCTAGAGTTCTTCAGCATAAATGCCCAAAGAAACGCCCTAGCAATTGCAGCCAATTGCTGCCAGAGTATCACGCCAGATGAATTTCATTTTGTGGCAGATTCCCTCCCGTTGCTTACCCAAAGGCTAACCCACCAGGTAAAATATAAATCTATTTTATGTGTCATAAAACATTTGTATACATTTTTTTAAATGCCAGCTTCGGCTGAGGTCTTTAAATGCTCCAAACGGATATGTAAATTGGAAGTGATCTTTGTTTTTTTTCCTGTTACTAGTTAGTCATGTGCCATATTACATTATAGGAATTTGGGACTTAACCAAATGAATGGTATTTTATATAGTTGAGATCTTCAGCTATTCTGATATTTTAAGGGGTAAATGTATTGTCTCAGCAAACACTGTTTACTATGTGATATGATCAGAATTTCCGTTTGGAAACATCACCCTTTCCTGGAAGGTACTGGGTTAGACAGACCATTCTAGGAGGATATGGGATAAGATCAGGAGAAAAATGAGACTCTGTGCCAAATAGAACTGAAATGAAAAACGTAGACTACGGCCATGTGGGGTTGGAGAAGAGCAGGTGCACTTGAGATGGAATCAGTGGGCTCGGTGATGCGATGTGAGAAACAGGGCCTGCGGAGCTTCTGGTGGAGGACAGATCCTGAACTAAGCTTCAAAGTTGTAAAGAAATTGAATTTTCTTGTAATGTTTCAAAGTGTTGTTATTGCTAAAGAGATCTTTGGAAATCTGGCTTTTAAATCACTTTTAAAAGTGTGCTCAAAATCTTGGGGAAAATTAGGTACATGAAATATACAGGCATACCTTTGAGATACTGCAGGTTAGGTTCCAACCATTGCAATAAGGGGAAATAGCGCAGTAAAGTGAGTCACAAGGATGGTTTGCTTTTCCAGTGCATACGAAAGTTCTCTTCACGCTATACTGTGGTCTGTCAAGGGCACAATAGTGTTTTGTCTAAAAAAAAAAAAAACAACAATGTGTAACTTCATTAAGAAATACTTCATTGCTAAAAAAATGCTATCATCTGATCCTTCAGCAAGTCATAATCTTTTTGCTCATGGAGTGGGGAGGGTTTGATATATTGCAAGCATTACCAAAATGTGAGAGAGAGATGAAGTGAGCAAATGCTATTAGAAAAGTGGTGCTGATAGACTTGCTCCGTGCAAGGTTGCCATGAATCTTTAACTTGTAAAAAAAATGAAATATCTGCAGAGTTCACTATAAAGCAAAGCAAAATAAAACGAGGTATGCCTATAAGACAGATAAAATAAGGAGTTCCCGTTGTGGCTCATTGGTAATGAACCCGACTGGTATCCATCCATGAGAATGCAGGTTCCATCCCTGGCCTCGTTCAGTGGGTTAAGGATCCAGCATTGCTTTGAGCTGCTGTAAGACCACTTTTGTAGTATTTTTAGTTTGTTTTCATAGTAAATGTAGCAAATCTACACTTAGTTTTTCTTATCAGTAAACCTCTGACACACACACTTAACTGTTTATAATTGTGTATTTGCATGTTTTAAACATTTCTACTTGTAATACTTTTTAGAATAATAGGATGTTTATGTTTTCTCTATTATAGTTTTGTTTAGGTATTGAAATTTTAGAAGCACAAAACCTGTTCCTTCTTTTCTACATATTGAGGCCTTAATGGGGGAGAGTTTATCAGTATTTTTCTCTTTGCTTTGAAATCATGAAATTACTGATTACTTGCTTAGGGTCCCTGCTATTTCAGAGCTCATATCTAATTAAGCTAGTTATGGAGAATTTGGGGTTAGGAAGAAGATAAGGGAGTTATATATGAGAGTGAAAATGTTCTATATTAACAGACTTTATTTTCTTTTATTCAAAAATAGGACAAAAAGTCAGTAGAAAGCACTTGCCTTTGTTTTGCACGTCTAGTGGACAACTTCCAACATGAGGAGGTAAACATTCAGTTTTTGTTGGTATTTTCTGAAGTTGTTAAATTGCTAACTCACGATATAACAGTTTTTGTCTTTCTTGTGTTTGTGCAGAATTTACTCCAGCAGGTTGCGTCCAAAGATCTGCTAACAAACGTTCAACAACTGTTGGTAGTAACTCCACCAGTTTTAAGTTCTGGGATGTTTATAATGGTGGTTCGTATGTTTTCTCTGATGTGTTCCAATTGCCCAACTTTAGCTGTTCAGCTTATGAAGCAAAGTAAGTGCTATGTTGTTATGTATTTTAAACAGGAAAAGGAGCGTGTGTGTGTGTGTGTGTACATTTAATATCTTCTATTGAAAAGTAAAGTCAGTGTGTGTTGATCAAGCAAGTAGGAATTGCTAATGGCATAACCACTGGATAAAAGTATGTAGTGTATTAAAATTTTATCCTTGGTTATAGGGCTAAAGACCCAAGGCCGTTGCTTTCTATACAGTAACAATTAAGTAATGATGCTTCATTAGGAGTATTCTGAGTTTTGTTACCAATAACTGTTTTCCTTCTGCTTATGGGTAATCCTTTCTGCCCACATTAGATTTTCCAGCCGTTTATCTATTTCTTCCCTCAGAATGTTAGAACTTATTCACACAGATGATTGTCTCTGATCTGTGCTACGTTAATATTTCTAAGCCTTTCCCAGCCTTACCATGAGCAGGTTATAAAGTTTTATTACATTGCCTTTGCAGTTGCCCATTACTTTATTATTTAATGTGAAGTTTCACAAGTTAATGTCAGAAGACTGTGGGCTTCAGAAAACTTCTGTATGTTGTGATTATTGCTGGTAGTTTTGATCACTTTTGTATGAACACCTGTAATTGTGGGTAATTTCAAATCCATGATTCTAATCTCTGAGGATATTACCTTGGGAGTCAGGTAGTCTTTGTCCCACTGCTTCAGGTAGAATATTACATAGTACAATAGTATGTTTTTGGTGGTGAAAACTCAGTTTTATATTTAGTTAGTGTGAATTTTGTTTAAAAAAAGAAAAGTGTTGCTGAAGAGATTTATTGAAGAGTCATTCCTGACGGTATTCCACAGAATGCTGTTTTGCTCATGCCATGAACAAAGTCCTCTGTGCCTAGATAAGTTTGGGGAAGGTTTAACTTTTTTTAAGTAGTCAAACAGTGCACTTGGCTGATTAAAATCCCTGGGAAACCCTTGCATTTTGCCAGGGCTGCCATTTTCTTTAGTTGGAGCACAGATTACTTCTCGTTATGGTGAGGCTCAGCTCTTTCCTAAATCCTGGTTCAGGAAATTGCTATCTAACTTGTTTGTTTTAATGTTTTGGAATTTTTTTCTTTAATATGATGAATTTTTTCACCTCTTGAATATTTAACGAAGTTTGCCAAATAGAAGCCACTAGACTTTCCTTTAGGAAATAGGGACCCTCCCTACTTACTTCCATTTTTGTTATCACCCTTTGATCCCTCTTAAAAACTTTTGCCACATATTAGTATTCCTTAATTCATTTGGCAAAATAACTCTTTAATCATCGTTTGTAAAATTTCAGTGAGGCAGAAATTTAACTGTCCACACCTCTCTGCCCAAAATAATGGTGAATACTTTCCTTAACAGCAGAACTTACTGATTACTGGCAGATTATTTCAGTGACATGCTTATGTATATTTTGCATATGCATAGTATTTTATAGAACATACGCCACAACCAACGGAGACAGAGCCCTATCTTTAGGTTGTAGCTGTTAGAGTGACTGAAATGTTTGGAAACTGGGTGCTTCCTCCACTCACTGGTTCAGTACATTAGACTAGTTTTCATGCAGGCTCTTCCGTAAACTGATGTCTTCTGGGAATGGAAGCTTGTGGCAGAGGATATTTTAATGATTTTTATTATTTAGTTGGCATGCTTAATGTCATTTAAGGTAAAGACTTTCCTGACCACAGTATGATGAGGTTTGGATGCTTTTACCTGCCACGTTTTATTCTATTGGTCACGTGTTTTCCAGTGTATATGAATTGAAGACAAATACACAAATATACTTGAATCAAGGATCAAATATATGTTTAGTGCACTTTTTTTGCAAAGCACTGTGCTCCTCAAGCAAAGTAATATAAGATTCCTGAAGTCTCTGTGGTGGCTTTGTGATTAGGTTTCCTGCTGTAAGGTTAGGACTCAAACTGAAGTCCTCAGAAAGAAATTTTTAAAATCTTCATAATTTATGGGAGTTCTCATTGTGGGTAATGAACTCAGCCAGGATCCATGAGGTTACAGGTTTGATCCCTGGCCTTGCTCAGTTACAGGTTTGATCCCTGGCCTTGCTCGCTTAAGGTTCTGGCGTCGCTGTGAGCTGTGGTGTAGGTCGCAGACATGGCTCGGATCCCATGCTGCTGTGGCTGTGGCATAGGCTAGGCCATCAACTACAGCTCCGATTCGACCCCTAGCCTGGGAATCTCCAAATGCCGTGAATGAGGCCCTAAAAAGCAAAAAAATAAAAATAAAAAGAAGAAGAAAATATTTCCCATTGTTTTTCCCCTAGGAATTGATTGGCTTTTAAATATGGCAATATAACTGGTTTCATAGGCTTTTTCTTTTTGTTGTTGGTTTTACAGACATTGCAGAAACACTTCACTTCCTCCTGTGTGGTGCCTCCAATGGAAGTTGTCAGGAACAGATTGATCTTGTTCCACGAAGTCCTCAAGAACTGTATGAACTGACATCTCTGATTTGGTAAAGTTTGGGCTACTAATAACTGTGGCTTATATGAGGGTATTCTCCTTTAGAGACCTGCTATTTGCTGGCAGCTCAGGAGGCTGTTTATTAAAATAATTGCACTTTTTGTTTTCAGTGAACTTATGCCATGTTTACCAAAAGAAGGCATTTTTGCAGTTGATACCATGCTGAAGAAGGGAAACGCACAGAACACGGACGGTGCCATATGGCAGTGGCGTGACGACCGGGGCCTCTGGCATCCCTATAACCGGATTGACAGCCGGATCATTGAGGTAGTAGTTTCATCGTACCGTTCAAATATGTCTTATTTTGGTGGAGCACTGGCGTGGGGCTGGAGTGGGGAGGTGGACGTATGTGCTTAAATGTGCTCAATTTTGAATTAACTCAAGACTCTCTCGTTTTGTCTCCTGAGAACAAGGTCCTCATTTCTGTTCAGGTCAGAAAACATGGTGTACTAGTCCTGCTTCTGCTGCTCGCTACCTGATTGCCTGGAGCAAGGAATTTTGGTTCTTTGTTCCATCGTTTCCTCATTTCCGAAAGGAAACGTGGGAGAAGTTAGGGGATATGTTTCTAAAAGTCCCTTCGATCTTCTATCCAGAAGAATTCTCTCAAAAGCAAAGATTGCTTACTAGTAGCTGCTTCTCAGTTCTTTTCAAGAGCCAAAATATGCAGATAATTTAAATACCTAGCTTTGGTTGTGATGCATACGCACAGGTTTATATGTAATCCAGACCTTAATGGAATAAATTTTAATGACTTAAAATATGATGTAAATGAAAACACAGTATTCAAAATTTTTTGACTCTTTTGGAAACTCAGCAAAAGAAAAGAATAATAACAGAGGAAGTAAATACACCAAAATATTTACAGCGATTTTTCTTGAAGGTTTTATAAATGATTGCATTCTTAGTTCCATACTTCTGTATTAATTTTACACTGAAATATTTCAGAGATTTTCTCAAATCGGGAAAATATTTGCCCTAGTTCAAGAAATGTTGTTCACTGCATTCTTTGAGATGCTGTGTGTCAATTTTACAAATGTTTTCATAAGATACTTTAGGTATTAATATATATTCTGATTTCAACCTGTGTTTTTAGAATTTTTTTAGAACATTACACTTTAAATGGACATTTTTCTTTAAGGTAGCTTCCACTAAAAATGAAGCTTTGACAAACTTGGAAACCACTGATTTATGTTACGAGATCAGAAGTTTATGAAACTGTAAATTCAGAGCCAGCTTTTATGAGTATGTTAGTTGTAACTGGTCTTCTGTGCCTGGTTAGCCTTAGTGTATAATCAGTTCACAGTCTCTAGTGCTAAGCATTCTTCTTTTTAGCATTTTCCTGATAATTGCATTTTCACTGTTAGTTTACTATCTGGTATTTCCTAGGAGTCCTGTCTTCCACTCAGCCAAGGAATCCCATAGATTGGACTGTTATAAGAATGAATGTCTTGTCACTTCTTTAGACTGTCTAAAATCAGGCAGTCGGTGTTAGTCACCCTGTCTCATGTGAGATCCGTCCTTCGGTAATGCCTGCCACCCCAGGGATTACTTTCTTTAGTTCCTCTCGTGTCCCTTCCAGTCTTAGAGCGTCCTCTAAACATAGAATTTGGTTTGTTTACCTAAAAATAGTTTTATAGAATCATTTTGTTTAAAGGAGGATTTTGAGGGGAATCCATGATGTAAATAACCGTTTAAGCGAAGAATTAGATACTAAGCTTTATGGATAACAAATTTTTCTCTCTCAGCAGTATCTTAAAAAGCTTCTTAACACAGATAGTGTCTTCTTCATGTCAATGATGCTACATGACTAGATCTTTTCTCAGGATTTTACCTGTATTTGTCTCAGGGGACCCGATAGGTCCTGTGATGTATGTTTGTGTTTAATTTAAAAAGGTTTGTTGAATGAATGAGATTTTCACCTCCACACTACTAAAACTTCCATATTCTGTTACTTCACCATCTAAAGCCTGGTGAAATAAATATGTAAGTTAGCATTTATGGAGGCTCCCCACTGTGTCTTAAGGTGATAAGTTCCTCCATGTTTATATTCAAGGTTTCTCTTTCTTTGCTCTCAGGCAGCCCATCAGGTCGGTGAGGATGAGATAAGCTTGTCCACTCTGGGACGAGTTTATACTATTGATTTTAATTCTATGCAGCAAATCAATGAGGACACGGGAACAGCACGTGCCATTCAGAGAAAACCTAACCCCTTAGCCAATACTAACACTAGTAAGTACCTTTTGAGTTAAAAGTAGTACTGTATTTTCTTGTTGATATTTGCAATAGCAAACTGTTTTGAGTGTGTTTATTAAGCTTAAGGCAGTTGCATAGTAGTGATTAATTTATTTGTTACATGTGCTTTAATTGACAAATGAGCCAGAATTGCTTAGCTGCTATCTTCCCCATGATTTTTCTACTTGTGATTTACAGTGACCTGGACTCCATTCTCAACTGTCCTGTGCATTTTTCCCCTTCCAGGTTTGTAGAGTTAGAATTGACACACAGTGCTGTGTAAGATGAAACTGTACAGCATAATCATATGACTTAGCATATATCATGAGAGGATTATCATATAAATTTAGTGAACATCCATTATCTCATTTAGGTACAAATTAAAGAAATAGAAAAAATGTTGTGATAAGAACTTTTTAACTTTCATGTGTAGCATCAGCAGTGTTAATTATATTTATCATGTTGTACCTTACATCCCTAGTACTTATTTATCTTAACAATTGGAAGCTCGTACCGTGTGACTGCCTTCATCCAGTCCACCGCCCCTACCCCCGGTATCCACAGATCTGGTCTCTTTTTCTCTGAATTTGCTTTAGAGGTCTAGTGGACCTACAACACTGTTAGCCCCTGTCACACAACATGGTGATTCAGCGTTTCTGTACATTTCAAAGTGATCACCACGATAAGCCTGCTTACCATCACTCACCAAAGATATTATCTAGCTACTGACTGTACCTCCAGCACTGTGCATTTCATACCTGTGGCTCATTTATTCTGCATCTGAAAGTTTGTACCCCTTAATCTCTCATCTATTTCTTTACTCTCCTCACCCCCTCCCCTCTCGCAACCTGTTTGTTCTTTGCAGTCCATGCAGTTTGTTTTGTTTTGTGTTTAAATCTGATCCTTCTATTCCTATTCTACCTTTGGGTCCACTCACACCCTATCAGATTAGTTCTTCCGATGTTTTATTTTATACTTTCCTACCAAAATTTTCTTTATTTTTTAATTTTTTTGTCTTTGGTCTTATTAGGGCTACACCCATGGCATAGGGAAGTTCCCGGGCTAAGGCTCAAATCGGAGCTATAGCAGCCAGCTTACATCACAGCCACAGCAATGCAGGATCTGAGCCGCATCTGCAACGTACACCACAGCTCGTGGCAACACCAGATCCTTAACTCACTGAGCGAGGCCAGGGATCGAACCTGTGTCTTCATGGATCCTAGTCAGATACGTTTCTGCAGCACCTCGACTGGAACTCCTGTTCCCCGCCCTGCAGCTTTCTGTCTTTTATTCCTTTCCTGAGGGATTTAGTTTATTGCTTTTGCATGTCTGGTTTTGGGCCAGGGTCAGCTAACTCTTTCTGAAAAGGGCCAACAGTAAATAGCTTTGAGGGCCTACAGTCTTTGCCTTCAGCACTGCTATCTAGCCCCCAAACGGCCATATACAATATGTAAACAAATGTGTGTTGCAGTGTTCTGATAAAATGTATTTACAAAAATAGGTAGTGGGCTGACTGGATTGGGCCTTCAGACCATACTTTGCCAGCCTCTGCTCTAGCGCTTTTCATCTGTAACCTTTCCCCTACACCTTAACCCCTCTAAGCAAAAGTGACAGGTCGTTTTGTTTTTCCATAGCTTCTTGCTAGATACTCACTGTCCAATTTTTGAACTCTCTTTATTTCTTACCAATACTGAAATATCCCCAATATTTTCTGGAAAATGTGTTAGTAACAATAAAAAAGGCACAATATTGTGGTTCCTTGTTCTTCTCAGCTGACCAAAATGGTCAGTGTTCTTTTTTTTTTAGATGGCTAGAATTTGTTTTTTGGCATCTTTATAGACCCCAATTGATAAGTTAATTGTTTTATAAATTAAAAATTTTATAACATTTCAGATAATTATATCAACTTGAGTGCTTCATGTTATTTTCTTTATTGTGTTTCTAAAATCCGTAACTTTTTAAGAGTATACTTTTTTTTTAAATTTCAGGTGGATATTCAGAGTTAAAGAAGGATGATGCTCGAGCACAGCTCATGAAAGAGGATCCGGAACTGGCTAAGTCTTTTATTAAGACATTATTTGGTGTTCTTTATGAAGTGTATAGTTCCTCAGCAGGACCTGCGGTCAGACATAAGTGCCTTAGAGCAATTCTTAGGATAATTTATTTCGCGGATGCCGAACTTCTAAAGGATGTCCTGAAAAATCATGCTGTTTCAAGGTGTGTTCATGAAAGGGGTGAAAACATTTTAGAAATCTGAAGTTTCTGCAAGTAACTGCAGAAATCTTTAAAGAAACAATATGGAAAAATTCCTCAGAAATCAGTTTATTTGGAGAATCTTGAGCCCTTCGTTGTCTTTCTGTGTTCACAAACACCTTGGATAAAGAGTAAATGAAGTGCAAAAGTTGAGTGTTTAAGAAAAATTCTTGTTTTAGTGGCCTGGTTTCACAATTAAAATATTTTGCTCTCAAATCTAAAGTAGTGTGGCCAGCGGTAATGGTCAGATTCAGACAAATGTTTTATATGCCAATGCTTTCTTTTTTTAGTCACATTGCTTCCATGCTATCGAGCCAAGACCTGAAGATAGTAGTTGGAGCACTTCAAATGGCAGAGATATTAATGCAGAAGTTACCTGATATTTTTAGTGTTTACTTCAGAAGGGAAGGTAATGCCATTCATCATAATTAATTCATGGTTAATCTCCTAGCCTAAATAGCATTTCAGTTAGAAGTACAGTTACAATCTATAGAAGATAATTGCATGCTTATAGCTCAAGTACAGAACGTGGGTCTTTTATAAATCTTCTATTACAGCTTGTGTGAGATTAACTGTCAGTCGATGAACACTTGATTTGAGTGTTTATGGCCCAGAAGCAATCATTGACATTTCTTTTTGTTCTGATAACATACAGTTGCCTCTAAAGATAATCTTTGAAAAAGTCAGATACCCTTTTCTTTCCTCATGAATCCTACTAATATATCAGAGCAGTTGTGAGAGGGATTTTTTTTTTTTTTGACATGCTTCTCTTTATTAAGACATATAGATCCTCGTGGGCCTCAGATTTCCACTTGTCAGAAATACACTGTTGACTTGTTTTCACATCATAGGAAACCTGAGAGGGTGTCTCGGCCTCCCCCACACCTAAGTGTCACCTGTAATTCCTTCTAATTTCAATGGGCATCAGGGCAACATAGTATTACTCTGCTGCTTTTTAAGATACGGTTCCAGGGTTAAACATTGTGTGTAATCTTAACATTTTCAAACTGCAGGTTTATCTTCCCAAAGTCATATTACTCACTTTACCACATCTCCCTGCAAATAAGGGACCTCAGAGCATTAAGTATTAACTGCAAAGTTAGGTGAAGCTCAGCTTCTCTCCTCAAATCAAGGTATTAGGAATCCCAAGTGAATGCGAGCACTCCAAATGCCGATCCCGTTAAAGGGGATTATTTTTTACTTCATTGTGCAGATAACGGAATATTTTGAGGCTTGTAATCTTTAGAATACAATTGGTATAGTCCTCTAATTTGAGGAATTTCACTGTTGAAATTAGCCTGTGGAGTTCCCGTCGTGGCTCAGTGGCTAACGAATCTGACTAGGAACCATGAGGTGGCGGGTTCAATCCCTGGCCTTGCTCAGTGGGTTAAGGATCCGGCATTGCCGTGAGCTGTGGTGTAGGTTGCAGACATGGCTCGGATCCCGCGTTGCTGTGGCTGTGGCTGTGGCTGTGGCTGGCAGCTACAGCTCCGATTAGACCCCCTAGCCTGGGAACCTCCATATGCCGCAAGTGCGGCCCTAGGAAAGGCAAAAAGACAAAAGAAAAAAGAAAAAAGAAAAGAAATTAGCCTAGAGTACATGGTACTTTTCCATTGTCTTCTTGGAGACCTCAGAGATGAAACTGTATCACAGTCATTCAGATATTTTTATCCTTTCAAAACTGAAAAGATCAACAGGAATCTCTTTATGGCTCTTTCTGTGTTTTTAGGATACCTTGGTCTTAATGAGGATACAGAAAATAATGGTATTTTCCCCTCATGTCATACATCTTAGAAACACTCTTAGTTTTTTCTTTATGCCTGTGATCTGTTTTCTGTTCTTTTGATCACCTTTTCTTATACTGGATTTCTCTTTACATCTAGAGACTGTAATAGACATGCTAGTGTAATAGTATTTAATCATGTGGAAAGATATTTCACTATTATTAGCTCTGTTCAAATACTAGTTTTCAAAAAATCCAACACTATACATTTATATGAATTCGGTGAAACTCTCCCTATTTCCCGTAAATAATAACTGTGGTTAACAAATCAGGTGTACATACGTTTTCTGTGCTCACACATACACATGGTATGTATTATTTCTAGCCTTAGATAATCTTGTGTTTTCCATTCTGTATTTTGTTTTTGGTTTTCTGTTTTTGTCTTTTGCTTTTAGTTGCTTTCTGATTTGCAGGCATGCCTGACTCAGTCTTTTTTTCCATAGTTATTTTTTTCCCCCTAAACTTCGATAGAATCAACTATGCCATCAGAGTTAATTTCCCACTGATATTTATATAGCATATACATTATGAAGTTTATGGAGGAATCTAGGCTAGCTGTACTCCTTTGCCTCTGGCTTGTTTCGTTTTTCTTTCAGGTTCCACTTAAATGTCACTTATTTGCTGAAGATCTTGCCTGCCTTCTAGAGTTTTTAGGTCCCCTACTGTATGCTCCATCAGCAGTGTATCTTCCTTCTCATACGCAGTTCATTCTTCGTTTGTAATTTCTTTCCCATTAGTTGATTAAGTGCCCCAATCCATTTTTCTTAGCCATAGCCAGATCCTCAGTGCCTAGTACACAGTCTGGGATATGATTGCCACAAATAATATTTGTGGGACAAATACCTGATGTGTGAATTTGTTCAAATATCTTTTTTTAGCAGTTAGATTTTTTTTTTTTAATAATAAAAGGAATCTGATGGAAAGCTCTGGACTTGTGAATGTGTGAACACGCACTCACATATGTTCAGACACACAGATTTGCATATAAGTTTATATACTGATACTCAGGGGTACACCTTTGTATTCCTCCCTTCTCACGCCTTCATGCACAACCTGCCACGATGCCAATATAAACTTCTGTCTTCCAAGTTACTGTTCAGTTCTCCTCATACATCTCCAAGGATGTGAAAATCACCATCCCTCAATAGCTGGTGTTGTCTTTTTTTTGGCAGCAGTGTTATCCTGATCTTGTCTCGTTGTAGCTTTTGAAGTTAATTAATGAATATAGGTCCTTTCCTCCCCTTCTGGTTATCAGGCCACAGGTACACTGCATTTCCTTAATTGCTTATTGTTTTTATGATGGGTATTTTAAATTTCCAGTAGGACTTGACTTGTGACCTATTAAATATCCTGCGATGGGGGTTTTGAGTACGGGAAGATACTTAGTATAAATATCCTTCTTTAATTTTGACTTTGCCTGGTACTATTCTGAATGGAGTCAAGTCACTTAAATTTATTTTCCTATCTGCCAAGAACTTTTTATTCGTTCTTTATAGATCAGTATCAGCATTTAGGCATGTTATAGTGATGGGGAGGCAGTTGATGAACACGTCCTCTTTTTAATCGCTGTTCTGTGTAGGTGTAATGCATCAAGTGAAACACTTAGCAGAATCGGAATCACTGTTGACAAGTCCACCAAAGGCATGTACGAATGGGTCAGGATCCCTGGGGTCCACGACGTCGGTCAGCAGTGGAACAGCCACGGCTGCCACTAACGCCACCGCTGACTTGGGGTCCCCCAGCTTGCAGCACAGCAGAGACGATTCTTTAGATCTGAGCCCTCAAGGGTAAGTCCGAGTTCTGCCATGATGTCTGTGCTCTTCACCTTTAACTCTGCCCTAGTACCTGAGACTCACACAGGGAATTAAATAGTAAAGTATGGACAGTATACATTTTCTATTTTTCCGTCTGTGGTTTGTTGGATATGTAAGGAGAGTGGGAAGAAAACTGAACATTTATTGGAAACCTGTATTGAGCCATGTTTCAGAACCACAGGAGAGACACGTATGGTATTGCCACTGACGGGAGCTTGCGGGAGCTAAATGACTCGCATAGTGTCATGTACTTATTTTGCAGATGCAGGATTTAAGCCCTCATCTCTGATTCCAGAATCTTGCGATTATTTACTGAATTGCAGCATACCTACCACCTTTGAGCCATCTAGATATTGATCTGATGAAAAATAGTAGAAATGGGAATTTTTAGAATGTAAAGAAAAAGGAGATCCTGATTTTCTGTTTCTTTAATTGGCAAATGAGAATTTGCTCTTAGTAAAGGAAAGTGGGAGTTCTTAAAATTCTCTGCTTCCACCTCTTTTTTGTTTTTTAATCCCTTTGTTGTATTGTGCTGCTGATAACGTCATCAGACCCTCACGCTGGTTTTCATTTTTTTGTGTTGAAACAAATCACACTCTTAAAGTGTTTTTGTTTCTTTGATGTTAGAAACATAATATTGCTGTGTGAGTGGTGCATGATGAACCAAATTCTGCTGTAAAGTCCAGAATGTACTCATTGTAATCCTCCTCTTTAACTCCTTCTGAGCTGCAAAGTAGATTTTGATGAAACATGTAATAATACTTAATAAATGGAGCCCAAAGATGTAATCTTCTAAACTGTAAGGTTGTCACTGTCCTGTGAAGCTAGGCAGCTCAAGATCCCAGCTGCTTTTGGTGCCCCTTGGTGCCATTTGTCTACTCTGGTTTAAATATGAATTTTGGCAATTCTGGGACCTCTGGCACAGTGACTGTTGTTTTAGGAAGCCTGCTGAGTTTAGGGGGTACCATGTCATGGGCGCAGTCCAGGGAGTTTGGACCTAGAGATTTCTGAGGACTCTTCCACCTTCCCTGTTCTCAGGTTAGATTTGTCTTGCCAGTTCCCTCTCAGCCTCACCTGCCTCTCTGTTTCCTCCCCAGCCCGACACCCTCCCCTGGCTGCAGTGGTAACCTTAAGTTGTTGCAGGCTGTTACCATATAGCACAGGCCTAAAATTTTTCTTCCTTGGCCCATCGACCAGTTGACCCAGAACTTTTTTTCATCTTTTCCATCTTTGTGTCTTTGTTAATTCTATTTAAACAATTTCTGTTTTAAGAATAGTGAAAATAGTACACAAAGGCCACATATGTTCTATTTTGCTGCATTCGATTACAGATAATTTTGAATTTTTAAAAACGGTATTTATAAATTCATTCATTTAGGATGTTACTGCCATTACACACTATGTAATTACTTTGGGTTGGGTAGTAGTGGAAGTTATTTTAATAGTATTAACATTCAGTGCTGTGTGTTTTTAACTTACTGTCATTTAGGCTAGGGAAATTTGACACATTGTTTTTCTAGTTTATGATTGTATAGATCTCTCTTTTTTTTTTTTTTTTTTTTTCCGTTTTGCTTTTTAGGGCTGCATTTGCAGCATATGGAGGTTCTCAGGCTAGGGGTCCAGTTGCAGCTGTAGCCACCGGACTACGCCACAGCCACAGCAACACCAGATCTGAGCCGCATCTGCGACCTACACCACAGCTCATGGCAACGCTGAATCCTTAACCCTCTGAGTGAGGCTATGGATCAAACCCGCAACCTCATGGTTCCTAGTCTGATTCATTTCTGCTGTGCCACGACGGGAACTCCTGTATAGTAATTTTTAATATTGGTTTTTTGCATTGTATTTTTGTTTTATATACTTTACGTATGTACTATATTTTATAATGAAGTTTAACACAGGAGTAATGAAACGTTCTATTTGGCTTTATTTTTAGTAGTTCAGTGCGATCCTATAGTTACCTATTTTCTGAACTAATCGTTTTTGTGTCTGTACACTTCTGAAGCATGACTGGTGCAGAGTTGGCATTAAATACTCGCTAAATGAGAAAATACTGTATTGTTACAATATTTTATAACACCGTATCTTCCATTTTAGTTTGCTTTTTAATTAGTGATGATACTATATCATGATAATTGCTAAATTTATCCCATGTTTTCCCATTGATAGTCGATTAAGTGATGTTCTAAAAAGAAAACGACTGCCAAAACGAGGATCAAGAAGGCCAAAGTATTCACCTCCAAGAGATGATGATAAAGTAGACAATCAAGGTAACCTTGGCAATGAAACTGGGGAGGTAAGGGAGAAATGGCAGCAGTTACAGCCATGCACTGCATTAAAATTGCTCATAGCTTTGAGGCATGCTTGTGTTTCCTGAATTCCCAGTAGATGTCGTTCTTTCAGCTGATTAATCTATTAAGAGTAGGAATCTTAAAATTCTGTTGATTTTCATCAGCTACCATAAAATGATTTAATCACTTTTCTCTTGTCATAGCTAAAAGCCCCACCACTACTCAGTCACCTAAATCGTCTTTCCTGGCAAGCCTGAATCCAAAAACATGGGGACGGCTAAGCGCGCAGTCCAACAGCAACAACATTGAACCAGCACGGACTGCAGGGGTTAGTGGTCTTGCCAGGGCTGCCTCAAAGGACACCATATCCAATAATAGGTGAGGTGGGGGGAGGTTGTGTGTTACTTCTATTCTTAACCTAGAGAAACTGCATATTATTTCAGTTAGTACATCAGTATGAAGATGAAACATGGGCGTAGGCCTTAAATTTATACTCGGAAGTGATGGCCTTAAATTTATGCCCAGCAATGGAGCAGAGTCTCAGTCCTTGAACCCTGCAGCTGGCTTTGTCCTTTGCATTCCAGGCTTAGATTTTAAAATTCCTTTCAAGGAGTTTCTGTCGTGGCTCAGTGGTTAACAAACCTGACTAGTAACCATGAGGTTGCAGGTTTGATCCCAGGCCCCGCTCAGTGGGTTAAGGATCTGGCATTGCTGTGAGCTCTGGTGTAGATTGCAGACGAGGCTCAGATCCCGTGTTGCTGTGGCTGTGATGTAGGCCAGCAGCTACAGCTCCAATTCGACCCCTGGCCTGGGAACCTCCATATGCTGCGGGTGTTGCCCTAAAAAAAGACAAAAAGATGAAAAATAAATAAAAATAAAAAATAAAAGCATAATTCCTTTCAGCATGTCTCATTGGAGTTGTATATGTTCAAATCCAAACAAATAGCTTTGCCACTGAACCTGTTCCTTGGTTTTGTTCTGGACAAGGGAAAGCCGATGTACTTTCTGTGTACACGTGCACACACTCTTGTCTGACGCCCTCCTTTACCTTCTGCAGTGGAAACTTAGAACTCTTGTCAGCTAAGCTATTTCATACCAGTTAATGGCTTTAAAAAACTGTTTCTTTAAAATCCTTGAGAATTTTTTTGTTTTGTCTTTTGGCTCTGGGTGTAACATACCAAAAAGGATTAGTTCCTCTGCAAATAAGACATTTTTTAAAAATCAGATCCCATTGGGAGAACAAACAGGCTCTTTTTGTTTGGTTGATTGATTTGGTTGGTGGTTTTGAACTTAATAAAAATAATTAGGCAAGTATATTTCTGAAGCCATCAGACTTTGTCATTTCAACATTGAGTTCTCCCTTATCTAATTGTGCACCTAATAGGTGCATGTTTCTGGTCTGTAGTTATCACTTCAGCTCTCTAGGAAGCACCAAGGACAATGTAGGTATGTCTGTACCTTAGCAAACAGTCATGTGAAATTGCTTCAAGGGAACAGTTGGGAAACTGTTAGGTTCTCAAGTCCCAAGAAGTTAGAACTGTTTCGTTACCCTTCACATGATGACCTGAAGTGAATTTTAGGTACCTGTGCTGTTTTCCAGGTGCATCTTAGCCCATTTTCAAACTGAAACTTAATTGGGTTAATGTGGAATCTGAATTTATTAGTCTGTGAGCATAAGGCTGAAAGGATTTTAAATGTAGCAACTATTTTTTTGCCTTTGATCAGAAGTTATCATTGAAATCCTTTCTGCGCAGTGTGACTTTAATATCCTTTTTCGTCTTGCAGAGAAAAAATTAAAGGTTGGATTAAAGAGCAAGCGCATAAATTTGTCGAGCGTTATTTCAGTTCCGAGAACATGGATGGAAGCAACCCTGCGCTGAATGTCCTTCAGAGACTTTGTGCTGCGACTGAACAACTCAACCTCCAGGTACCTGGCCAGTGAACCTGGCTCGTCCCCTCCTCTCTTCTGGCACCTCTTCCGTCCTGCTCTTCCTTGCCTTGGTGACTCTCTGGCTTTCCGTGGATTTAGCTAGCTTAGATTGACTTTTTAGCCAGACAGGTACATTTTACATTTAGTTAAAGTTTTCTTTAACTTGGCCCTTGACTTTCATACTTCATTTATTTTATCATGAAATGTGCTAGAATTCCGATCTTTGGCTCTTTTTCCTTCACCTTCCATATTTCTTGACAAATGAAGGGATTTCAGAAATGTCCCTCAAGCACAGCTTTTCTCTCTCTTTTCTCTCAGTCCTTCCTCTTCCACCGCAGGTATTAGTGTTGATAGGACCCCCCTAACCTCTCTTTACTTAGGGCCTGATAGTAATCAGAGGGGGTAAAGATTTCAGTAAGCCTTTTATGTTTCATAGGATTTTCTTTTTTTTTGTTTGTTTATATATTTTTGATATACTCTGAGCAGTTTCAGTAGTACATGTTTTTCCAAGAAATTGTCGTAGTTCTTTTCTTTCTTCCTTGTTTGTTTTTTATTTGATTTGATTTGATTTTTGGCCACAGCAGTGACTGATGATGCCAGGTCCTTAACTCACTGAGCCACCAGGAAACTCCAGAAATTATCTATTTCATTCAGACCCATACTATAAATGTATTAATATGAAGCCACACCTTGAACACTTATGTCTTTTCATTTTAGTATTAGAGCTTTTTATTCCTCAATTTGTAGTCTCATCTTTTTTTTTTTTTCTTTTTTAATACGACTGCATTGATAATGTAAAGACTTTTTGGTATGGACACTGGATTTCTGTGGTGAAATAGTAACATTTGGTGAATGTGTGCCTGTGTGAGGATATTTTTCAGGGATCTGCTGAGAGTGCACCCCCTTCCCCTGCCTTCTTTTTTAAAGTGTTAAGAAAGTATCCACTTTCTTTTAGGGAAATGTGAATTGTACATTTGGTAAGGGCTCTTTATTTTGTTTAGTAAGGGCTCTTCAAATTGGTATAGAAATAACTGGTTTCCACTCTTTTTCAGGTGGATGGTGGAGCTGAGTGCCTTGTAGAAATCCGTAGCATAGTCTCAGAGTCAGATGTTTCATCGTTTGAAATCCAGCATAGTGGATTTGTGAAGCAGCTGTTGCTTTATTTGACATCTAAAAGTGAAAAGGATGCTGTGAGCAGAGAGATCAGATTAAAGAGATTCCTTCATGTATTTTTTTCTTCTCCAGTAAGTTATCTAATAATATTGCCTGTGTGTCTTTTTAAAATCATTGTTCACTAATTCGTATACCTTCATCCTAATAGTAACTTCCAGTGGTTGTTGGTCAAGACATTGAAGTAAAGTTTTTAGCTTGCTTATTACACACAGTCGGAGTCCTTGCTTTTTTATACAGTAGGTATAAACAGTAAAACAACCGAACAGTGATTTAATGACGCAAGTGCCTCTTCTGTTGCCAGTGTATCTTGAGTCTTTGTTCGTCTATAAGACAAGCCATTAATAGTAGTCTCTCACTTGTGAGTGTATTTTATTCTCAGTATTGTTTGTAAACATATTGCTGTTTGCAGTGTATTTTTTAAGAGAAATACAGTAGATATAATGTAGCTAGAAATGTAAGATAAGTAGACAGTATATTTCTATTTTGTATGTAAAACACTGAACTAACAGTTTCATGAAAGAGTACTTGATCACTGTTTATAACGTGGAATATGAGACCAGAAGTCAGAGTAGTACCACTCCCTCCACCCTCGGGTGACAGCGAGAGTAACCTGGGCACTGTTAACATCGTCCTGCATGTTGATAATGGCTTGTGAGAAGGCATCTCTGTGGAGCTTTCTCTGGATCCACCTGTGTGACAGGGCTAAGGACATTGCTCTTGTGTGTTAGTGACACTATGTCACCTTGCCTTTTCAGTGTTGGCAGGTGTCTGAGTACTGCTTTATTATTTTAATTTGTGAGGCCACCTAAAGCAGAGTTGATATTTATTTGAGAATCATTAGATATTGGATGTGGTTTTTTTCTTTACCATGCTTAAAATTGTGTACAGATCTGTGATCTCTTATCTGAAACTCCCTAGATCTGGATGGGTTTCTCGAATTCTCCCGTGCAGTATGTACGCCATATGCTACTTGATATCCTCAGCGAATTCTGAATAGTACTCCACACACATGACATACTTTTGCAGCAGAACTTGAATATTCCTATTAAATAAAGGTGAATAGGAGTTCCTGTCGTGGCTCAGCAGAAACGAATCTGTCTAGGAACCATGAGGTTGTGGGTTTGATCCCTGGCCTTGCTCAGTGAGTTAAGGATTCGGCGTTGCTGTGAGCTATGGTGTAGGTTGCAGACACGGCTCGGATCTGTTAGACCCCTAGCCTGGGAACCTCCACTGGCTGTGGGTATGGCCCTAAAATGACAAAAACAAAACAAAAAAAAAAGGTAAATAAAGACTGCTAATAGCCATGTATCTGTCTGAGTCAGATTTTACCACCAAATGTGTTTTCAGAGCTTTTGGATCTAGGAATTATGAATATGGGATTGGAGGCCTGTACAGAAAGAGTGTCTTTATGGTAATAACTTATATGGGAATATCATTCCAACCAAATGCATCTAAAAAGATACAGTAGATTAGATTTTTTGTAAAACTGCCTATTAAATGTTCTTGTTGAGCATTTCATTATCAAGAGGACTTGCTTAACTGAGTGGTTTATTTATAACTGTAGCTTCCTGGAGAAGAGCCCATTGGAAGAGTAGAACCAGTGGGTAATGCACCTTTGTTGGCATTAGTTCACAAGATGAACAACTGCCTCAGTCAGATGGAACAATTTCCAGTCAAAGTACATGACTTTCCCAGTGGAAATGGGACAGGCGGCAGGTAAGGACCATCGCCTAGGCGTGCCCTTGCCACTGGCCTTGATCTGATTAATCTGTTGTGGTCAAGTGGCAAGAGAGGTCTGGTAACATTTTGGACTGAAGGAATTAAATATAAAATGATAATCAAATAATTTTTACCTCGAAGATTATACCTTGTGTCTTAAACTTGATGTTTTGAAAATATAAAATCCAGTGACTGTGTTGTCAAGTTGTGATAGGCTGTTTTCCCTAAATTGATATACTTTGATAAAGCTTTTCTCTAAGAATTTTGGCTACATGGATAATAAATTATATACATTCTGTGCAATAATGTAATTTCACTTGTGGTCTAAGTGGTTATAACTTTGCATTTTGAGGAATTTTTAACAAATGTTTATTTTTTCCCATAATATAGTTTTACAGGACTCATGAAGTGCTAGAGAAAGAGTTCATTAAGTTCATTGTTGTTCATTAAGTTCATTGTTTTTACAGGATGTTATAAACTTCTTGGAATATTATGACTAGCAGCCTAGACAATAAAAAATTAGTTTCGTTTTAAAAAACACAATTTGGGGGAATTCCCATGGTGGCTCAGTGGAAATGAACCCATCTCATATCCATGAGGATGTGGGTTTGATCCCTGGCCCTGCTCAGTGGGCTAAGGATCCAGCATTGCCGTGAGCTATGGTGTAGATAGGAGACATAGCTTGGATCCCAAGTTGCTGTGTCTGTGGTGTAGGCCAGCAGCTGCAGCTCTGATTCAACCCCTAGCCTGGAAACCTCCGTATGCCACACCTGCGGCCCTTTAAAACAAACAAACAAAATAGCCACCACAATTTGGTGTGTTTTAAAGACATTTAATATTTGATTGATTTGAAACTATGGAGGAGTTCCCGTCGTGGCTCAGTGGTTAACAAATCTGATTAGGAACCATGAGGTTGCGGGTTCAATCTCTGGCATAGCTCAGTGGGTTAAGGATCTGGAGTTGCCATCAGCTGTGGTGTAGGCAGCTCAGATCCCGTGTTGCTGTGGCTGTGGCGAAAGCCGGTAGGTAGCTACAGCTTCTGTTAGACCCCTAGCCTGGGAACCTCCATATGCTGCAGGTGCGGCCCTAGATAAGACAAACACAAAACAAAACAAAACTGTGCATTATTGAATAATAAAGTGATCAAAGCAATCAATGTGGACTTAGGTGTTTTTCTGCTTTGGAGTTTAATGTAGAGGGTGGTATTTAATTTTGATTATTATACTGTCCTAGAAGATTTTATGAAATAAGGGGATACTTTCAACTATGAGAAAACCATGAGACTTTTCATTTTAATCTAAATTTGTATAAAATGGGCAGTTTTACATATGTATATATCAGTATAATGTGCTGTCCCATACGCCCATTTGCATGTTTTATGGAACTTTGTAGATAACTGCATCTTAAACTTGTCTGTATCATTCTGTTGCCAGCTCTTTTCAGAAATGAGCAATTAAACATCATTACCAGGTCTAGACTGGTATAGCTATTAAACTGCTTCATTCAAAAGATGCTAGCAATGTAAAATTTAAAGTAATTTTGTAGCTATAATCTTTGAAAGCAAAGGAGAGAGGGTTTATTATTTGCTTTCGAATAAGTAGAATTTAGTAGGCATTGGCAAAATATTGCAGAAGTGAGCATGCTCAGATGTTTCCGGAATTTTTATTCTGGGGTAATAATTAAATCTCGATGATGAGGTATTTCTGTTCATATGGATTTATGATGAGAGAGATCAAATGTTGATTCAGTGTTTTCATACACATGTGTACATTTCTTACTTCTTATTTCACCATGACTTTTACTAAGTAACTTGGAATTGCTGGCTTTTCTATTTATGTAATTAGTTAAGTGCTACTTTGTGCCTCAAGAATATGCAGACTTTATATTGTCTTGCTTTTATTGTAATTAATGTATATTGATTTTGAAAATAATAGAATAACTTTTTTTTCACAAATTATCTGGAGCTTTTCTCTCAACAGAGGATCACAGGCTTTAAAATTTTTCAACACACATCAGTTAAAATGCCAGTTACAAAGACATCCAGACTGTGCAAATGTGAAGCAGTGGAAGGGCGGACCTGTCAAGATCGACCCCCTGGCTTTGGTACAAGCTATCGAGAGATACCTTGTCGTTAGAGGTACTTTCTGTATGTGTCTGTGGTGTGTGTATTCGTACTTTGAGTATGAAATTAATGTTGAGGGATATATAAATTATTTCCCTGTTAATTGCTGCTGCTGTCAAAACCCAGCATCAGGGAGTTCCTGTCATGGCTCAGTAGTTAACGATTCCGACTAAGAACCATGAGGTTGCGGGTTCGATCCCTGCCCTTGCTCAGTGGGTTAACGATCCGGCGTTGCCGTGAGCTGTGGTGTAGGTTGCAGATGCAGCTCTGATCCCGCGTTGCTGTGGCTGCGGCGAAAGCCGGCGGCTACAGCTCTTGTTAGACCCCTAGCCTGGGAACCTCCATATGCCGCCGGTGCGGCCCTACATAAGGCAAAAAGACAAAAAAAAAAAAAAACCCAAAAAACAAAAACAGCATCAGGAACGTGCGTTCTGGTCATTTATTCTACATGTAGTATGTAGAAATATCTTAAACTTTGTAGGGGTTGACTGCTGGCTTCGGTGATGAGTTAATTTATCCTGTTGGAATCTAGTAGAAATGATCATTTTCTTGGATCTTCCTGCTTTGTAGATCAAAGTGTAATACACCTGTTTTCCCAGAAACATGTTAGATTAAAATGCGATACATACATTTTTCTAGGAGTGCAGTTTCACCAGTGTATACAGGCATTTTCGTCTGTCACATGAAATTGCTAGGAGTTTAACAGACTTCTTGGGCCCTTAGGGTATGGAAGAGTGAGAGAGGACGATGAAGATAGTGACGATGACGGCTCTGACGAGGAAATAGACGAGTCTCTGGTAAGGTACTATTCCCACCATGTTTTACTGTATAAAGTTCAGGCCCTGTAGCTTAAATGGATTTTCTTTTCCTTTATGTAGGCTGCTCAGTTCTTAAATTCAGGAAATGTAAGACACAGGCTACAGTTTTACATTGGAGAACATTTGCTACCATATAACATGACTGTGTATCAGGCAGTCCGGCAGTTCAGTATACAGGCCGAAGATGAGAGGGAATCCACCGATGATGAGAGCAATCCTCTGGGAAGAGCTGGTATCTGGACAAAAACGCACACGATATGGCAAGTCTGAAAATGGTTTTGTTTGGTTTTTGACCAGTGGTGCTACTGTTGATGTGTTCTGGAATTCCTGTTACTGGCTAACTTGTATAAGGCGAAGGGACCCCAAATTTTATCTTTTGTTATTAAAAGTCAGTTGAAATGTTTCATTGTGTGAGTAGTTTGCTTCTTCATTTATAAGTCTACTTGTGTTTGTGCAATGGATAACCCTAATTTGCATCTAATTTGCATCTACTCTTTCAGTAGCTTCATTTCAAGTCTTTGAATAAGACAAAATGTCTCCATAAGATGGTGCTCCTTTCGGTCACAGGAAGTTGGCATCTCTAGGCCCTTGGAGGCATTTAGGTGCAGCCTCCTGTCTATAACTTATTTATAGAGACAGTGATCCGAGCCACCCCTGGAGTTTCTCAGATGGCCTCTCCTAGGATGGTGATCTCTAGGTGGTCTTTCCTAGCAAGACACAGTACCGTTGGTAATTCTCCAAATCCACAGCTAGAATGAGCAAGGATAGACCTTCGAGAATTGTTCTGGCAACTCTGTGGTGTCTGTGGCTGTGCCTTGTAGAATAATTTGCAGTTTTAAAATCTACCTTTGACTTAGATTTCTCTATTACTTTAGGTACAAACCCGTGAGAGAGGATGAGGAAAGTAATAAAGACTGTGTTGGTGGTAAAAGAGGAAGAGCCCAAACAGCTCCAACAAAAACGTCCCCTAGAAATGCAAAGAAGCATGATGAGTTATGGAATGGTAAGTTGATCTATAAAGGGAACAGCAGGTTGCCTTGGGGCAGTATTCTTGCTGTCTTCAGACTTTTAAAGGAGTGATTTGTATTTAGTAGTGAAACCTTTTAATATAATTTATAAAAATATAAATTACTATAAACCTTTGGTTATTTTTAATTTGAACCTTTGACTTTGATGTCTAAAAATTGAAAAATTAATTATCTGCAAAATTATATTTAGAGAAGAAATTGGGGAAAATGTATGTTCTTTCCATGAAGAATTTGTATTTTCATAAAAAGCTAAAACCAATTTCATTAGCAGAACATGTTCACTAAAGAAGAGACTGCACACTGGCAGACTGGCCCTTAGTTTTTACTATTATCAATTCTGGTATATGATCTAACAATTATAGATGAAATAAAAAGTTTTGCCAAGTAATACCATGATTACAGAAAGTAGTAGTACCTCCCAATTGACTTCTCTTCCTTTATAGAATTTCCCTCCAGTAAAATTTTGCTCATTTTCTGCGCCCTTTTTTTTATGTAATGGTAACAGGGACTTAACATTAGGCTGCCTTCCTTGGGGACCAGCCCCTGTCAGCAATTTTCAAACACTGGTGGTACTGATGAAATTTTCCTTAGTCCACAGAAATAAGGGCAGTGTAGCAATTTTGTTATTCAAAAGCTAAGTTTATTTTTCAAAAGCTGTTTGTTTTATATGAAAGAGTCTGTATTTTGAGGTATTTGTCTCTGTTTTTGTTATTAAAAATTACCCTTTTACGCGGTAATAGTGTTGTGATTTTTAATTTGTTTGCTTGGTAAAAGTAAATGATGACAGTTGCAATCTCCCCCCCTTTTTTTTTCTTTAAAGCTCTTACTTTGTGAAATGAAGAACAAAGGGACTGGAGACCCTTCTTGGATACTGTTACAGTCTGTCATATCCTAAGCCTTGGATTAAATAACCAGACCTTTTTTTTTTTTTAAATCAGGCTTACAACTTGGGGTTATTTTCCATCTTAAATGGCCATTTTAAGCTGGATATAAAAAACCCAGGAAATTTCTGTATAACAGTGAACTTAAATTTAAATGTTTTGTCTTTATTCTTCTCTGGCCATTTTATTGTTAGCTCCTTTTTCTGGTATAAAGGAGAAATGCACAGGAGTCCATTTTTCTCCTTTATAATGTATAGGCACCTGCTCATAAGCCTGGATGCTTTCTCTGTAAGCTGGGGAATATCCAAGCTATCAGGACTCTAATAAGATACCAAACATTAAATCTTAACCACTTGTGGTTAGTCTTTGCGGCATGATGAGTTGACACTGGCTTCTTTGGCTTTGCCTTTCTAACATTGATCAACACTTAACTTTGATCTTTTGCCCTCTAGATGGAGTGTGCCCATCAGTGTCAAATCCTTTAGAAGTTTACCTCATACCCACACCACCTGAAAATATAACTTTTGAAGACCCGTCATTAGATGTGATTCTTCTTCTAAGAGTGTTACATGCCATCAGTCGATACTGGTATTACTTGTATGATGTGAGTAACGTTGTCCTGGTGTGTTGTTCATTATACGTCATCTCATCGTTTCCGTCTAGCGCGTGATCAGTTTCCTTGTACTAGAAACAGAAACAGTGATTCAGCTGAGCAGCAGGGATTCTCCCCAGTGACTTCCAGTGTACTCGTCAGTGGGAACCGCTCCTCCACTTGTTTCTCTGGCCTTTTTTCTTCCATTAGTTCTCTTGGCAGACTTGTAAGATGTTAATATTCTCTATCCATAATTTAGAAAATGAAGCTACATGAAAATTGAACATGAATTCATTATAGTTAAAAAATCTTTAGGTATATTTAACTAAAAGTTCATTGATTCAAGATACATGTTAAACAGGTCAGGTGAAAGTTGAATGCTGTCTCTGATACTTAGGTAACGCAGGGTGGAATGAAGGCGTCGGCCTTGCAGGAAACAGGAGCTAGTACCACTGGCGTGTGGGGGTTGGGCGTCGCAGCTCTGCCTCCTGCAGCATCGCTGGGGTTGGCTGTATGAGAAGCTGTAGGCTGGAAACCAGCGGGGGAGGTCTAGGTACTCTGAGTACATATTTCAGAACAAAGGAAGAGACAGTGAATGTAATCCTACTGTTTTACGACGTAATAGACTTTTTTTTTTTAACATTTTACAGAATGCAATGTGCAAGGAGATTATCCCAACTAGTGAATTTATTAACAGTAAGTTGACAGCAAAAGCAAATAGGCAACTTCAAGATCCTTTAGTAATCATGACAGGAAACATCCCACCATGGCTTACTGAACTAGGAAAAACCTGGTAAGACATTCGCTTCTGTGACGGTGGCCTTGGGAGAGTTATCATTGTGTTGATTTTTATATATTTTGTTACAAAAACATAGTCTTTAGTGAACCTGTGTGTTTGGCTACCATTGTCATTTTTGATCACAGCTTGCTTAATAGTGTAGCTTTAGCATCCAGGCCGACTTAGGTGAGCTGCGGCCGGTACTCGTCTGCGTGGAATAGGAAGGTGCACAAGGACATCTGGCTGGGGAGATTCAGTCGTCCTCCCTCAGAAAGTTGGACTGCATGAGTTCCCATTGTGGCGCAGCGGAAACGAATCCGGCTAGTACTCTTGAGGATGCGGGATCGATCCCTGGTCTTGCAGTGGGTTAAGGATCCGGTGTTGCCATGAGCTGTGGTGTAGGTCACAGATGTGGCTCGGATTCCACATTGCTGTGGCCGTGGTGTAGGCTGGCCACTGTAGCTCCGACTTGACCTCTCGCCTGGGAACTTCCATATGCCATGTGTGCAGCCCCAAAAAGCGAAGAAACAATGGGAGGGCGGCTCGAAAGATGGAGTTGGTTGATTCTCTGAGCCTTTTGGGTGCTAGACCTACGTTTTCAGAGACTTTAGAACTGCACTCATGAATACACTTAGTCACAGGCACATGAGGCTGTATTTCACATTTAGATGAATTAAAAAGAAAGAAAAGTAGAAACTGGGTTGTTAGTCGCACTACGCACATCCTCACATGGCTCCCTGTGTCGAATAGAGTAGATATGTAGTGTTTGGGTCATCAGAGGAAGTGCTCTTGGCGGCTGTGTCAAGAACCATCAAACACCAGGAATGTCAAGAGCAGCATCGAGGCAGCAGGGCCTGTGTTACTGCAGAGTTTGGTCTTAAAAAATAAGCAGCTTCCTTTTGGCAGTTTTGAATGACTTACAGATGCCAAAACTAAGAGGAGAGTTATGAAATTGGTAAAACCGTTAATATGTGTGTTTGTGGAGTGGGGCGGGTTGATAATCTGGTGAACTGATGATTGTGTTTTAAAATTTAGCCTTCATTAGTCACATTATACTTACAGTCTTTGAGTAGATTAAAATGATCTTGGATAGACTTGATTTTAGCAGTTGAATTTCAGATTTCATAGTGAATGGCTGTTTATTTAATGCACTATTACTTGAGCACTTAGAAATTTCAGGCAAGAATTATGAAAATTCTTCAAAATTAGTTCGAGTAGACCATTGTTATTGGTTGTATTTTTAATTATTCTGTGGCATATCAAAAGTTATTTCTAAGTTAAGGTTTTATTTTTAATGGTTTCTGATTATAATTCAGATAATAAATTTATATTGCATCTTTTTACAGCCCATTTTTCTTCCCTTTTGATACCCGGCAAATGCTTTTTTATGTAACTGCATTTGATCGGGATCGAGCAATGCAAAGATTACTTGATACCAACCCAGAAATCAACCAGTCTGATTCTCAAGATAGCAGAGTTGCACCTAGATTGGATAGAAAAAAAGTAAGTTTCTCCCCAAAGTATTTAAAGATAAGTCATATTTAGTTTTTCAAATTAACGGGAAAACTAGAAATGTGATGCATCTCATTATCCCCGTTTGGTTTAGAGGCTTATCTTTGTCACAGTCTCTTTTTATCATTCGTATTATCTTATCAGTTTCTTAGAATCTCTTGAAATTCTTCTTTATCCTCAAGTAAGTATCCTTTCTCCCCAGTTGCTGTAACAATTTCTACAACTTTTTTTCTTTCAGTCTCCATAATTCTTGTGGCAAGAAAGAATCTTGTCTTCTTTTACTGAGGTTTCCTTCCTTTTCTTTCTAAATTAGGGACTCAAACTATATCTCCCTTATATAATCGGTCCCTTTTGCAGTAGGTAGAATTAATCAGGTCTGTTTCATTCCCTTAGCCAGTCACTCCAGTTAGAAGAAGAGTGAAACAAAATCCTTGATGTGGTTCATGTTTCTAGACCAGTCAGCCCTTGTTGCTGACTTACCTTCTTGTGCTTCTAATCTTGGTCCCTCGTTGTTAGCTCTAAACCACACAGCCTTGGGCCATTTCCATCTGAGACCAGTCCTGCACTTCTGACATGGCACTGCCTTTTACGTAGGACTGCTCTGTTCATCTGCCTTTTTCCTGCTGAGGATTCTTACTCAATGCTGTCTTCCTAAAAAGTGTATCTCCAAAGGTCGCATAAAAGTCAGTAGTGATGACATAAAAAGGGGAATTGGGAGAAATGAGAAGCAAAACAAAACAAAAACCATTGTACTTAAATCCTATCTTTTTATTTGTATCATTAGGATTCCATAACAAAGAATAGTAGAATTTGGAAATCTACCAAGACCTGTCTCAGGCCATGAATCTCATTAGGAGATGTTGGCAATAGCAGTAGTGCTTTCCAGCCCACCTGTCACCTCTGCGCCTATTTCTCCGTCATCTAACTGTAAATGTACCCAGTGAGATTTCATGAAGCCACAGCCCTGAATTGCATTGTTTGGCAAGGTTACAAAGATCCTTTCTTTTCCAGCTTGAATTTTCTGAATTTGCCGTAGGCTAAAGGTAGTAATAACACCGTATCTAGCTCTTCTTCATGTACACTAGGATGCTTTCAATGTTTGTAAACAATTGAATTGATTTTGTTTTGCTTTGTTTCGCACTGAGGGAAATGCTACCTGATTATTAAGGTTTCCTCACATTTGTACCTTTGCAGCGTACTGTGAACAGAGAGGAGCTGTTGAAACAAGCAGAGTCTGTGATGCAGGATCTTGGCAGCTCACGGGCCATGTTAGAAATCCAGTATGAAAATGAGGTGAGCTTATCAGTGACAGCTTTTAACTTGCTTTGTGCTCTTGATAAGATGGCACTAGAGTTTCTTGGTCCTATGAAATTCTAAAAGACAGTTGGGAAATTTATCTCAAAACTTGAGATTTACTCCTGCTGTCTCTTTCAAGATTTATTCTAAATTCTCCATTTTTCGAGGTTAAATTGTAAAATAATAGGTAGTTTTTTCCCCCCTGGCATAAGAGCAGATATTTGTGCAATCTTTAAGTTGATAAAGTGAAAAGTTTTTAAACATAACTCTCAAAATGTTTGAATTGCTTTTTTTAAAATCAGTTTACTGAGATACGACTTACATATAATCAGTGCGCCCACACTTTTAAGAGATGTATGCAGTCTGTAACCACTACCACATCAAAGTAAGAAAAATCCCATCATTATTGCAAGTTCTTTCAGACCACTTTGCAATCAGTCCCCAGCCTGCATCACCAGCCCCCAGCAACCACTGATCTGTTTTCTGTCCTTGCAGTTTTGTCTTTTTTGTAGTAGTGTAATAAAGGGACTCATACAGTAGGTAGCCATTTGTGTTAATTCTGCTCTGACCTAGTTTAATGCTTCTGAGGTTCATCCATGTTGTTGCCTGTATCCGTTTCCTTTCACTACTGAGTAAAGTAGTACTAGTCTGTAATGTGGACATACCGTCAAATATTTACCTAGTCATCAGTTGATGCACTTTTGAGGTGTTTCCACTTTTTTCTAAAAGGAATAACGCTGCTGTGAACATTTGTGTAGACATATATTTTTACTCATCTTGGGTAAAATACTTCAGGGTTGAATTGCTAAGTCATTTAGTAAGGTGTATTTTGACTTGACACAAAACCCCAAACTGTTTTTCAGAGTAGCTGCCCCCAAGACTTAAGTTTTTGGACTTCTGAAAACTCCTACGGACTTAACACTTCTAAATATCCCATTATACTGATTATTTATTTAAGATAGCCAACAACTCTGCCTCTGAGTTTTCTCATCTATAAAATGTGGCTGTAGTTCAGCCTCAGGGTTGTGACGGAGTTCTTACTGTAAAGATTTAGAATAGAGCCTGGCTCGTGGCAAGTACGGGGGTCAATGCAGCAGTTTAATCCGCAGTGCCACCTACAGTTAACCAAGTAACCTCCATCATGGCTCAGAGGTTTCACTCACTTTCTTAAGCATTTTCTCCGCATTAAGAACTTTGAGGAGTTCCTACTGTGGCTGGAGTGGGTTAAAAATCTTACTGCAGGAGTTCCCGTCATGGCTCAGTGGTTAATGAATCCGACTAGGAACCATGAGGTTGCAGGTTCGATCCCTGACCTTGCTTGGTGGGTTAAGGATCCGGCGTTGCCGGGAGCTGTGGTGTAGGTTATAGACATGGCTCGGATCCCGCGTTGCTGTGGCTGTGGCGTAAGCTGACGACTACAGCTCCTGTTAGACCCCTAGCCTGGGAACCTCCATATGCCGCGAGTGTGGCCCTAGAAAAGGCAAAAAAGACAAAAAATCTGACTGCAGCTTGGGTCAGCTCTGGAGGTGCAGGTTTAATCCCCAGCCCAGCACACTGGGTTAAAGGATCCAGCATGACCCCAACTGCAGCTCAGATTCAGTCCCTGGCAGGAACTTTCATATACTGTGTGTGGGGCCATTAAAAAAAAAAAGCAGTTTCCATTGTGGCTCAGTGGAAAAGAATCCGACTAGCATCCATGAGGATGCAGGTTTGATCCCTGGCCTCGCTCACTGGGTTAAGGATCCAGCGTTGCCATGAGCTGTAGTGTAGGTCACAGATGGAGTTCGGATCTGGCGTTGCTGTGGCTGTGGTGTAGGCCAGCAGCTACAGCTCCAATTCAACCCCTAGCCTGGGACCCTGCATATGCTGCAGGTGAAGCCCTAAAGACCAAAAAAGAAGGAACTTTGGAAGTTCCAGTATTCAGTATTAAAAGTTTAGGTGGCTGTGGACTGGGAGGCACACAGTGTGCCAGGACCCAGACTGCGGCAGAGTTCCTGTGTTCAGAGGATCCCGGCCTCGTTGGGGAGACACAGGACAGAGTATGAATGGGTGTGGCAGGCGAGTGGTTTAGGTTCCAAGCGAATGAGCCTTTCAGGCAGGGCACTGCTTCAGGAATGTGTGTGGAAGGCCTTGAGCAGAGGCTGGCCCTAGAGTTAGACCTTAATGTGAGAGGCAGGGAGAGCTAACCATGTGGCTTGAACACAGGATTAGGTGGTGAACTGGATCCCAGAGGGGAGGAGCTGGCAGTGTTGGGAGGGAGCCCTTGACTGCTGAGATAAGAAATTTGGGTCTCTTGAATCCACCTCAGTCATGTCTGTTGCTCAGAGTATATATACAGTTTACATGTCCATTTCTCCTTCCTTCCGTCCTTCCTTCCTTTTTTCCTTTTTTAATGGCCACACCCAAGACATATGGAAGTTTCTGGACTAGGGGTTGAATCAGAGCTGCAGCTTGCTGGCCTACACCACAAGCCACAGCAACGTCAGAACCCAGCCTCATCTGCAACCTATACCACAGCCCACAGCAACGCTGGATCCTTAACCCACTGAGTGAGGCCAGAGATTGAACCCACATCCTTATGGATTCTAGTAGGGTTTTCAACCCACTGAGCCATGATGGGAGCTCAGAAAACTATGAGACCTTTTGCTCTGGCTGACCTAACTAAGTGTCCTTAGTTATTTAAACATGCTTTTTCTACTTTTTTCACTCCAACATATTTTTCTCTTTTCTCTCTCATCCTTCATGCCTCTGTTCAAATTGCATCTTACATGAAACCTAAACATGTAAACAAGTTCAGAATAGTGTTACACTGCTTGGTCCACAGATCAGGATTGAAATGATTATACAGAAATCACAATTTTGTCATTTTCATTGCTCAGTCTTACGCGATATCTCTGGAAAAATTCCATGACCGACTTCATTGGGGCAGCGGGGTTGGGAGGAGGGCTGGCTGTACAGGAGCATGGACTCGGCACCCTGGTGCTGCCGCTTGCTCACTGTACGAAGTCGGGCACGTTATGTAAATTCGGTGCCATCCCAACAGAGCGCACGGTAAGTGTACCTGCCTCGTTTCTGTTGTTCACTAAACACATCACCCGTCGTGCGTTATCTGCTAGTACATAAGTGTTACTAGCTTTTGGAAGAAAGACTTTCAAATAAAAAAAAAAGTTTTAAATAAGACAAGTTGTCAAACTTTTTGTTTTTCTGTGTTTTTGTTTCTAGAGCTTTATGCTTTTCCTTCCTGTCAGGGAGGGAGAAATTTCCCTCTCCCTTCTAGGTTCTTCTGGCTGGTCTAAGAATGAAATTGACCTGAGACAGCTTAACAGGAGAAAATCAGAGACCCAGCAAGTCTGAGTAACCAAAATAGCCAAAGCCCTCGTCTTAAATACCATCTTCAGCCAAAGACAAAAGATGATGTGTTGGGGTAGTGGTTTGGGACTTCAGAGGGGAGAAAGGCAGTTCACACGGTGACGGAAAAGCAGACGATCAGTAAACAGATGTTTGCGGGGCCAGGCAGAGACAGTGGGACCCAAGGTGGACCCTGATCTCTAGGCCCTGTTTCCCCCAGCTGCCTCTGGGGATAGCTATGTTCCAGGAACAGCCTCTTTGTCTCAGTGCTTTTAGGCAGTTAGGAGTAAGTGTCTTCTGAGTCTTCTCGGCCTTGGCTGTTTTCAGCTGTAAATAATCTGCATGCCAAAAAACATTTGGAGGTGGCACATTTTGTATGCCTGCATTTCTTTAACAACAAATGAACCTGTCTTTTTAGTGGAGCGGGCTGGGTAGAATCAAGGTCTCTGAAAAGATCAGGTTGATCTACAGGGCTGCTGGCCAGCCCAGCGCAGGGGTGATTGCCAGAACAGGTGTGTCCTGGTCCCTCTGCCTTCAAAGACTTGCTGTGATGAAAGTGTATCCAGTGCCATTTAATATTTTATGTTAAGTCTGTTTTACCTTCAGAAATAAGTATTTGGATGAAAGAAAAAAAAAAGGCTGATCTACTCTATGCCTTCTCTTTAGCCTGATAAGATAGGTATGTTAAAAGGAGACAGAAATAACTGGCTTTAGAGCACCATCTGGTGGACACTAGGTGTTACTGCAGTTTTTTCTTTGCTTCCTCCAGTGCTCAGGGGAGAACAAAATACACAAAGTCCTCACTGTCATGGAGTTTTGGGGAAGCCGATACACACATGCACAGCGTATATGTTAGGATGTGTGTTGAAGAAAAATAAAGCAAAATAAAACGAGCCTGATGGGGAGGGTGGTGTGAGGTGACATTTCAGCAACGGTCCGTATTATCTGGAGGAAAGACTGTCTCTTAGCCAAAGAAAAGAGAAGCAAAGGCCCTGGGGCAGAATCCCCGGCCTGTTGAAGGATGACAGGGCTAGAAGTAGGAGTTGGGATGTGGGCTGAGCTAAGAACTTGGGCTCTTGCGCCTGTTGGGAGGCCTTGGAGGGTGTGGAAGAATGCCATGAACTTGGGGGGATCAGCCTCATGCTGTGAGAATAGGACTTGAGGTGGGGAGAATGCAGGTGCAGGGAGGCCGTAGCACCGGGCCGATAAGAGTTGCTCCCGGGAGCAGTTTAGAAGGTACTTGGAGGCGGCGGGCTCATGGTCTTGAACAGTAGATTGTCGAGTGGGGTGTAAGAAAGAGAAGGGCCACGGAAGGCCCCACAAGCTGCTGCCAGTGCCAGCTGTGGGTCACTGTTGGGAAAGTTACAGTTAACCATTTACTGGATGACATCTAATGTTTTAAGCTAGTGGGTGTGCTGTTTTTTTTTAAAAGAGTAACTGTGGTAATGGTAAAATAATGCCTGTAATTCGCAAGTAACCACTAAGTGAAATACAGTCTTCCTGCCAAGGCTGTGGTTAGATTAAACTTTTAAACTGTGGTATCAGCAGGTCATTAGCTGCACGTCTAATTTGTGGTGTGATTGATAGAACGTGAAGGAGTGACCAGGTTGTGATCGCTGCCCAGGGTCACGTGTCTCGTGGAGGAGGAGTTTCGTTCAGGGCTGCGCGATCGCTTTTGGAGCGTGTGTAAAAACCACCGGTGCCCGGGCTGTAAACCAAACCTACCGAATGAGAACCTGCCGGATATGCCCACCCCCCCCGGCGATTCCAGGGCACCGTGGGTCTGAAGGAGCTCTGGCACTCTCTCTCGGGTCAGGTCACCCCTGTGGTGGCTGGCGTGTGCCCAGGTGCTATGCAGTGTAAGTTCTAGAAAAGGAGCAAAGTAACTGTTGGGCAGAGAAAGAGGCTTCTCCTGAGGAGAGGACCTTCGTGCCAGTGGTAGGGTAGCAGGTCACCAAATAGAGAACGAGGAAGAGATCCATTCCAGACAGTGCTTTCTGTTCCCCGGGGGCAAGGGTGCTTCGTGGTATCCAGGCTTCAACCATGTAACTGGAATGGGGCCCAGGGAGCAGGAAGTGAGAGAGGGTTCCAGGGGACCTGGACTGAGGAAGACAGGATGGCTTGGCAAGTAATCTCTAATACATCCCAATGAATAGTTGCTGTTAGTATCTGCATTGCCAAAAGCTTGGCAGGTTTAAAAAAAAAAAAAAAAACGCAAAATCTGAAATTTAAATTGTTCTATTTTGTTTGCCTACAGGTTGGCACAGGGCTTGGGCCTACACTGGAGTTTTATGCACTTGTATCTCAGGAACTACAGAGAGCTGACTTGGGTCTCTGGAGAGGTGAAGAAGTAACTCTTAGCAATCCAAAAGGTAAGGTCCCTGTGAATTCAGATCAGATAAAGGGGCCTTGAGGACTCATTAACTATATTGAACTTAGAGGGCCAGGCTCTCTGGCTTAATTTCTTCTCACCTTGGGTTCCCATTTATCTCATTTATCAAATAAGGGAGGACTCTGTTCTGTGACCTGCTTTCTGGTTTTGCGAATATGGAATTTCTCAGATGTTTTAATTACTGGGTTTTGCCTTGTTTTGGAACATAGCACCTAAAAGTTTGGCGATTTACTCATTTTACAGGAAGCCAAGAAGGGACCAAGTATATTCAAAACCTCCAAGGCCTGTTTGCGCTTCCCTTTGGTAGAACAGCTAAGCCAGCTCATATTGCAAAGGTTAAGATGAAGTTTCGCTTCTTAGGAAAATTAATGGCCAAGGCTATCATGGATTTCAGATTGGTAAGTTTAGAATTACTTGCTTTTTCTGCAATTTTTTTGTCCTTGTGTTCTGTGACAGCACCTAAATCCCCTGCGCTTGACACTATATTTAGAACAGCACTTCACAAGCCGTAATGTGAAGGTTTTGAATTGCTTGGAAAATTCTTTAAAAAGTCAGTTCTGATGCAGCCCATGGATCAGGCCCAGGTTTCCACGTTTTCTTAGCAGCAGCCAGGTGACGCCCAGGTGCCAGTCAGTGGACCATTTCTTCAGTAGCAAGGATTCAGAGAATCAGGCAACATTAAAGGTGGTGTTAAGTATATATTTTTTAAGTGTTTGACATTTGAGTTTTAACTTATTAGGAAAGCATGAGCATGTAGCTAAACCGTAGTAGATTTCCATTAGAAGCAGGAGTGAAAATAACCCAAGAAGTTAGTAGTATTCGCAGAGATTTGAATATTTCAGGACTTGTTTTTATTTTTTCTGAGATACTTTGTCAGTATGCATAAGACATTTTTATCTTACATGTCAAATTCACAAGCTCATCATTTCGCTGTAGCTGAAAAATGGGCTGTTAATGAGTTATTTTATTTTAGAAGCTTTGTTTTTCAGTTTTAAATATAATTAATTGGTTCTTTTAAATTCTTGTTTCTGAATATATAATAACACAGACTAAAGTAGAATTAAGTTCACTTGGTCCAAATAGAGTGAGATTTGCTTTCTCTTGGTTGAGCTCCTTTTGGAGAATATGTGTCAGTCATTGAAAACTTCGTTTCTAGGGTCAGTTTTTAAATAGGAATCTTCAGTATTGTACATTTTTCAGAGTCAGGGCCCCAAGTTGAGTTTAAATGGAGACAGTTTCTTCTTATGAGTGTCTCAGTCCCTAAATATGTTTGTTTTCCCCTCGGAATTCCTTGACCTTTTAAAATGACCTCTTGAAGTGTCACCTGAAGAATTGAGGCACTTCTGGGAGCTTAATGTGACTGTTAAAATACTTGCATCTTCCCTTTCAGGTGGACCTTCCCCTGGGCTTACCTTTTTATAAGTGGATGCTCCGGCAGGAAACTTCGCTGACATCACACGATTTGTTTGACATCGACCCAGTTGTAGCCAGATCAGTGTATCACCTAGAAGACATTGTCAGACAGAAGAAAAGACTCGAACAAGATAAATCCCAGGTAGGCTTAGAAGATGAGGAGACAGTTAAGCAGATCAGTTTCTTAGTATAGAAAGATGAGGTCTTTGTTAAGTGATTTGTATTTGGCCCAGTTATTATTTTATATTGGAAAAATTTAATTTTTATTGTAGTAACTGAAACATAATGATTTTACAGTGGGTGAGATGACCTGCAGTAACAGCAGGTGATGAAAAAAAGGCTGGATTAGTAAATAAAATACACCCGTAATTGAAACCGTAGGGCTCTCGTTTATTACACTTTATTTGGACGTTATGTATCTGGGCAGATACTGTATCATATGAGTTCTTTTAGTAAGCATTTAAATCAATAAGGCTGTTCTCAGGACAAACTGATTTTTCCGGAAAGACGGCTTAATTTAGGAACAGTCCATTTGTTTCTAGAGAGATCTCAGGAAGATGTTTCTAAAGGTCACGCATGGGAAGTGCCACTGTTTCTGGGTAGCTTCTTTGAGGTAACATCTCTGTTAGATCTCATGGGTAACCTTGAGCTTTATATCAGTAATGCTTACTTTTTATATATTAACAAAATTAAATCATTTGACTCAGTGTGAGAATAGTAGTGGTTCTGTATCTGACATTGCAAGAAGACAAAGTTGAATTTTTAAAAGTGGCATAGAGTCAGACATCTTATATCAGGGCAGTTATAAAATGGGAGTTTATTTCAACACAAACATAACTTGAGAGAATTATATTGTTTGACAAACGCCTCCTCCTACCTTTTTTTTTTCTTTTGAAGACCAAAGAGAGTCTACAGTATGCATTAGAAACCCTGACTATGAACGGTTGCTCAGTTGAAGATCTGGGACTGGACTTCACACTGCCAGGATTCCCCAACATCGAGCTGAAGAAAGGAGGAAAGGACATACCAGTTACTATCCACAACTTAGAGGAGTATCTAAGAGTATGTAACGGCGCGTCCGGGGGAGAAGACCACCGGGGTGCTGGGTCGTTGGCTGGGTGGGCCACTCGGCGGAGAGGGAAGGAGCTGCAGCGCGCCCGGAGCGGCTGCGCGCGCTGGCTGGAGGCCTTTGATGCCCAGGATCACTTTTTTTTTGTCTTTTGTCTTTTTAGGGCCGCACCTGCAGCACAAGGAAGTTCCCAGGCTAGGCGTCAAATCAGAGCTGCAGCTGCTGGCCTGTACCACAGCCACAGCAACACTGGATCCAAGCCACGTCTGCGACCTGCACCACAGCTCACAGTAACGCTGGATCCTTATAACCCACTGAGACCAGGGATCGAACCCACATCCTCATGGATATTAGTTGGGTTTGTTACCCCTGAGCCAGAAATCCTTACTGTGGGATTTAATTTTATTTATTTATTTATTTATTTTACTTATTGCTTTTTAGGACCGCACCCACAGCGTATGGAGGTTCCCAGGCTAGGGGTCAAATCGGAGCTACAGCTGCCGGCCTACACCACAGCCACAGCAACATCAGATCCGAGGCCACATCTGGAACCTATACCACAGCTCATAGCAATGCCGGATCTTTAACCACTGAGCAAGGCCAGGGATCAAACCCGCAACCTCACGGATACTAGTCAGATTCGTTTCCACTGTGCCACGACGGGATCTCCTTGCTATGGGATTTTAGATAGAAGCCCTGAAGAATGTCAGCTCCAGGTTGTTCATCAGTTGGGGAGGGGGAGGTGATTTCAGGGGGCCCGTCTGCATTCAGTCCGCCCAGCGGTTCTGTGGTTCATAAGTGATCCCTTAAATAGTCGGTAGGACTGTGTTCTAATACTGCCTGCCTTGGAAAAGCTGACCTTTCATCCTCCTGGTAAATGATGCATTAACTCCAGGTTAAGGCTATCTGAAAATCATTTGTAATAATATCTGTGTTTTTCTAGCAACCAGACTGTTGTTTTCATTTTTGTCTGAATAGGTTCTCTGTTTCTGAATCCAAAGGGTTAGCCAGAGTCATCGATGGCTGGGAACTGTTGCACCAATAACAGATGCTTTCTGTTACCCTTCAGTTTCCTGGGACTGCGTTCTAGAGTTTGCCTTTTTCTAAGCAGAGGCACATACTGCAGAGGGAGTGGGTTCTAAGAACTTTAACAGGATTTAGCACTAAAAGTTGTACATTACAAACTAAAAATATTTAACAGTTGGTAATTGTGACTCTTGAAACATCTTTAATTTTCCATAACATTTTATCCTCTTGGGAAATCTCACGTGCTTCTCCTCTGGTAAGGTCATGTATAACTCTATACCATAGGGATTTTATGTAAGTAAATATTTTAAACCCACTAAATTGAAATGCACTTAGCATTTTTTACATTTTCTTATTGGCCAGACGCTGAATTAGAGGTTGACCTGTCTAATCTTTTACTTAGGCAGTTCCCTGGGAGATATTTTGAGGACTTGATTAGTTTGTGAGTGATGAGGAAGGCGCTTCACTGTACTTTGCCAGATGGTAAATAAGAAAGAAACTTGAAATTTTGTTACCATTTTTAAAAGACTTTTCTTTTTGCAGCTGGTTATATTCTGGGCCCTGAATGAAGGCGTTTCCAGGCAATTCGATTCGTTCAGAGATGGATTTGAATCAGTCTTCCCACTCAGTCACCTCCAGTACTTCTATCCAGAAGAAGTGAGTGGCTTGCATGCTAAGGAAGTGTGGGCATGTCTAGTGCTGTACCTGTAATTCTGTTAGTGGACCGTTCCTGTGCTCTTCCGTCAGATCTCACTGTCAAACTGACAAAAACGTGGGAGGTGGGGGCCAGCAGGGGTGGGTAAGTATTAAAGGTACTATAAAGAGTTGGGATCCGTGTAATACAGTTGTAATATAAACGGAATGGGATCCGTGTGTGACTGAGCAGGCATAGCGTTCTTGTCACGTGACCCTCAGCGCCACTTGGTGGCGAGCAGGACTCGGGTTTCCACATGGTTGAGGCCGGCCACGGAGAGCCGTTGGCCCACAGTAAGGACGGCGACGCTGGGGAGGTTACCTTCAGTATGGATTGTCTGGTGATTGAAGTTTTAAGGAAACTTAATGTGATTGATTATGCAGATTATGTGATTGACAGTCAGGAGAACTTACGGGCCCAGAATAGATGAGCGCATAGTTTTCTTTCCAGTCGTCTTTACTTAAATGCAACAAGAACCGCCTTTACCAAGAGGTCTAGAAGGTGTTAGCTCTCCGCAGGTGGGAAACCTTTTTGTTTCATTTTTGAGTACTAGCTTTAGCCTATACCTTTATTCCTGGCTGAATCTGAAAATCTTTCAATGACTCAGTATTTTTAATCTCAATTATTATTTTTATGTCCACTTTGATTTGATACTTATTGAAATGTGTACCTGGCACTCGTAGGCACCGAGTGCCACCTGGAATTGAAAGGTCTTACTTTTGGAATTGGATCCTGGTCCCCACTACTTATGTGACTTTAACCAAGTACTATACCTGATCTGACTGGCTCGATCATAAAATTGGGGTAACCTCTGTCTTATTGAACAAGACAAAGTACCTGGCAGTGAGTGACACATAGTAGAGAGAAGACTTCACATACCAAGTGGATTTTCTCAGAGTGTGTGAGTCATTCCACAGATGGGCAGTTAGCCAGGGAAAGGATGGCTGAATTAGATATTGATGTTAGCTTTTCCGAGGACACACAGGCCTTTCTTGCTTTCTTTTTTTTTTTTTTTTTTGCCTT